>CM051240.1:186716051-187271162 GCA_027917425.1 Gastrophryne carolinensis
CACACACAACAGTGGCAATTAATAGAGGAGTCGGAGGTTTACAGTTAAAACAGCTGACATTATCTGGGATTAGAGTGAAGTAGGAGCAGTGAAAATAGGCAAAAGGTCCTCTTTATGGGGGGGGGGAGCGATTCAGAGGATGCTAGTTAAAAATGTTGGTTTTGGTCCCTTTTAACCTGAGGAACTCTCTTTTATATGTTTCTGTGTAATCCAAGCATGTTGCATTCTTATGTTTTTTCTTCTTAACTTTAGCCTGCTCTCAGCTTTTCCAATGCTGACTATGATGGGTTACACCTTTTCATTCACCTTGCTTTTATATTTCTTGATAAGCACTAGTGAACCCTTACACTTCTGCTGGGCCTCCTTCATGAGCCATCCCTCTTCTGCTCTCTGACTGTGAAGGTGTGTGACAGTCAGCAGAAAGAAGTAAGTTTTTTAGGGCTTATCTGCAAATCTGCAAAATGAAAGTGAAGCCAGAATAGAGAAAGTAGAAAGCAGGCCTTTTTAACCCTTTGTCTGGAACGTCTCTTTAAAGGGACGTGGGCCTCTAATCAATGGTGCCAAAGGGCATGAGACTCCTCGCTGAAGTCCACGAAAGTGGAATTTCCTTTTTAAAATGGACCCAAGCCCGATAAAAGTCTCTAGGACTAACTGCTAGCCTACCCCTGGGACATGCTCCCTTTTCATATGAAACCCCTGGGATCGCCCCAACCCCTGGGATCGCCCCAAAAACTCAAAAGTTCCTTCTGACTTTTTCATCACTTGTGGCCACATCCCAGACTTCCCTTGAGCTGAGGTGTGCTCTTGCACCTAGCCATTCAGATAGCCTGGAAGCAGGAGCATCCCAGACAAGAGGGAAGCTGGGGATGAGGCGAGTGGGCTTGTCATGCCACCCGCAATATTTGAAATCGGCCAATATTCAATCTCCAATTTGCCCGGTGGGGGTGGTTACAGTAGGGAAAAAGAGCTGTTTTTCTCATATTTTGCAACCAAGCCGTCGTAGCTGCATTGCCCGAGGTACTCAGATAGGGGCATGGAGAGGGTGGGGAATAAAGCGTTTTGGTCCTCTTTAAAGATAACTTTTTTATTCTTAGTATACAGTACGTCCTGCTCCAAATCTAATACTTACAGAGACATCGAAAATAGGCTCCTCCCGGCCCCTCAAACACCCAGGGACCTCCCACAAATCCCCAGAATTTCTCTGCAGTCTGGCTGCGAAGGAAGAGAAATTGGCTCTCTACTCGCAGGTGAGCGGGGTTATTAACCTGCGGCCCTATTCCCACCCGTTCCACTAGTAATATGCATCCCAGCTTTGGCTGCGCTGGTCGGGTGAAGGTAGGCAGCACCGCCGTTGGTGCTTAGGAGCGCTGCTCCACCGCAGTCGCCCTCCCGCACTATTGCCCCTTGCCCCTGCCTATCGGTGGGTCCTATTTAAGTGGCCACCGTCCTCCCTCATCCTCCTTGTAGTCTTCGGGGGGAAAAGAGGGGGGGGGGGGGTGTTTATGTGTATAGATAGGTATGTTATGCAAGTCTTTGCTTTCACTTTTCACATGTCTTTATCCTTGTGTCAGCCGCCGCGCTGACTTGTCTTTATTGCGTTTAAATTTACCGCTGCCGCGCGCTGACTTTCTTCCGCGCTTGGCGGCGGCATTACCTCAGGCGCTGGTGCGCCATCATTGGCTGTTGGCCTTCTGGCTTCGCGCTCTTCGAGGGGGGGCGGGGCCCGTCTTTGGCACGTTCCACGTCATCGCTATTACTGGCCTGCCCCTCGAGGTATATCAACGCCATCTTTTCTGACTTGGTTGACCTATGCGCGACGGACTCCTACCTACCGCGGTCCGTAAGTGCCCTCGCGGCTTGATCTGCTTCACCTTTGTTACGATGTACTTAAGGTCTTGTCTGCTTATGTCTTTCAGGCGGGACGAACCCTTCTTGGATTCTCCCGGCCCTGTTTTTAGTATATTACTTGTAGGCCTTGTAAAAATTATACTCTCATGTCCCTAGCGGGTTATTGGGGCATCCAGGGTTGCTATATAGCGTTATTCCCTATCGGCATATAGCGCCGCTATAATCCCCATATGGAGGCATCTCAGGATAATGTTACCGGGGTCCCTTTGGGACAAGACCGGCTGTGTGTAGCGTGTGGGCAGCCTCATGCTGACGTTGACAAGGCACGGGTCTGTGTACCCTGTGCTGAGCAGGTGCTTGCATTGCAATCTGGCCTGCCAGTGGCTGCACCTCGTTTCACTTCACCTACTCCCCCAAGCTTAAATCTCACTCCGGCTGAGTTGCATACTAGTGGGGATTCTCAGCCTGATTTGTCTTCTAGACTGGCTACTGTTGAACAGATTATTGCGAAGTCTTTAGCGCGTAAGGCCCCTGCTAAGAAGCTGCACTTGACGCCTAATGTTACTGTTTGTAACATGTTATGACTCTGTGTGGCTATACCCCGTCTGATGAAGGGGAGCTCTTTTCTGATTCAGGCTCATCTGATTAGAGACCAAGGGGTCATGACGATTCTGGCTCTGACCCCTGGGCCCCGGATGACACTGACAGATTATTGACCCAGATTTTTGAGGTTCTGTCTATCTCTCTCCCTGCTGAGGCTCCCAGGCAAAGAGGGGAGCTTTTCCATACAGCAAGATCACGTTTGGAATTTCCAGAGCAGGCACATTTCCATAACCTTGTGCTCAAGGAATGGGAGCGCCCCAGTAAACTTCCCGGGGTTCCAAAGAGTTGGGATAGGAAGTATCCCTTTCCTACTGAGGTGGTTAAATGTTGGTCATCCCCCCCCCCCCCCCCCGAGGTGGATGCCCCGATCCTAGGGCTATCTAACACCTCTGTCATGCATTCCTGCATGCAGCCCTGATTCTACTACCCTGCGGGATGCTGAAAACCGGCGTATTGATCAGCTGGCATCCCACGCCTTTGCATGTGCAGGGACGGCGCTGCGCCCGGTCTGTGCCTCTGCCATTACTGCTGTGGCCGCTAGAACCCTTATCAGAAATATGCTTGATAGTGCTCCTGATGATTTGCCTTGTGAGGTGTTTAATGCACTCTCCAGTTGTGATGTTTTTGTAAATTTTGTCCTCTCAGCATTGGATGACACCATCAGAATGTGTGCCAGAACTTCTGCCCTCGTGGTGGCTATACGCCGCTCGGTTTGGCTGTGCCAGTGGGCTGCTGACAACGCTGCCAAGAAGGCCCTCACTGGGTTTCCCTTTAAAGGACTGCGTCTGTTTGGAGACCGCCTGGACTTTTTTGCTAAGGGAGGCAGGTTACCCCAGTGCAGGCGGCAACCTCTGCCCTTTCGGGGTCAGGGTTCCTTCTCCTCCCCTTACCGCGGTGCAAGACAGGGAAGGGGGGTGTCTTTCCCTGGGGCCCGGGGAGATTTTTGGGGTAGAGGCAGAGGACGTGGACGTCCTGGTTCCTCCTGGGGTCCCAAAGCTAAATCCTCTCCCAAGCCCCCTCAGGCATGATGGGGCGCCCTCACCCATCTGGGTGGGGGGACGGCTGCAGCACTTCGCTCACGTCTGGAGGCTTCAGACCGGTCTCAGACCAGTGGATTCAGGAGGTAGTGTCCTCCGGTTACAAGTTGGAGTTTGCTGCCGATCCCCCTCCAAGATTCATCAGGTCCCGGATTCCTCAGGACCCTGTGTCGGCTCAGGAGCTAGTGCAAGCAGTGCAAGGCCTCCTGGAGCTGGGGGTCATCTGCCATGTCATCTGCCATGCCTTCAGAGAAAAAGGCAAGGGCTTTTATTCCAACCTATTCACAGTACCCAAAAAGGATGGTTCTGTCAGGCCCATCCTGGACTTAAAGATTCTCAACAAGTTTGTCAGGGGCAGGCGCTTTCGCATGGAGTCTCTGCCGTCAGTTCCCTGCGCCAAGGGGATTTCGTGACTTCTGTGGACATCAAAGATGCTTACCTTCATATTCCTGTGTTCCCAGGTCATCAAAGGTTCCTCAGGTTCGCTCTGATGGATCAACACTACCAATTTGTGGCCTTGCCCTTCGGCCTCACTTCAGCTCCCAGGGTGTTCACCAAGGTGCTGGCTGGCTCAGATGTCAGGGCGTCCGCGTGCTTCCCTATCTGGACAACATACTCATCACTTCCCAGTCTCTACATCAGGCAGAGTTGGATACTCAGCTGGTGGTGTCTACTCTGGAGTCATTTGGATGGGTGATCAACCACCCCAAGTCCTCACTATCCCCTTCCTTGGTAACTCCATTCCTAGGAATGAATCTGGATACAGTTCAGGCAAGGATCTTCCTTCCTCAGCAGAAGGTGGACAGTCTGATTGCACAGGCCCAGTCCCTCCTAGCTTGTCCCCATCCCTCCATCAGGCAGGGTGCCTGATGGTGGCGTGCTTCGAAGCCTCTGCAACTTCACCTATTGTCTGTATGGGACAAGGACCCAGCGTCCCTGAACAGGGTCTGTGTGCTCTCCCCCCTGGTCAGGAGGTCCCTCTTGTGGTGGATGGACTCAAGGAACCTGTTGGGGGGCAGACTCTTTCTTGCCCCTTCCTGGGAGACGGTCACCATGGATGCCAGTCTGTCAGGTTGGGGGGGTTTCTGGAAGTCCCTGCGGATCCAGGGGAGGTGGGGACCTCAGGAGTCCCACACACCTATCAATGTCTTGGAGCTGCGAGCGATCAGGTTAGTTCTGGCTCGCTTGACTACTCATCTTCAGGGCCTGCCTGTTCAGTTGCGCTCGGACAACCAGACAGCAGTTACCTACATCAATCATCAGGGAGGGACCCGGAGCAAGGGTTCCCTCCAGGAAGCGTCTGTGATCCTGACTTGGGCGGAGGCCAATGTCCCCTGCATTTCAGCTGTGTACATCCCGGGGGTGGAAAATCACCTGGCGCACTCTCTGAGCAGGGGGACCTCTCGCCAGGGAGAATGGTCCCTATGCAGCAGGGTGTTTCAATCTCTGTGTCACCGTGACCAACCAGATGTGGATCTGTTTGCGTCCTGCCACAATCACAAGCTTCCAGCTTTTGTCTCTCTGTCCAGGGATCCTCTGGCCCTGACCTCGGATGCGCTAGCAATGTCATGGAAGGACTTTCAGTTCCTGTATGTCTTCCCCCCAATTCCCCTGCTGGGCAGGGTTCTGCGCAAGATTGCTCTGGAAGGGGTGCCAGCAATTCTAGTGGCCCCCGGGTGGCCAAGAAGAGTGTGGTTCGCAGACATGGTACAGCTGGCAGTAGATCAGTACGCTCTGCCCTTGGTGCCAGATCTGATCACTCAGGGCTCACTACGCCATCCCAATTTACAAACTCTGGCTTTGATGGCTTGGCTGCTGAAACCTCCATCTTGATGGAGAAGGGGCTGTCTTCCTCAGTTGTGGATACTTTGATTAAAGCTAGGAAGAAGTCTTCCTCTTCCATTTATTACAGGGTTTGGCGTGCCTACATTGACTGGTGTGAGTCTAAGTCTCTTCCCTGTCGTGTGTTCTCTATTCCCAGGATTCTGGAGTTCCTGCAGCATGGGTTGGAGATGGGGGCTCCAACTCAGTACTCTGAAGGGTCAGGTTTCTGCCCTGGCTATTTTTTTCCCCAGAAGTCCTTTGCTCAGCACCCTCTGATCAGGACTTTTTTTCCAGGGGGTCACTCATGTGCGTCCCCCACGTAAGCCTATGGTGCCTGTTTGGGATTTGAACTTGGTTCTGTCAGCCTTGCAGGGTGCTCCTTTTGAACCTGTGCAGGATGCTGCCTTGGCCATTCTTACGATCAATGTTGTGTTTCTGGTGGCTATCACTCCTGTCAGGCGTGTGTCTGAGTTGGCGGCGCTGTCCATTCAGCCCCCCTACTATGAGAGGCACCAGGACAAGGTGGTGTTTCGTTTCAAACCTGATTTTCTGCCTAAGGTAGTGTCTGCCTTTTATTTGAATCAGGATATTGTTCTTCCTTCTTTGTGCCCTAATCCTAGCAATGCTAAGGAGAGGGTTTTGCACTCTTTGGATGTGGTTAGGTTTCTGAAGTACTATCTGGTGGCTACTGCACCTTTCAAGAAAACTAATGCTCTTTTTGTGGTCCCTTCTGGTCCTAGGAAGGGTTTGGCTCCTGCCAAGTCTACTATCAGCAAGTGGATTCGTCAGGCTGTGATTCAGGCCTACTCTGCTAAGGGGAAGAATCCTCCCTTCTGCCTTACTGCTCACTCCACTCGTGCTATTGGTGCCTCATGGGCTTTTCAGCACCAGGCTTCTGTTTAACAAGTTTGCAAGGCCGCTACTTGGTCTTCTGTTCATACCTTTTCAAAGTTTTACAAGGTTGTTAGGGCCTCAGCTGATGCTGTTTTTGGCCGCAAGGTTCTGCAGGTGGCAGTGGTTTAAACTGCCTGCTGCTAATTTTTCTTGGGGATCCCACCCTACTTTATGGACACTGCTATTGGATGTCCCAACTGTAAGTATTCGATTTGGAGCAGGACGTACTGTATACTGAGAATAATACAATTCTGTGATTACTCACCTGTAGAATTGGTATTTTGAGTATACAGTACGTCGTGCTCCAACCCACCCTTGGTTTGCATTTTCTTGGATCCCCTGTATGGTGATTGTTATCATTGTTATAGTTGATAGTTTAGATTGTTTAATGCTCCCGGCTTCTCCTTAACTGCTTTTCAATGCTGGGGATTTGTGGGAGGTCCCTGGGTGTTTGAGGGGCCGGGAGGAGCCTGTTTTCGATGTCTCTGCAGTCCAGCGCCATCTGGCGGAGTATATCCCAACTGTAAGTATTAGATTTGGAGCAGGACGTACTGTATACTCAAAATACCAATTCTACAGGTGAGTCACAGAATTGTATTTTTTTTTTCTTGTAGCAAATGGCAATAAACAGTTTGGAGTACCCGAATGCTTTCTACATGAAATGGGCCGCATAAATGAAGAACTTCAGCAGAAAAGGCAAGTTTTAGATTCATGCACAAAACATGTAAGCCGGAGAAATGTAGTGGCTTGGAGGTCATTGTTTTCGATAGGAGTTGCCCCTACACAGACCATGTTGTCCCGCCAACTGGAAACTGAAAGCACAACTTCCAGCTTTACTAACTGGGGCTGTAGGAGACCGATCGGCAATGTGGGAGTGGCAGTAAGGTAAGTGGCCATCTATGCAACTTGGCACTGCCCAGCCGTGTAGTCTTAGGAAAAGTCCACAGAAGCAAACTTGTCCTTTAAGTGCCAAGCACGTAGTTTCAACGTGGTTGCTTCTCCGACCGTTAAGTGCCAAGCACGTAGAAACTCTTGGCATTTCCCCCTGCTACTGTAAAAATAGGGGAAAAAAACTCACCTCTGGTATGTGTGGAAAGCTGGGGGTCTCCTCTTCCTTGGGGGGGTATCTGATCCCTCCCCTGGGATCTCCCGGCTAACACTTGCGGCTGTAAAACAAAAAAAAATGACATTCACTCACCTCCTCTACCCATCCCTCCGGCCGGGTCTTCTCTTCACCAGGGGGGGGGGGTTCCAATTCCCCCCCGGGCTCCGCAGGCTTCAGGTGAGGACCCGGAAGATGGTCCTCCCCACCTCTGACGCCGCTGGCTGCCATCCATAGCCCCGCCTTTTTGTGGGAGAAGCGGCATGACGTCATCCCGCTCCTCGTATTCTGTCACCCGGCTCCCGGCTCAGACAGATGCCGGTAGTAGCGGTGCGGAGCGGGTGAGAGGCAAGAAGGCTCCGATCTTCTGCCCCTCACCTGCCCTGCTCCGATCATTACCGTCATCGGCGCGGGACAGCAGTGAGAGACACCGGATTG
Source organism: Gastrophryne carolinensis (assembly GCA_027917425.1). NCBI lineage: Eukaryota > Metazoa > Chordata > Amphibia > Anura > Microhylidae > Gastrophryne > Gastrophryne carolinensis. Next base: position 186,723,798 of record CM051240.1, read on the forward strand.
GAGGTGAGTAAAAAAATTTATAAATTTCATTTTTTTCTCTGTGTCAGTGTCTTTATTTTTACATTTAACCCCTTGTGAACTGGTAAGGGGTCCAGTGATTGGCAAGGGACTCCAGGCTGAATGGGAGGTGAGTATTTCTGTGTGTGTGGTGTTTATTTTGTTTTTTTTTTTTTTTTTTTTACATTTAACCCATTGTGAACTGGTAAGGAGCCCATGAGACCACTATACCAGTTCACAAGGCTCGGGGCTGGCAAGTCACCTGCGGCTATCGGGTGACTTGCCATTAACCCCTGGCACCCCCAATTACCTGCCTCCCGAAAGCCCAGGGGGGGCAGAAGAGCCCATTGCCATAGGCTATGCTGGCTTGTAGCCTTCAGGGCCAGGGGCCGCCAAAGCTGGCCCCTGCGCCCTGTTCCTACAAACCCTGCATAGCTGTTCCGGGGCTGGTTTCTTCGGGTAGGGGGGGACCCCATGTCATTTTTTGAGGGGTTTTAAGGGTTTTTAACCTTGGACTTTTTAACCCTGGGAAGGGGGACCCCACGCCAATTTTTTTTCTTGATTTAACCCTTTATAGTGTGGATAGTATTTGTATTTTATTTGTAAATGTTATAAAGTACTCGTTTTAGTTTGGGGGGGGTCTCCTGGGCAGGAACGGTGGGCTACCGATACATATGTGGTACCGTTGTAATTGAAGGAAATGGGGCTTTCACGTGCAATATGGTTTTCTTTAATAAAATAAATGTTTATTTAAAATAAAGGAGACAATTAATTGGACAATTTTTTTTTTTTTTTACTTAAAAATATTTAAAGAAACAGTAGAAAAATTACAAACAAGACATTTCATGTTAAAGCCTAAACGCTGCTGCAAAAAATATACGGTATATATATAATTTTCCTGGAATATATGGTTTATGGGGGATATTCCAAATGTAAATGGTTGTTTTGGTAGAAAAATGTCAAGATGTGCACTTTGTCTGCAGAGCTGAAATTTTCAAGTAAAATTGCTGTTACGCACATGCTTTACTTTGGGGTGTTTGGCAACACTTCCCTTGACAGTAGCTATGCATGTTGGTTATAGTTCTGTTCGGGGGATGTTGCTTTTTCAGATTTTTTTTCAGATTTTCTTGTGAAGAAAATGTGGCTTTGATTCTGCTTTTTTTAGGTAAACTCTTTGCAACCAAAGAATACATTGAGGGATTATTTCTAGAAAACTTTGGCCACATCAACAAGCCTGGTACGCCTAGAAAGCTTGAGGTGTGTACTTCCAGAGAATATATAGGTTGTCGGGGGGATATTTCAAATGTAAAGGGTTGTTTTTATTGAAAAACTGCAAGGTGCGCATAGCATAGTTGGATTTTATCTGAAAATCCCTTAAAGTGCTGTTTTAGTTTGGGGGAGTCTCCTGGGCAGGAAAGGGTGTCTACCAATACATATGTGATACCGCTGTAACTGGGAGAAATTGGGATTTCACGCGCAATAAGATTGTATTGACGAACTTACATTTTTTATTACAAAAAAACACTACAAATTGTAAAAAATAGATTTTTAAAAAAAATTTTTGCACATATTTCACCCAAAAATATTGAGAATACACCTAAAAAATTACAAACAAGACATTTCATGTTAAATCCCAGACTCTGCTGAAAATAACAATATATAATTTTCCTGGTAAATCCCTGGAAATCCCTTCAAAAATCACATTTGAATATGCATAGTGCAAAATCGTCTGGCAACAAAGGGTGACAAAAACTCTAGGTAGGCTGGCACTTAAAGAGTTAAATTAAACTCCTTACTTTAAAATGGAATTACGGTTAAGTTATAACCCCCCCTTCCCCCACACCCTTGATTTGGTTTACGGGTCAGCGCCTCCTTCTGAGCTTGTACAGCTGCTGCGGGAAAAGACACAAAACTGCATCCCCCGGGATCACGCATGGAGCTGGGGAATGTAGCGCCCATGGAACCAGAGTGCTGGAGGAGCAGGCTGGCCCAAGGATAAATTAAGGATTTTTTGTCTTTGTACCCCCCATCCTTCCTCAGCGCAAGGGTAGGGTGGCAGGGTGCGGGTATAACTTAACTGGAATTCTGCTTTAAGTATTGATACATTTTTAGCATGGACTCGACTGCTAACTTGAACCTTATTTTTCCCCTGCAAACTATAAAATCCTATGTCGTGCCAGCATGCTCTTCCTCTTCCTTTTATACGATAAACTGACCATGCCTGATCGGAGGCCTTTTAGGTATACATGAACTAGTCAAGCTGGTATAATAACTACTTTCATCTGTGCAGGAACGATGCTGACCGAGAGGCCAATCACATAAATCTCAAGCTTCACTTGTCTTCTTGCTATCAGTTTCAAGATGGTGCTTTGCACCCAGCAGTAAGTCAGGGAGACAGCTACTTGGAGTTAAGTGTGGATCGTCGAGGAACTGTTGCAGACATGAAGAAAATGGTTTTCCAGGTAATTTGGTACTTTCTTTCAAGTTTAATCCGTCGTGATTCATTTATGTTTCTGCTAACCCCCGCTCCCATTGCCATTGGGCACCAGGCAACAATGCTGCAATGGGGTATCCTAGCACTGGTGGAGAGAGGTAAAAGTCAAAGCGTGCCTGGTATTTCTTCTGGTTGTCAGTCTGAGAATCCAAATTCCTCTCCTTTTCCTTAGCAACAGCAGGCAACAGGGATGCCACAAAGCTAATATATGTTTGGCATATTCTTTCATTTACAGGCTAATAGTAGTGCCATGGAGACATGTAGTGGGAGGACAAGCAGCAGACTACCTAATAAATATGAATGTCAGCCGAAATACAGTTTCCCTGTTGCACTAAAGTGCAAAACAATCTGCCAACATTACTGCTTTAAATCTCACATTAGTTATTATTAATCATCCAGCTCTCTTTAGAGACCAGGGGTTCCCAACCAATGGTACTAAGTTACTTCCCAAAAAGGTAGGTAGGATGTGCTCATCCAGTCAATATATAGCAGTCAGAGGTGCTAGAGGGGTGTGACTTCTCTCCATAGACAAAATAGAAATGTTACCCTCTGCACACTCATACTATTGAAAATCTAGCTAACACTTGTTAAAAACATGGTCTGTTAGTTAACATAGATTGCAATGAATGTAAAAGCGAGGTAGCCACGACAAGGCCATCCAAATGTATACCCCGTCCCTAATATTACTAAGCCTAAAAGAGCCTGTGCAGACATTGCTACTTCTTTACTTGTGTGTGCACAAGCAATGTAATTCATGAACCAGCCTGTCTAAATTAACTTGCTTGCAGGCACACAATTCACTTGCCTGCACTGTGTTATCCCTTTCAGTGCCAAGCACGTAGAATCTACTTTCCCCCCTGCTAGTAAAAAAAAATAAAAAATACTCACCTGACCCCTCGTTTGATCCGGCTGGGTCTCCTCTTTAATTTGGTGCCATCCGATCCCCCCGGAATAGCCCCCCCCCCCCCCCCCCCCCGTTTGGCAGCAGCAGCTGCTAACTGTAGAAAAAAATAAAGAAAAATGACATTTACTTACCTGCAGTCACGCTTGCCTCCCTCCGGGTCTCCTTTTCACTGGGGGGGCCTCCGATCGCCCCCCCCCCCAGCCTCTTCAGCTTCAGGGGAGAGCCTGAAAGGGCTCTCCCCCTCCTCTCCCGACGGGCGCCACCATCTTGCTGTTAAGCCCCGCCCTTTGGGGGTGGGGTTTATGACGTCACTCCCGGGCCTCTTGCTGCCTCTCCTCGGCTCAGCTGTCAGATGCCTGGTGATCGCTGGGCAGAGCAGTGGAGGGGCAGGGGATGCTCTGATCCCCTGCCCCCCCCTCCTCTGGCCAGCGATCACCAAGGCATCTGACAGCTGATCACCACAGGAGCTGACAATCGGGTGAGGTGAGTAAAGTAAAAAAAAAAATTTTTTTTTTTTTTTTTTTAAGAAATGACATTTTTGTGTGTGTGTTTTTATGTTAACCCTTTGTGAACTGGTAAGGGGTCCATGAGACCCCTTATGCCAGTTCACAAGGCTGGGGTCTGGCAAGCCACCTGCTACTAGCGGGTGGCTTGCCATTAACCCCCGCACCCTCAATTACCTGCCTCCCCAAAGCCCAGGGGGGGGCAGAAGAGCCCGGGCCCACACAGGGTATGTGGGCTCGTAGGCTGCAGGGTGGGGGCCACAAAAGCTGGCCCCTCCACTCTGTTCCTACAAGCCCCCATAGCTGGTTATGACGGGTAAGGGGGACCCTACGTCATTTTTTTTTTAATTTTAAGGTTTAGGGTTAGCCTAACCCTAACCCTTAAAATTAAAAAAAAAAATGGGTTCCCCCCCCCCCCCCGGAGGGGGGACCTTACGTCATTTTTATTTAATTTTTAAGGGTTAGGGTTAGCTTAACCCTAACCCTTAAAATTAAAAAAAAAAAATGGGTTCCCCTCTACGTCATTTTTTTTATTTTTAAGGGTTACGGTTAGCCTAACCCTAACCCTTAAAATTAAAAAAGAAAAGGCTTTTTTTTTAATTTTAAGGGTTAGGGTTAGCCTAACCCTTAAAATTAAAAAAAAAATTAAATTTTTTTTTTGAGGGTTAGGGTTAGGCTAACCCTAACCCTTAAAAAAAAAAAAAAAAATGACATAGGTGGGGGGGGGGGGGCATTTTTTGGGGGAAATTTTTATTTTTGTATATTTTTTTATATTTTTACGGGTTAGGGTTAGCCTAACCCTAACCCTTAAAATTAAAAAAAAAAAATGACATGGGGGGTGGTCCCCATTTTTGGGGGGGAATTTTTATTTTTGTATATTTTTTTATTTTTAAGGGTTAGCCTAAGCCTAACCCTTAAAATTCCCCCCAAAAAGGGGGACCCTATGTCATTTTTTGGGGGATTTTTGAGGGTTAGGGTTAGCCTAACCCTAAACCCTTAAAATTACCCCAAAAAATGCCCCCCCCCCCCCCCCCCCGGAAGGGGGGACCCTATGTCATTTTTTTTTTAATTAACCCCTTATGTTTATAGTGTGGATAGTAGTTGTATTTTATTTGTAAATGTAATAAAGTGCTCTTTTCAGTTCGGCTACCGATACATATGTGGTACCGTTGTAATCGGGAGAAATGGGGCTATCACATGCAATATGGTTTTCATTAAAAAAAAAAAAGGTTTTATTTAAAATAAAGGAAACAATATATATTTTTTTGTTTTTTAAGCAGAAATATTCAAAAAACAGTAGAAAAATTACAAACAAGACATTTCATGATAAAGCGTAAACTCTGCTGCAAAAAATGTATATGTAATGTATATAATTTTTCTGGAAATTCCAGCAAAAATCACGGTTAATCATGCCGCAAAATGGGGAAAAATGACCTGTCAACAGAGGGTGACAAAACTTCAAGTAGGCTGACAATTAAAAGGGTTAATAGTACCTATGCATGTTGGGTATTGTTCTGCTCGGGGGACCTTGCGCTTTCAGATTTAGCTTGTTTTTTCTTGTTTGCATATTGATATTTTAGGAAAACATGGTTTTTATTCTGCTTTCTTATAATTGTTTTTAGGGAAACCCCGTGCAACCTAAGAATTCTTCAATGGATTACTTCCAGAAAGATGAGCCCACTACAACAAGCTCAGTACTCTTAGAAAGCTTAACATGTGTACTTTCAGGGAATATATGGTTTGTGGGGATATTCTAAATTTAAAGGGTTGTTTTGTTGAAAAATCGCAAGGTGCGCACTTTGTCTGCAGAGCTGAAATTTTTAAGTAAAATTACCGTTATGCGCATGCTTTACTTTGGGGTGTTTGGCAACTCTTCCCTTGACAGTACCTATGCATGTTGGGTATTGTTCTGTTCGGGGGTTGTTGCTTTTTCAGATTTTACTAGTTTTTTTCTGTTTGCATATAGTTTTTTTTAGGAAAATGTGGCTTTGATTCTTCTTTTTTATTCTTTTTTAGGAAAACTCTGTGCAACCAAAGAATTGATTGAGGGATTACTTCCAGAAAATTGCGCCCAGGTCAACAAACCTGGTACGCCTAGAAAGCCTGAGGTGTATACTTCCAGAGAATATATAGTTTTTGGGGGGTATTTCAAATTTAAAGGGTTCTTTTTCTGGAAAGACCACAAGGTGCGCTTAGCGCGGTGCATAGTTGTATTTTATCTGAAAATCTCCTAAAGCGCTGTTTCAGTTTGGGGGAGTCTCCTGGGCAGGAAAGGGTGTCTACCTATACATATGTGGTACTGCTGTAACCGGGATTAATTGGGGTTTCACATGCAATAAGATTTTATTGACAAACTTACATTTTTTATTACAAAAAAAACACTACAAATTGCAAAAAATAGATTTTTTTTTTATTTTTTTGCACATATTTCACCCAGAAGTATTGAGAATACACCTAAAAAATTACAAACAAGACATTTCATGTTAAAGCCCAGACTCTGCTGAAAAAAAACAATATATCATTTTCCTGGGAAATCCCTGGAAATCCCTTCAAAAATCACATTTGAACATGGGGAGCGCAAAATAGTGCAAAATGGTCTGGCACCAAGCGTGACAAAAACTCCAGGTAGGCTGGCAGCGAAAGGGTTATAGAGGGGTTTTAGGTAGAGGCCAATTGGACTCCCTGTTGCGTTGGGAGAGCTACAATCCAGCAGATCTGGCCACTGACTTGTAGCTCTCCCAATGCAACAGTGAGTCCAATTGGCCTCTACCTGAAACCCTTCTGCTGATATTCCAAGTGTGTCATACACTCCGCTTCCATAATCATGACATCTGGGTAGTCTCCAGTAGAGGGCGATCTTTAGCAGAGATGAATGCAAGAAAAGGAGCTCCTCCCAGTCCATATACACCCGGGTCCTCCCACCAATTCCCCAGTTCCTTCTCTGCTAGACGACGAGCAAGTCAGAAGATGAAGCCTTCTATTCCTTGCAGGTAAGCCGGGCCTGCGCCCGGCCATTTTTGTCCCTATTTCTGCCTGGACCTTTATTCACATGTCCCCTTATGAGCCTCCCAGCCTCGGTTGTAGGTCCTGGTTGAGGGTAGGCAACACCTTCCTAGGTGTTTTAAGGAGCATGACTCCTCCGTGAGACCCCATTACAAGGGGTAGGCGGTTTCTGGGTTGGTGATCCCGGTTTGGGATGCCCTGTCCCTTCAGCCTTATCCGCTTCCCCTGTACTGGGTGGCGGGTCCCCTCCGTGTCCCTCGGGGGGGGTTCTGGCGTGTCCCTGATTTTCAGTGTCTGGTGATTCACTATTGTATGTGTGTGTGTATGCTTTTACATGTGGCTGATGTGCCTTGCCTGCTCCATTGGCAGTTTTCATGAGGGGAGCTTCTCCCCCTCGGGCTGCGTTTGGGGGGGCGGGGCCGGGCCCTCACGCGCCGCTGCCCGCCCCTCCCCCTCCTTTTGGCGCCGTTTGGAGTCCCAGCCCATGGCCTGGATCCGCGTTTCTGGTTTGGCAGGGAGGGGGAGGGGGCGGGGCCTAGCGAGCTTGCGTTCTGCGCTGGCCCGCCCCCCTTCTTCCTCACTCTCTCCTGCGGTGCAGGACTCCGGTGGCCATCTTAGAAGTGCTGCTTGTGCTGCTGCCGCCGATCCTACTGCGGACCTGTGTGTTTTGTGAGTGCCCAGTGGGCCCCCTTTTCTTCTCTTAGGCTGCCTCCCTTTCCACAGGGGGGCTGCTTGGTTTCTCTTGATTGTATGCATTGAGATATATATATATATATATATATATATATATATATATAATATCATTTTGTGTTTTTGTCTTATGGGCCTCCCTTATGGTGTTTTTCAGGAGGACTCCCCTGTTGCAATATTAAAGTAGATAAATAGGCACGGCACTCCAAAGCATGAGTATAAATGCTTATATTCTGTCACAGCAATAATAGTTCCAATCACACACAAGGAACATAAGTAATAGTCCATATCAAGGCCAAAAAGACAGTCTCATAGATCCAACGTTTCGGGGGTCAGGAGCCCCCTTTATCAAGGAGGACTGTAAACCGGTATGTGTGGTATCCCCCATCTATATATACACACACATTCAAAAACTCCCGCCTGACGTCGCAGTGACGTCAGCGGGGTGTTTATAATATATGCCCCATATCTAATTTACCTGCTTATTGTGTATACTACACATAAATACATGAAAAATAATAAAGATGGGGCTGTGACTACTTACCAGCACCCGTCGGGGCTCCAAGTTCCGGGAGTCCCGTCACCGCCAACCGCCGCTCGCTATACTGGCGGGCGGCGGCTTCCACGTCTGTTAGTGGGGACAGAGAGCTGGCAGCCGGGCTCGAAAAAGCTGCCCTGTTGCAATATTAGGGGGTTCTCCCGGTCCTAGGCCCTTCCTTAGCATTTTCCGTTAAATCCTCCCACAGGGACATTAAAAGGGCATCCCAGGGTTGCTTACCAGCTTAATTCCCTAGGGTCACTGTGACTACCCAAAAAATCACCATATGGAGGCTCCGCAGGATACCGGGCTGTCCCTCGGGACAATCCCGGCCGTGTGTTGGTTGTGGGGTATCCCTTACGGGGGAGGATGTGCTCATTTGTATTCCTTGTGCACAAAAGGCCATAACGCGGCAGGCGGTTTCCCAGGCTTCTGGGTCAGCACCACCCTCTTCATCGCCTACACCAACCCAGCCTGTTAAGCACCCCAAGTGACGCAGTCACTAGTGGGGAGTCGCACTCTGATGTTTGTGCTCACCTGGCCAGCATCGAGAGGATCCTTTCTGGCACTGTGGGCTGTAAGGCCCAGGCTAAGAACAGACACCTGTCGCCAGCAGGGCCGGCTTTGGAGTTTGATGATGATTGGTCTGAGTATTCCCCGTTAGAGGAGGGGGAACTGTTTGGAGAATCTGATACTGAGGGTGTGTTTTTTCGTGACAATGATGCTGGGCAGGCGCTGGGGGATGCCTTTGACACCTCCAAGGTTCTGGTCCATCTCCTTGAGATTTTGGACATTGCGCCGCCTGAGGCACCCCCTCCTAAAAAAAAAAAGGGGGGGGGGATTCTTTGGGGCCGCCAGGCCTCACTTGGAGTTCCCTACACAGGGTCATTTTGACGCTCTGATCCTTAGGGAGTGGGAAAAACCGAGTCGGCTTCCCGGAGTTCCTCAGGTTTGGGATAAAAAGTATCCCTTCCCGGTGGATGCGGTGAAGTGTTGGTCTTCCCCGCCCGAGGTCGATGCGCCTGTTTTGGGGTTGTCCAACACCTCTGTGGTCCATACCCCTGATGCCACTACCCTCAAGGATGGTGAGGATAAGCGCATTGATCAGTTGGCATGTTATGCCTTCGCTAGTGTGGGTTCAGCCTTACGGCCGATGTGCGCATCTGCGCTTGCGGTGGTGGCTAACAGATCCCTGGTTAGGGAGTTCTTGAATGGTGCCCATTTTGACCCATCCAGCGCGGAGTTCGCTGCCCTTAAAAGGTGCGAGCTTTTCATGAACTTTGTACTGGCTGCTATGGAGGACACTATTGTCATGTGTAGCAGAACTTCGGCCTTATTGGTGGCCATGCGTCGATCGGTCTGGCTTCGCCAGTGGGCGGCGGACTTTGCGGCCAAGAAATCGCTCACCGCTCTTCCCTTCCTGGGCACTAAGCTGATTGGAGATAAGTTGGATGCGGTGGCTAAGGGTGGTAAGCTACCTCAGCGTAGGAAACAGCGTCGTCCCTTTCGGGGGGCGAGCTCCTTCAATTCTTCCTTTCGTGGTGCCAGAGCCGTCAGAGGATTTGCCTACTCTGGTGTTAGAGGTTCCTCCTGGAGCAGGGGCAGAGGACGGGCCCGTCCAGCATCTGCTTGGAGTTCCAAGCCTAAGCCCCCCGCTAAACCCGCTCAGTTATGGGGAGGCGCCCTCACCTACTCGGGTGGGGGGACGGCTGCGGCTTTTCTTCCTGGTCTGGGCACAGGAGGTCACAGACAAATGGATCCTGGAAGTTGGTTTCGTCCGGGTACAAGCTGGAGTTCGAGTACTGGCCCCCTCCAAGATTTTTAAGGTCTCGGGTGCCCTCAGACCCTCAGGCTGCACAGGGGCTCCTGTTGGTGGTCCAAAGTCTTCTGGATATGGAAGTCATATGCCCGGTGCCTCCCTCGGAGAGAGGCAGGGGTTACTACTCCAACCTCTTTACGGTCCCCAAAAAGGGATGGTTCTGTCAGACCCATTCTGGACCTAAAAGTTCTCAACAGGTTCATCAGAACCAGGAAGTTTCGCATGGAGACCCGGCGCTCTGCCATTCTTTCCCTTCATCAAGGGGACTTTATGATGTCAATAGACATCAAGGATGCTTACCTGCATGTTCCTATCTTTCCTGCGCACCAGAGATTCCTCAGGTTTGCGGTACAGGATCTTCATTTTCAGTTTTTGGCTCTACCATTCGGGCTGACCTCAGCTCCAAGGGTCTTCACCAAGGTTCTGACTGGTGCGAGGCCAGGGCCTTACCTTGTAGGGTGTTCTCTATCCCTTGGATTTTGGAGTTTCTTCAACACGGTCTGGATCAAGGTTTTCAGCTTAGTACCTTGAAGGGGCAGGTATCTGCCTTGTCTGTTTTCTTCCAAAGGTCTTTTGCTTTGCACCCACTGGTCAGGACTTTTTTACAGGGGGTTACTCATTTTAGGCCTCCTAGGAAGGCCTTGGTGCCTGTTTGGGATTTGAATCTGGTTCTTTCGGCTCTACAGGGGCCTCCTTTTGATCCGCTTCAGGATATTGCTCTTTCTGTGCTCACTCAAAAGGCTGCCTTTTTGGTGGCTATTACTTGCCTATTCAGGTGCCTTACTTTGAGAGGCAGCAGGATAAGGTTTCCTTCCTAAGGTTGTTTCTGCCTTCCACCTCAATCAGGATGTTGTTCTTCCTTCTTTGTGCCCTAAGCCTAGCAATGACAAGGAGAGAGTCTTGTATTCTTTGGATGTGGTTCATTGTGTGAAGTACTATTTGGTGGTTACTTCCCCCTTCCGCAAGACGGATGCTTTTTTCGTGGTGCCTTGTGGGCCCAGAAAGGGCTTGGTGTCGGCCAAGTCTACCATTAGTAAATGGATTTGTCAGGCCATTGTTGGGGCTTATTCTGCTAAGGGGAGGACTCCCCCGTTTAGGATCATTCTACTTGTGCTGTTGGGGCATCCTGGGCTTTTCAGCACCAGGCCTCTGTTGAACAAGTTTGTAAGGCTGCTACTTGGTCTTCTGTTCATACTTTTTCCAAGTTTTACAGGATTGATGTGCGGGCTTCAGGGGATGCTGTTTTTGGCCGCAAGGTTCTGCAAGCTGCGGTGGTTTAAGTTGGTGCATTGTTTTTACTGTTTTCGGTTCCCGCCCATGACGGACACTGCTATTGGATGTCCCAGATGTCATGATTATGGAAGCGGAGTGTATGACACACTTGGAATAATACCATTTTGTGAGTACTCCCCTTTAAAATGGGTATTATAAGTGTGTCATACACTCCGCTTCCCCCCACCTTTGTGGTATTCCGGATCCTTTATATGGTGAACCTTTGTTAATTTTGTAGTTGTTATATGGGTTCTTCCTGGTCCTCTTACTGCTATCATACACTGGGAAATTGGTGGGAGGTCCCGGGTGTATATGGACTGGGAGGAGCTCCTTTTTTTGCATTCATCTCTGCTAAAGATCGCCCTCTACTGGAGACTACCCAGATGTCATGATTATGGAAGCGGAGTGTATGACACACTTATAATACCCATTTTAAAGGTGAGTACTCACAAAATGGTATTTTGTAACACTGTGCAGCCAATTAAAGTCAATGCCAGCCATAAAATGAGTTTAAAACTCATCCAAAATCCTTTATCCTTGAATTTTCTTTAAAAGCGCTGTGAAAAGCAGGCATATCTCATGAAATAATTGTGCTGGAAATGTCTATGTATTTCGGACCAGTGGGTCCTTACTCATGAAATACCTGTGTGCTAGGAGTCTAGTAAGATCAAGAGCACCAGTATAGGAGTGAGCATCTGCAATGGACAAAATGAGTACTGAGTTTGTTTATTGTTGTTATAGCCTGGAAAGTCCCTTTACACAAATGGGTGGTGTTCCCTGCGTGGGGAACATTCAAATGCCAATGCCCCCCTGCGCTGTTATATCTGGTAAAACACAAAATCTTACCTTTCAAATTTGAATTGCGGCATCATGTGATCCACAATTCTCTCCTGGGTAGCCAGCAGGGCTTGACTTCTGTGTTACAGCACTGGAGGGGCACCAGCAATTGATATGCCGCCCCTCCCTCCATGCAGGGAACAATGCCTACTTTGTTAAAAATGGGTATTGTTCCGGTATTTTGCTCTATCTTTAAACTTTTGTGGATTTTTGCTAGGTTTAATTTTTATATATGTTTGTGTGTTAGTATATGTAGTGATTTCTCGAAACCTTAGATGTCTTACCCCTATTATTATTACAGCTTGTAAATGAGGATTTGGAAGGAAGCATTCTGAGCATTGCTAAACCTCTTCCAGCTGGGTTACATATCTTTGAGAATCTGAGTGGTGAGTGTTTAATCTCATTAGAAATGCAGTACATTGTATGTTTTGTCTTTATCAAACACACACTGTATTAAATTGTATCAAGCTCTCCTGCAGGAAAAACTGAGCCAGGATCTCACTGCATTTTTAAAAGGCTGTTCGAAGGTGATACGTCAGATTTATGGGAATTAAATGTATTTAGTCAAGAGGAGATGCCTAAGGGGGGCATAATTAACTTGTATACATATATAAATGCCAATACAGAAAAAATGGGGAAAAGCTATTCCATGTAAAATAGGTAAAATACCCTGGCCACTCCCTCCATCTGGAGAAAAAAAAAGATTATGCATTGTGACAATTCTTCTTTACCATACGAACTATAAATCTGTGGAATAGACTGTCACAGGAGCTTGTTACAGTACAAGCTGAACACAGAAATATTAGATTTTTTTTGGAACAAGAAAATACCATTAATGGTTACTATTAGTTTTAAAGTGAACCAAAACCCAGGATTTTCACTATCACAGATCTTGGTCCTTCCGCCGGGGCACCCCGGTTTTGAGTGCACCACTGTGTGAACTCCCCCTGGCCTCTCTGGCCGCGTATATTATTATTATTATTATTATGTGCGAATAGAAAAGCTGAATGTAATCCCTAGCCGCACACATCAGCGGTGCGTGACATCACTTGCCACCTTCAGCTGTGTGTAGCCATGCACGGACGTTCAGTTGTGGCGGGCATGGTCGCACACAGCCGAGAAGGAATGCAAGTGATGCCGGCCGCACATGTGCTGTGGTTTCTGTGGAAAGGTAAGAATTTGGGCACTCTTGGGGGTTTTACACTGCGGGGCATCCCAGTTTGAGGGAGGGAGTAAGCCTGCTCTGGAGACTCCTAGACTCCAGGGTGGGTTTTGGTCCACTTTAATTAGAATACATCTTCATTCAATAAGACAAAAAAAAAGGAATCTATAAGCACAATAGAAATATTTATACATTTTTCTTGTCGTTCTTATATTAATGTATTTATTTTTACATTTTATTACTGTTTTTTTTCAGATGGTGAACAGACTCTGGCAAGGGCAGGGGTAAAAGGTGGATGTGAATTATTTGTCTGGAATGGAAAGGAGGTGCGCTTTTTTTATTTAGAGTAAATATGTCCCACAATTGGGTCGATTCAGAGCCAGGTGAGAATTCTTTATTCTTAGTATACAGTACGTCCTGCTCCAGACAGATTACTTACACTTGGGTTATCCTCCAGATGGCGCTGCACTGCAGAGACATGGAAAAACAGGCTCCTCCCGGCCCTTCAAATACCCAGGGACCTCCCACGAATCCCCAGATTTCTCTGCAGTGCTGACTGCGAAGACATGATGTGTCACTCTCTCGCAGGTGAGCGGGGCTATTAAAGCCTCCGGCCCTGTTGGACTACTCCCACCCGTCCTCCCTGTGATGTGCCTCCCAGCCTGGGCTGGTCTGGTGAAGGTAGGCAGCACCATGCGTGCTTATGGAGCCATGCTCCACTGCAGTCCCCCACCAAAGGGTAGGCGGTTTAGGCTAATGGTGAGCCTCTTGTGGATGCCCCTCCCGCGCTATTGCCCCATACCCCGTGTAGCGGTGGACCCTGTTCAAAGGGTCGCCATTCTCCCTCGTTTTCCCCGTAGTTCGGGGGGAAAGAAAGGGGGGGGGGTGTGTGTGGTGGTCTGGTGCATTCAGTACACGTTATGGCCTTAGTATTGTCCTTGACTTATACACCTGGTGTCAGAGCCGCGCTGTTGTTCTTCAATTGTCTATCGGCCGCCGCTGGGGGATTATCTGCCCTTACTGACGGGCGCGTGAACAGGCGGCTGGCGGCGCCTCAGACTCTGCGGCGTCTTTATTGGTATTTGTTGTCGGGCGCATCGGGAAGTATTCCCCGTCTTTGGCTTCTATAGTGTGTTATTCACTCTGCTGTCTGCGCTGACTACTGTTTTCAGAGCTTCGCGCTCTTCGGGGGGGCGGAGACCTTGCTTGGCGCGCTCCGCGTCATAGCCCGCTCTGGCCCGTCCTTCGAGGTCCGCTTGGCGCCATTTCGATGCTCATCGCTCGCGCGTGATAACGGTCCTCCTCCTCCCTTGAGCTGTAAGTGCCCTCATGGGCGATTTTCATTTGTCTTACTTACGGCGCATGGCTCTGACATCCCTATTCCCATTATGTCTTTCAGACGGTCGAAACCAGTGGCTTCTCCCGGCCCGGTGTATTTCCCGGTTGGACCTAGTATAATTACTCCCACTTCCCCGCGGGTCTTTGGGACATCCAGGGTAGCTTACAGCGTCAATCCCTACTGGCCTATTGTGCCCATTAATCACCATATGGAGGCATCCCAGGATATTGTTAACGGGGTTCCCTCGGGACAAGCCCGGCTGTGTGTAGCTTGGGGGGTCTCATCTATCAACGGTGACAATGCTGGGGTCTGCGTCCCTTGTGCACAGCAGGCGTTACTGGTTCTTCCCGCCCCTTCTGGGGCTGAGTCTGCACCTCGCCTCACTTCACCTACCCCACCAAGCCTGAGTCTAACCCCCAATACAAGCGGGGATTCTTATCCTGATGTGGCTACTAGACTGGCCAGTGTTGAAAAATTGCTTGCTAGTACTCTAGCGCGCAAGGCTACCGCAAAAAAGTGGCACATTGTCCCTGACTCTGCTCCATTCCCTACGGAGTCTGATGAGTTTACACATCGATATGACCATACCCTTTCGGACGAGGGGGAGCTGATCTCTGACTCAGAGTCATCTGATGAGAAGTCTAGGGGTCATGACGATTCTGGTTCTGATCACTGGACCCCGGATGATACTGATAAGCTATTGCTTCAGATTTTTGAGGTTTTGTCCATCTCTCCCTCTGTTGCGGCTCCCAGGCAAAGGGGTGAGCTATTGCATACTGCTAAGGCTCGATTGGAATTTCCTGAGCAGACCCATTTCAATAACCTCATGCTTAAGGAGTGGGAACATCCCTGTAGACTTCCCGGGATCCCTAAGAGTCTAGACAGGAAGTATCCATTTCCTGCTGACATGGTCAAGTGTTGGTCATCGCCCCCCGAGGTCGATGCTCCTATTCTAGGGCTGTCTAACACCTCTATTGTGCACTCTCCCGACACTACTACACTGCGGGATTCTGAGGACCGGCGCATTGATCAATTGGCGTGCCATGCCTTGGAGGGGTGGCACTGCTCCCGGTCTGTGCTCTGGCCATTACTGCCGTGGCGCTCAGGGCCATGGTCAGGAATGCACTTGACGCCCCAGACGAGTTGCCTGTTGATACTATTAATGCACTGTCTAACTGTGATGTATTTGTGAACTTTATCCTGTCTGCATCGGACGATGCTATTAGGCTGTGTGCCAGATCTTCCACCTTGGCTGTGGATATACGCCGCGCGGTATGGCTGAGACAGTGGGCGGCCGACAATGCTGCTAAGAAAGCCCTTACTGGGCTCCCTTTCAAGGGACTACGCCTGTTCGGGGATCGCCTAGACCTCTTTGCTAAAGTAAGGTAAGTTACCACAGCGCAGGCGGCAGCCTCGGCCCTTTCGCAACCAGGGCCCCCCTTTCAGCCCCCTACAGAGGCGTTAAGCAGGGTAAAGGGGTGTCCTTCGTGGGGGCTCGCACAGACTCCTGGCATAGGAGCAGGCGGCGACGCCCTGGCTCCTCCTGGGGGACCAAATCCAAACCCCCTCCCAAGACCCCTCAAGCATGATGGGGCGCCCTCGCCCGCCAGGGTGGGGGGACGACTACAGCACTTTGCGCACGTCTGGAGGCGTCAAGTCTCAGACCAATGGATTCAGGAGGTAGTTACCTCCAGCTACAAGATAGTTTGCTGTGCGGCCCCCCTCAAGATTTGTCAGGTCCCGGATACCCCAGGACCCGGTGTCAGCTCAGGTCCTGATGCATGCAGTACAAGGACGTCTGGAGCTGGGAGTTATTTGCAAAGTTCCCTGGAGAGAATAAGGAGAAGGTTTCTACTCCAACCTTTTCACAGTACCCAAAAGACGGGTCAGTCAGGTCCATTCTGGATTTAAAGATCCTCAACAAATTTGTCAAGAGCCAGCGCTTTCGCATGGAAACCCTGCGCTCGGCCGTTGGCTCTCTACGACCAGGGGATTTTATGACGTCTGTGGACATCAAAGATGCTTACCTTCACATCCCTGTGTTCCCCGGGCATCAAAGGTTTCTCAGGTTCTAGTTGAAAGATCAACACTACCAATTTGTGGCGCTTCAGCTCCAGCTCCCAGAGTGTTCACCAAGGTATTGGCGGGTGTGATGTCCTTGCTAAGGTCAGGGGGCATTCGAGTGCTGCCCTACCTGGACGACATTCTCATCGCCTCATGGCCTCTACAGCAGGCGGAGCTGGACACTCAGCTGGTGGTGTCCACCTTGGAGTCCTTCGGCTGGGTGATCAATCATCCCAAGTCCTCCCTGTCCCCTTCACCGGTGACCCCATTCCTGGGGATGATTCTGGATACGGTTCAGTCACGAATATTCCTTCCCCAACAGAAGGTGGAAGATCTGACTGCGCAGGTGTGGTCCCTGCTCTCGTGCCCCCAGCTCTCCCTCAGACAGGGAATGCGGCTGGTGGGCCTGATGGTGGGGACCTTCGAGGCGGTGCCCTTTGCTCAGTTCCATTTGAGGCCTCTGCAGCTTCACCTCCTGTCAGTATGGGACAAGGACCCCGCGTCCTTGGACGGGGTTTGTGTGCTTCCCCCATTGGTCAGAAGGTCCCTCTCGTGGTGGCCTGACCACAAGAACTTGCTAAAGGGCAGGTCCTTTCTAGCCCCCTCCTGGGAGTCTGTCAGGTTGGGGGGGATTCTGGAAATCCCTGAGGTTCCAGGGGAGGTGGGGCCCTCAGGAGGCCCATTTACCCATCAACATTCTGGAACTACGGGCGGTCAGGTTGGTTTTGGAACAGTTGACCGATCACCTGCAGGGTCTGTCTGTGCAGGTGCGCTCAGACAACAGGACAGCGGTTGCCTACATCAACCATCAGGGAGGGACCCGGAGCAAGGGTGCCCTCCAGGAAGTGTCGCGGATTCTGACATGGGCGGGGGCCGATGTTCAATGCATCTCGGCTATTTATATCCCGGGGGGTAGAGCATCTTCTAGCAGACTCTCTGAGCAGGGGGACTTCCCGTCAGGGGGAATAGTCCCTCTGCAACAGGGTATTCCAGTCCCCGTGTTACCAGTGGGGCCAACCGGATGTGGATCTGTTTGCATCCCGTCACAATCACAAGTTCCCGGCCTTTGTCTCCCTGTCGCAGGATCCTCTGGCCTTGGCCACGGATGCTCTGTCACTGTCTTGGAAGAAATTCCGGCTTCTGTATGCCTTCCCCCCCGTGTCCCCTGCTGGGCAGGGTTCTGAGCAAGATTGCCCTGGAAAGGGTGCCAGTGATTCTGGTGGCCCCGAGGTGGCCAAGAAGAGTGTGGTTCGCAGACGTGGTACAAATGGCAGTAGAACAGTACATCCTGCCGGAGGAGCCAGATCTACTCACTCAGGGCTCCCTACGCCATCCCAGTTTAGAAACTCTGGCTTTGACGGCTTGGCTGCTGAAACCTCCATCTTGATGGAGAAAGGCTTGTCTGCCTCAGTGGTGGATACCATGGTACAGGCTAGGAAGAAAACTTCTTCTGCCATCTATTATAGGGTATGGCGTTCCTACATTGACTGGTGTGAGTCTAGGTCTCTCCCCTGTAGGGAATTCTTAATCCCTAGAATTCTGGAGTTTTTACAACATGGATTGGAGTTGGGTTTAAAACTCAGTACTCTGAAGGGTCAGGTTTCTGCCCTGTCTGTCTTCTTTCATAGGTCTTTTGCACAGCATCCCTTGGTTAAGACCTTCTTTCAGGGGGTCACTCACTTGCGTCCCCCGCGTAGGCCTACGGTCCCTGTTTGGGACTTGAACCTGGTTTTGTCTGCCTTACAGGGTGCTCCCTTTGAGCCTATTCAGGATGCTGCTCTGGCTGTACTTACCCTCAAAGTTGTTTTTCTGGTGGCTATTACTTCGGTCAGGCGCGTGTCTGAGCTGGCGGCTCTGTCTATTCAGCCCCCATACTACGAGAGACACCAGGACAAGGTGGTGTTCCGCTTTAAGCCAGATTTTCTGCCAAAGGTGGTGTCTGCCTTTCATTTGAATCAGGATATTGTCCTTCCTTCATTGTGTCCTAATCCTAGCAACGCTAAGGAAAGGGTTTTGCATTCCTTGGATGTGGTCAGGTGCCTGAAGTATTACCTGGTAGTCACTGCGGCCTTCAGGAAGACTGATGCTCTTTTTGTGGTCCCTTCTGGTCCTAGGAAGGGCTTGGCTCAGGCCAAGTCTACTATTAGCAAATGGATTCGTCAGGCTGTGATTCAGGCCTATTCTGCTAAGGGGAAGAATCCTCCCTTCCGCCTTACTGCTCATTCCACTCGTGCTATTGGTGCCTCTTGGGCCTTCCAGCACTAGGCTTCTGTTGAACAAGTTTGCAAGGCCGCTACTTGGTCTTCTGTTCATACCTTTTCAAAGTTTTACAAGGTTGATGTTAGGGCCTCAGCTGATGCTGTTTTTGGCCGCAAGGTTTTGCAAGCGGCAGTAGTTTAAACTGCCTGTTGTCACCTTTTTACTCACCAATTCTACAGGTGAGCACTTCACAGAATTGAGGAATTTCAGGAATAAAAACTCCCATTCACTTTCATTGTCTACCTTGGGGCTGATCAGAGCCAGGTGAATTTTTACACCTGGTAGACAATGACAGTCAATGGCAGTTTTCTCTCCCAAAAAAGGAATAAGAATTCTCACCTGGCTCTGAATCAACCCCAAAGAGCATAATACTTCTGGGGAGGGAGAAGTAAGAAACTCTATTGTTGGCTGTGATCTTTAGTGAAGAATAGTGCTAGTAATGAATAATACTTCTGGTTTGCATACCTATATAGCAATTTCAGTAAGCTATCACATTTAATATTAAATAACCTCATTTGTTTTCATGAGAAAGCAAAATGAAAACCATTGTGTTTACTAGTTGCCCGATAGCATTTGAATGGCAATAACACTCTAAAGGAGCACTATCACAAAATTGTGTAATTTTAAAAAGCCAACCCAACCCCCTGGCTAATGAGGAGGGGTCACTTATACACCTAAACTGAATAAAACTCCCGCCAAGCTTGTGATTTTTTTCTCCTGGTAGAAATAAAATCCAGGGGTGACATGTTTAGTGTATCAGGGGTGACAGAACCTGTCACCCGATTTCCTCTTCCTTCTATTAATAAAAATAAAAAAACAGCCTGGCTGGATATTTCTTGATGCCAGGTGTATATGTGACCTCTCCTCCCACTATCCAGCATATTTATATGAATTTATATTATTGGCCCATTTGTTCGTGATATTGCTGCTCTAAGTGGGCCTATCACCAGGATGTTGACTATCCTGGTGATAGGCTCTTGCCCTGGGGGCATCCCTAATTGAGATGCCCCCCGTGTGACCCCCCCCCCCCCCGATCGCCCACTGTACTCACCTTTCCCATGGCCCATGTGCGGGCACTCTTCCAATCAGCACTTTATTCTAAGTATGTCACACACCCCGCTTCAAGACATTCATTACACTTGGGTTTACTGACCTGTAGATGGCGATCTTGCAGAGATGATATCAAAAAAGGTAAGACCCTCCCGACCCATAAATACCTGGGACCTCCCACTCATTACCCTTTCATCTCTGCAGTGGCGAGCAAGTCAGAAGATGATGTCTCCTCCTTGCAGGTAGCCGGGATGACTCCCGGCCTTCTTTCTTCTATTCCTGCCCAGATCCCCTTTGGTTAATATTCCCTGCCTCCCAGCCTAGGCTGCTGGTCCGGGCAAAGGTAGTTGGCACCCCTGGTGCTTAGGAGCCGTGAGACCCCATAACAAGGGGTAGGCGGCTATCCGGGTTGGTGATCCCGGTTTGGGATGCCCCGTCCCTTGGCCCTACCCTGACATGGATTCCCCCTCTCCCGGATACCCTTAGAGGGTGGGGGGGTCGGCCGGGTCCCTTATGGATTTCCCTTCTTTATTGGTGTGTGTGTGTGTGTCAGTATGCTTCACTGTGTGTGTGTCTTTTACATTTGCTGGCGCCGGCGGTCTGCTAATGGTGGCGGTTAGCCCATGAGGTCTTCTTCTCCTCTGGGCAGGGGGGGCCGGGCGCTCGCGCGTGCCCACGGCCCGCCCCCGTGCTGCGGGCGCGTTTGTCATGTCCCGGCTTCTGGCCGGGAGGGGCGGGCCGGGTGCGACGCGTGCACCGCGCCGGCCCGCCCTCCCTCCTCCTACTGCACATTGCGGTCTTCATTGTGCCTGGACGTGCGGTTCTGTAGGTCTGGTGAGTGGCCTGATGGCCATCAGCTTCATCTGTCTTTTAACCCTTTATACTGGCATGGTCTGAGCGTGTGCTTGTTTTTGTGTTCCAGGTGGACCATTGAGCATATTAAAGGGGGGTTCTCCCGGTCCAGGGTCCCTGGTTTAAAATTTAGCTGGCTTAAAATCCTCCCACTCGGGACTTAAAGGGGCATCCCGGGTTGCATTATTGCGTAATTCCCAAAAAGAGCATTGTACACATATATATTTGTACATATATTATTAATATAAAAAATCACCATATGGAGGCTTCCCCGGATACTGGGCTTGTGCCCCCCTCGGGGCAATCCAGGCTGTGTTTGGGGTGTGGGGTATCCCTTTTGGGGGATGATGTATTTCTATGTGTACCTTGTGCGCAGCGGTCTATTACACGGCAGACCGGATCTCAGGCGTCTGGTTCTGCTCCGCCAGTTTCCTCCCCGTCTCCCCCTCGCTTGACACGGGCTTGTGATGTGGTCATTAGCGGGGAGTCGCAATCTGAGGTGTGTGCCAGATTGGCCAATCTTGATAAATTGTTTTCCAGTGCCGCCACAAAAAAGGCCACGGCAAAGAGAAAACATTTGTATAAGGCAGCGCAGGCCTTTGATAGGGAGGATTTTGACTCCCTGGATTGGTCTGATTGTTCCCCGCGTGAGGAAGGGGAGCTGTATGAGGAGTCTGATGACTCCGACGATCAGCAGTTTGTGAGCGCTGATACCGAGCAGGGCCAGGGGGATTCCTCGGATACCCCTAGGGTCCTGGCTCATATGTTTGAGGTCTTGGCTATTTCTTTGAAGTGACCAAGCTGCGCTTGGAATTTCCTTATCAAAAGCATTTTGATGGTATCATTCGCAAGGAATGGGAGAGGCCGACGCGGCTTCCGGGTGTCCCACCGGGTTGGGACAAGAAATGCCCCTTTCCGGCGGACGCAGTGAAGCACTGGTTGTCTCCCCCCGAGGTGGATGCTCCTGTTTTGGGGTTGTCCAGCTCCTCAGTCCTCCATTCTCTGGAGTGCACTACTCTCAAGGATGGTGAGGATAAACGCATTGACCAGATGGCTTGTCATGGTCGGCCTTGCGGCCGGTTTCTGCTTCTGCGCTTGTATTGGTAGCTGCCAGGTCGGTTGTTAGAGGATTATTGACCAATTCCGGACTTGACCCGGCTAGTGAGGAATTTGCCGAACTTAAGCGCTGTGAGTTATTTTTGTCCTTTGTGCTGTCCGCCCTGGATGATACATTGGTGATGTGTAGCAGAGCTACGGCCCTGCTTGTGGCTATCCGCCGGTCGGTTTGGTTACGTCAGTGGGCGGCTGATTTTGTGTCCAAAAAGTCGCTCACGGCCCTTCCCTTTGTGGGATTACGGCTCTTTGGAGAAAAATTGGATTCGGCGGCAAAGGGAGGTAGGTTACCTCAGCGTAAGAAGCAGCGTCGCCCTTTTCGGGGGGCGGCTTCCTTCTCTCAGTCCTTTCGTGGGGCTAGAGTTGGCAGGGGTTCGGCCTTTCCTTCGTCCAGAGGTGATTCCTGGCCTAGGGGCAGAGGTCGGGCCCGTCCAGGACACAGTTGGGGCTCCAAGCCTAGAGCCGCTGCCAAGTCGGCTCAGCAATGAGGGGGCGCCCCCACCCTTGCGGGTGGGGGGACGGTTGCAATTCTTCTCCCAGGTCTGGGTCCAAGAGGTCTCGGACAGGTGGATTCAGGAAGTGGTGTCTTCCGGTTACAAGCTGGAGTTCGTGTTCCGGCCCCCTCCCAGATTCTTCAGGTCTCGGGTGCCATCAGATCCTCTGTCTGCCCAGGAGCTTCGGGCAGCAGTAGCAAGTCTCGCGGATATGGCTGTCATCTGTCCGGTGCCCCTCTCAGACCGGGGCCTGGGCTTCTATTCCAATTTGTTCACGGTGCCCAAGAAGGACGGTTCCTTTCGTCCTATTCTGGATCTGAAGTTGCTCAACAGGTTTGTCCGTCCCCGGAAGTTCCGTATGGAAACTCTCAGCCATCCATTCACTTTGTCAGGGGGACTTCATGACGTCCATACACATTAAGGATGCTTACCTGCATATTCCAATATTTCTGGCACACCTGAGATTCCTCAGGTTTGTCGTGGACAATTGGCATTTTCAGTTTGTGGCTCTTCCGTTTGGCCTTACCTCGGCTCCAAGGGTTTTTACCAAGGTGTTGGCAGGAGTGAAGGTCATCCTCAGAGCCAGCGGTATCCGCATCGTGCCCTATCTGGACGATCTTCTCATCATGGCGTCGTCCCTAAGTCAGGCGCAGCTGGATACCAGGACTGTGGTGTCCACTCTGGAGAGTTTCGGTTGGGTGATCAACTCCTGTCCTGCCTCACTCCCTCCAGGGTGGTGGAGTTTCTGGGAATGTCGCTGGATACTTCTCAGGCCAGGGTGTTTCTCCCCCGAGCCAAGGTTCTTCTGATTCAGGAATTGACTCAGCGTCTCCTATCCATCCCCCGCCCGTCCATCCGGCTAGGGATGCGACTGGTGGGATTGATGGTGGCGTCGTTCGAGGCGGTTCCCCTTGCCCAGTTTCACACAAGGACGCTCCTG
The DNA here is from genome assembly GCA_027917425.1 of Gastrophryne carolinensis. Taxonomy (NCBI): domain Eukaryota; kingdom Metazoa; phylum Chordata; class Amphibia; order Anura; family Microhylidae; genus Gastrophryne; species Gastrophryne carolinensis. The sequence continues at coordinate 186,747,128 of CM051240.1, forward strand.
CTCCATCTCTTGGCGGCCTGGGACGGGTCCCTGCTGTGATTGGATCAGTCTTTTCTGATGTCCCCCCGGGTGCGGCATTCCCTTTGGTGGTGGCTGAAACCAAGCAATCTGACGAGGGGCAGATCCTTTCTGACCCCTCGTTGGGAGACGGTCACCACGGATGCCAGCCTGTCAGGTTGGGGGGGGATTTTGGAAGGATCTTCAGTTTCAGGGCCTGTGGGGGCCCCTGGAGGCTCACGAACCCATCAATGTTCTGGAGTTGAGAGCCATCAGGTTGGTTCTGGCTCACTTGACTCATCAGTTACGAGGCCTACCGGTTCAAGTTCGGTCGGACAATCGGACGGCGGTCGCCTACATCAATCACCAGGGAGGGACTCGCAGCAGGAGTGCCCTCAGGGAAGTGTCCTTGATCCTTGCTTGGGCAGCGAGCAATGTCCCATGCATCTCGGCGGTGTACATTCCGGGAGTGGAGAACACGGAGGCGGACTCCCTGAGCAGGGGGTCATCTCGCCGGGGGGAATGGTCACTCAGCCCCAAGGTGTTTTGGTTGCTTTGCCACCGGTGGGGGACTCCGGAGGTGGACCTCTTTGCCTCTCGTCACAATCACAAGCTTCCGGCATTTGTTTCTCTGGCAGCGGATGCCATGTCTCTGAACTGGAGGGATATGGGGTTTCTGTACCTGTTCGCCCCGTTTCCCATGGTGGGCAGAGTGGTGCGTAAGCTGGCCCTAGAGGGCGCGTCAGCAATCCTGGTTCTCCAATGTGGCCAAGACAGGTTTGGTTCGCAGACGTGGTAAGGCTGGCAGAGGATCAGTTAGACCTGCCTCTTCTGCCAGATCTGCTCACTCAGGGTCCATTACTCTACCCCAATTTACCAACGCTGGCTTTGACGGCGTGGTTGCTGAAACCTCAATCTTGAGGGAGGAAGTTCTTTCTGATGCTGTCTTTCAGACTCTGGTTAGGGCTAGAAAGCAGTCTTCCTCTGCCATCTATTATAAGACTTGGAGGTCTTATATTGATTGGTGTGAGGTAAGGGTCTTCTGTCCCTAGGGTCTTGGAATTTCTGCAACATGGTCTGGACCAAGGTTTGCAGCTTAGTACGCTGAAAGGGCAGGTTTCTGCCCTGGCTGTGTTCTTTCAAAAGTCTTTTGCTCTTCATCCTCTGGTTAAGACCTTTTTTCCAGGGGGTACGCATGTGCGGCCTCCTAGGAAGCCTTTGCTCCCAGTGTGGGATTTGAATTTGGTTTTGTCTGCCTTGCAGGGTCCTCCGTTTGAACCTTTGCAGGATATTGCGCTTTCTACGCTTACTCAGAAGGTTGTTTTTCTGGTTGCCATCACTTCTGTTCGGCGTGTTTCGGAGTTGGCTGCCTTGTCTATTTAGGCTCCTTACTTTGAGAGGCATCAGGACAAGGTTGTTTTCCGCTTCAAGCCAGATTTCCTTCCTAAGGTGGTCTCTGCTTTTCATCTGAATCAGGATATTGTTCTTCCCTCCTTGTGTCCTAAGCCCAGCAATGACAAGGAGAGGGTTTTGCATTCTTTGGATGTGGTTCGCTGTTTGAAGTACTATTTGGTGGCTACTTCTCCTTTTCGTAGGACTGACGCCCTTTTTTGTGGTGCCCTCTGGGCCTAGGAATGGTTTGGCTCCTGCTAAGTCTTCCATTAGTAAATGGATTCGCCAGGCCATTGTTGGGGCCTATTCTGCTAAGGGGAAGATTCCCCCTTTTCGTGTTACTGCTCATTCTACTCGTGCGGTTGGGGCGTCTTGGGCCTTCCAGCACCAGGCTTCTGTTGAGCAGGTTTGTAAGGCTGCTACTTGGTCTTCGGTTCACACTTTTTCCAAGTTTTACAAGGTTGATGTTCGGGCCTCAGCGGATGCTGTTTTTGGCCGCAAAGTGCTGCAAGCTGCAGTGGTTTAAGTTTGTGCCTTGTTTTTTGGATCCCCGCCCTTTATGGACACTGCTATTGGATGTCCCAAGTGTAATGAATGTCTTGAAGCGGGGTGTGTGACATACTTATGCCATTTTGTGAATACTCACCTGTAAAATGAGTATTATAAGTATGTCACACACCCCGCTTCACCCTGCCCTTTTGTATTCTGGATCCTTTATATGGTGAACCTTTGTTAGTTTTAATTGGCTTTCCTGGTCCCTTGATCTTACTGCTATCTTTATACTGGGTAATGAGTGGGAGGTCCCAGGTATTTATGGGCCGGGAGGGTCTTACATTTTTTTGATATCATCTCTGCAAGATCGCCATCTACAGGTCAGTATACCAAAGTGTAATGAATGTCTTGAAGCGGGGTTTGTGACATACTTATAATACCCATTTTACAGGTGAGTATTCACAAAATGGTATTATTCTATGCCGCCTAATGCCTGGCATAAAGTCGTGTTTTGAATGGCGCGTCAGCATAGGGAACGCTGGTGCCTGCGTGCCCACTCCTGCAAGCCCCGCCCATCTAAATGGCTGGGCAAGGAAGCATGCACAGCTGCATTAGCAGCCTGTGGGATTCTCACAGTGGGGCATGCTGAATCAGCATGTTCCAGAGGCACTTAGTTGGCCAGGCCTGGAGTCTCTGATCTGTACTTTTAACACACCACTTTGATGTACATTGCTAAGGTAAACACATTGTTGCTAGGAAAAACTGTTTTTTCTTTCATAACATAGGAAAAAAAAAACAGATAAGCACATTGAGTGCATCATTTTGGCACACAATAATGGAAACTTGATTGGTTGATTTTACATTGATAGAAAGCTGTTAAAGACAATTTAAACTAAAAAAAAAAAAAAAAAAAACACTATACTCTTCCTTTTCTCCTGTGCAGCCTGGTCCGAGAAAGCAGCTCTTACATGGTTGCTGCATGGGAGAAAAGAGGAGTATAGGGTTATTTTGTTTTTTAAATCTAAATTGTCTTTAAGATGGGGGTTGGATGATATTGTGTCTTTACGTGGTTGGATATTCTATATTCTTAGTGTTTAACACTTTGTTGGTTGCTGCAGGTTGGTGGTGTGGCAGTGCAGAGTGGCCCAGACTGTACTCCTCTTCTTTTAACAATAATGCGACCACATAAAGCCCAGAATAATAATTCCTCATCAAAGTACTCAGAGTGTCAAAAAGTCTTCCCATCAAACCTCCAGCTTAGAGAAGTGCAGCAGAAGTTGTCTGGGAGTCCTTCACTCGAGTCACTGTTGTGTTCCCCATCCTCAGAAAATAGCGGAGGCTGGAGTGCTTTTTCATTGAAGGATATGGACAAAACCTTAAGCATGCTGGGACTTAAAGATGGATGTTCCCTTCTGCTGTTAGATTCACACGAAGAAGGGTAAGCATTATGCTGGCTGTGTATTATGTTAATAAGAATATGTTTTACCTTGTAATGTAATTATTTTTCTCTACCTCAAGAAAACAGCCCTGTCAGACATTTTTCTTTCTTTTTTTTCTTTAAGATTGTGTAATTTTTACTTGGTTTTGAGATGCTTGGCGATTAGTGGTAAATCATGCGTTATAAGAAATTGCTGTTTATTCACAAGGAAAGTATCTACATAAAACATGACAATACAGAGAGGAAACATGGTGGTAAGGAGAGCAAGAGAGAGGGATAAAAGTTTTATTCTTGTCCAATTGAAAGGAAAAAGCAGTTCTGATTTAGATCAAGATCATATATGCACAACAAAGGTGTTGTCGACAAACACACCTGCCCTGATAATAGGGGCATTCATCTTTAGCTCTGCTGATCGCAGTGTTCTTGCCTTTCCATCAATGTGAGGCCCACCCATCCTGAGGGGCAGAGAGTCCTAAACATGTACATCCAGCCATAAGCAGACAGGCAATGCCATGCTCCCATAAATTGTAGACCAATATCACTGAAGAATATTCACAGGGCTGTGCATAAAATAACAATTTACATAACCCCCTTTTGCATGAAATCTATGCACAATCTTGGCACATATGTATGAAAGTTAGCAGCCTCGATATCCTGTTTCAGGTTGTTTTTACATACATTGGAGTGCTGGTGGTGGACGAGGGCTTGACAGTTGGTCTCAACATTCACACATACATTCAATCCTAATATTCACATTTCATCCTTCTATGTCAATACCGAATCGGCACAATCATTTTTAACAGCATAGCAGTATATCAACAGCACAATACAGTCAGTACACATTGTCAAGTTTACAGCAATCACCATGGTATATTTGCATAGCATTTTCTGAAGGCAAAATATTGCAATAGCGGTTTGTCCTAGGGCAAGGAAAAGATTTTGTCTTCAAAAAGAATGAGAAAAAAAAACTTTCCTAAAGAACACAACACACAGTCAAACAACACAAATGCCAATTACAGGAGACTTCATTTGTATGTTAATGAAATATATATATATATATATGCCTCAATGGATAGACTTGCACATTAGATTCCCTGACTAAAGTTATGTTGTTGAAAGGGATAATGTTCCTAGTGTATAGATGTTGGGATGTAACACATTTTTAATTAACAGAATTTAAAAGAATGATTATACCACTTGATCCATTCTGCAGAAAGATACTGTTAAAACTACACAAAACCTAAAGAAGAGGGGAATGGGCTGTAGCATGAAGTACTTGGCATCTGTGCCACGTTATTGAGCAGTGTTAAAGTGGAACTTCAGTTACAAAGCACCCCCGGACCTGCCGCGCTACCCTGGCGCTGAGGCAGGATTGGGGGTTACAAAGAAAAAAAGAAACCTACCTTAGCCAGGCGCCCGTGTCTTACTCCCAGTTTCCATCGGCTGCTGCACGTAAAGAAGCAAAGCCGCATCCCCCTGTTCTGAGAGCATTTTTGCCACCCATTCATTTGAATAGGCGGGCTGGAGCGTGCATGGAGCCGGGAGATGCAGCTCTGTGTCTTCCAGCCAAGATGGATCCGGAGCGCCAGAGTAGTGGTGCGGGCACCTGGCTAAGGTAAGCTATGGTATGTAAACCCCTCATCCTGCCTCAGCAACAGGGTAACGTGGCAGGGCGAGGGGGGACCTTTTTAACTGAAGTTCCGCTTTAAGCCCAGTGTTAGGTCTGCCCAGTGTATATAATATTTACATCAGGGCATTTTCTAGGCAAAAGAATGCTCAGTGAGAGAAGAAAAAAAAAATGTCCCCTCTTCACCTGTCCTGTGGTGCTGCTGCTTTCCCATAAAGGTATGTGCCATTTTTTGCCTCTCCCTTAACAGCAGTCAGGGTCCTCCTCCCCAGGACTGAGTCCAATATGGGCAGATGAGGAGCTTGTCTTATGCCCTGCAACACTAACAGTGGCCCTGACTCGTCTGCAGAAACAGGATGGCTGTGATAAAGGCACCCATCCATTGCCTTGGCACCCAGGGCAATCACTCTACCCTAAAAACAGCCCTGATGGCCATAGAGGGGATACAATTGGGAGTGAGGGGATTACCGGCAGAAACAGAAGACTACACACTTTTTTTTAATTAAAGCTGAATAAAACCCAATGTGGCCAGCCTTGGAATCTAAAGGATCCAAAAAGTCCGCCAGGTGACCATAGACGACCCCCCCCGGCCACAGAACTCACCTGCCTCCTGGCTCCCTCAGCAAAGCAAACATCTGGCAACTGAATCTTCCGCTGTGGATGCGGCTGCTGCACTACCGATTGCCAAAACTATGCATTTAAAGTGGACCAACACCCAGGATTTTGACTATCCTGGGTTTTGGTCCACTTCCCCGATCGGGGTGCCACGCTATATGAAACCCCCCAGAACACCCAGATCAACTCGCCTCACCCCGCTCCTACGGCGCATGTGCGGCCGCTCGTCCAATTAGCGGGCTCGGAGCCGCTGAGGTATGTGCGTCAAAGCCGTGTCTAACCTCAACAGCTCCAAGCACCCTGGCGACGCATCTTGCGCTTCCCTCTAGAGAGAAGCGAGAGATGCAGCCCCGGCCCACGCATGCGCCGTTGGACCGGGAGTCAGGTAAGGTTTGCTCACGTCCCGGGGGGTTTCACACAGCGGGGCATCCTGATCTTGGATGCCCCGCAGGGAGGGATTTGATCATTCCCGGGCCGATCCAGCTGGGTGTTGGTCCAATTTAAACAGAGCCGTTTGCCGAGCATTACATGTGCACAATAAACGGCTCTGATTGAACGAGCACCCACGCATGTGTCGTTGGACCGGGGAAATGTGAGTTTGTGTGGGCGTTCTGGGGGGTTTCACACAACGGGGCATCCTAATTTGGGATGCCCTCGGAACCAAATACAGGATAATCAAAGCAGTCAAAATCCTGGCTTTTGTTCTGCTTTAAATTTTTTGTTCATGTTATACACTCTAAAGTTGCCCGCCTCAAGTTGTAAAATTTGTTCATGTCCATGTGCCAACTTCCAGGGCAAGCAACCTTTACCCATCTTTTTTCCCTGACTTCCATAAACTATTCTAAGCATACAGCACGTCCTGCTCCATCTATAATACTTACACATGGGTAATCCTCCGCCAGAGGGCGCTGTTCACTGCAGACATGCAAAAACAGGCTCCTCCCGGCCGCCCATATACCCAGGGACCTCCCACAAATCCCCAGATTTCTCTGCAGTGCTGACTGCGAAGACATGAAGTATCAACTCTCTCGCAGGTGAGCGGGGCTATTACAGCCTGCGGCCCTGCGGGACTATTTCCACCCGTCCTCTTCGATACAGATGTGCCTTCCAGCCTGGGCTGCGCTGGTCGGGTGAAGGTAGGCAGCACCTCGTGTGCTCACGGAGCGATGCTCCACCGCAATCCCCCACCATAGGGTAGGCGGTTTATGCCGATGGTGAGCCTCCATTAGATGCCCCTCCCGCATTGTTGCCCGTGCCCCTCATAGCGATAATCCCTGGATGCAGGTCCGCTTCTCCCTCGCTTCCTCCCGTAGCTCGGGGGAAAAGAAAGGGGGGGGTATGTGTGGCAGTCCTAGTGTAACGTAACACGTTTAAGGCCGTTGATCTTTCATTTTAACTTGGGTGTCAGTGCCGTGCTCCTTGCTCCACATAAGCCTTCTGGTTGCGCGCATGTTTGTCCTTTCATTACATGAGTGTGCTGCCCGGGCGGCAGCATCATTCTCTAGCGTGAGAGCAACATTATGTATGTGTGTACTATCCACTACTGTCATTCACGTTGCGATGGTTAGAGCTTCGCGCTCTTTGGGGGAGGCGGGAATCGGCATGACGCGCCCCGCGTCACAGCCAGATCAGGCCCGCCCCTCGAGGTTCGCTTGGCGCCATTTTGACAGTCTTCGCGCGCGTGGTTGCGATCCGCCTCCTCCTTTGGTCATGTAAGTGCCCTCCGGGGCGGTATTTGTTCCTATGATTTTTATTCGGCTGCGCATGGCACTGACACCCCCTTCTTATCCCATTATTTCTTTCAGACGCCAGGATTTCGGTGGCTTCTCCCGGCCTGACATATATTATAGCGGGTCCACATAACAAATTCTCCCACTTTCCTAGCGGGTCTTGGGGCATCCAGGGTTGCCTATTGCGTAAATCCCTGCAGGCATACTGCTCAGATAATCACCATATGGAGGCATCTCAGAATTTTGTACCCGGGGTCCCTCGGGGACATGACCGGCTGTGTACAGTGTGTGGTCAGTCCCATGCTGATGCTGATAGAGCACGGGTAGGCGGACCGTGTGCTTAACAGGCACTGACCCTGCAATCAGGTTTGCCAGTGGCTGCACCTCCCTTCAATACACCTGTCTCCCCGGACCTAAATCTCAATCCTGATGAGTTTCACTCGAGCGGGGATGACCAGCAAGTCGTGCCGCGCAGGCTGCCTATGGCAGAGCAGGTGCTGTCTAGTTTGGCGGAGCGCTTGGGCCCTGGAAAGAAGCGGTCCCTGACGCCTCCTGGCTCTCCGGTTCCTACCGATACTGATGACTCCGCTGCTATGCAGGACCTTGATCCTTCTGAGGAAGGTGAGCTATTCTCCGATTCGGGCTCCTCGGTTGAGATGCCCGGGAGCCGTGATGATTCTGGGCCCGGTTCTTGGGGCCTGTGTGACACAGATGAACTACTTATTAAGATCTTTGAGGTTTTGTCAATCTCCCCTCCTGGAGAGGCTTCCAAGCCTAAGAAGGAGAGTTTCCACACAGCGCTGCTGCGCTTGGAATTCCTGGAACAGGAGCATTTCCAGAATCTTATATCCCAAGAATGGGAATCGCCTTGTAAACTTAAAGGGGTCCCAGGGGTCTGGGATTGGAAGTACCCTTTCCCTCCTGATGTGGTTAACTTTTGGTCAGCACCTCTTGTTGTGGATGCACCGATTATAGGGGTTACTAACCCCCCCCCCCCTTCATGACGGCTCCTTATTACCGTACCCTTCGGGATGCTGAGGACCGGCGCATTGACAGACTGGCTTCCCACGCCTTTTCGTGTGCAGGGACGGCTCTGCGCCCGGTCTGTGCCACGGCCATCACTGCGGTGGCTGCCAGGACTTTCATTAGAAAAGTACTTGACCACCGACCTGAGGACCTCCCCTGGGGGGTGTTTAATGCGCTCTCAGACTGTGATGTGTTTGTGAGGTTCATCCTTTCAGCGCTGGATGACACCATTTAGATGTGTGCTAGAACCTCTGCCCTTGTGGTAGCTATTCGCCGCCTGGTCTGGCTGCGCCAGTGGGGTGCTGACGATGCTATGAAAAAGGCTCTCACTGGCCTTCCCTTCAGAGAACTGCGTCTATTTGGGGCCCGTTTGGACCTTTTTGGAAAAAAGGGTAAGGCTCCCCTACGCAGAAGGCCGTCCCGGCCTTTTCGGGGCAGGGACACCCCTCCCCCTCCCTACGTTAGTGTCAAACGCGAACCTGAGGTGTGCTTCCAACTGTTCGGCGTGGATTTCCTCCACGGGGTGGGCAAGCAACGCCCTGGGCCCTCTGGCAGGACTAAGTCCAAATCTGCCAAGACTTCCCAAGCATGAAGGGACACCCTACAGCAGCTGACTCCTATCTAGGAATGTATCTTCTCTTTCTGGTGGTTCCAGGAGGTAGTTCCCCTGGACACAGGATAGCATTTGCTGGGCGGTCCCTCTCAGAGGTTGTCCGGGTGCTTCTAGCCCCTGTTTTCCCCTCAGGAATTGGTGTAGGCCGTACTAGGCGTCACTCTGAGAGCCAACTAGGGTGTCCCCTGGGAGTTACTGGATGGGTGCTCAGTCACCTCAATCCCTCATGGTCCCTTATCCGCTATCTCCATTCCTTGGATTCGGTTCAGGCTTGAGCCTTCTTCCTTGGCAACAAGTGGACTCCTGGTTACGGGGGCTCTGTCCCCCTTTGCTGACATCTTACTTTCACCAGGCAGGATTGCAGCTGGTGGGCCCGTTGGTGGCGTATCAGATGATGTCCCTTATATACCGAGCCCTTGGGCTCTTCAGCACAGTAGGTTATTGATCCTACATGGGGTTCCAGCACCCCTGGAGCTAGGTCTGTGCTCATTCCCCCTTGGTACGGTGGTTCCTCTTGAGCTGTTTATATTCAAGGACCCTGTCAGGGGGCACCCCCTTCCTTGCTTGCATCTTCCTGTGAATGGTCACCTTGGGTACCAAATCTCGCAGGTTGGGGGGGGGGGGGGAATTTCTTCCATAACCCCCCGTGGTTCCTGGGTAGGGTTCCTTAGAGGGTCCATCTTACCTACTGGTTTGCTAAAACAATGAGCCTTCCGTTGACTCTATACGGCTGGACTTCTCCTCTTTTAGGACCTGTCTATTTGGGGACTCTTGGCCTGTTGGAAGACAATGGCCTGTTTTATTATTGGTCTGGAGCTTGAAGCAGGATGATCCCTCTGGAGGGTTCCTGATCCTGATCTGGGCGGGGGTCTACGCCCCCTGCTCCTCAGCGGTATTCGCTCCAATGAATGTCTTTCAGTGGCAGGTTATGCCTTCCTGGTGTCACTCTGAGAGCCAACTAGGGTGGCTCTGTTGGGTCTCACTTCTACCACAGGGGCTCTGCCCTTGTTTTTACTGTCCCAGAATATTCTGGTCATGGGGGCTTAGTAAAATTATGCATAGACTTTCTATTTTATATGCCTTCTCTTCATTCACCCTACTATGTGGGGTTTTGCGCAGGGTTGTGCTGATAAAGAGACCCGTGAGATTGATGGCCTCTGGGTGGACTAGTGAACTGTGGTTCGCAGATGCTTCTGCTGAGGTCAGCTGACCTGTACGCTCTCTCAGGAGTGCGGTTCTGCCCTTGTCAGGCCCCTTCTTTTGTCGTCCCAATCTACAGACTCTTGTCTGGGGCTTGACAGCTGATTCATTCACCCCTTGGAGACGGGCTTATCTTCTGGGTGACTTGGTATATGGGGGGCTAGGAGCAAGCTTCCTCTTCCTCCGTATATTGTGGATTATGGTGTACCCATATTGATTGGCATGAGTCTTGGTCTCTTCCCTGTTGGACGTTCTCGGTTCCCAGGGTTCTAGAGTATTTACAGCATAGGTTGGGGTTGGCTCCCCATCTAGGTACTCTGAAGGTTCAGGTTCTGTCCTGTCTGTCTTCCTGTAGGAGTCTGGTTCTGTCTTCCTTGTGAGGAGTTCTCTTGGGGATTGCTCAGGGGCATCTCCCAAGTAGTTCTATGGTCCCTGTTGGGATCAATTTTCATTCTGTTTGCCCTGCGGATTGTTCCCTTGGGACTTATTCTGGATGCTGTCTGAGCTGTTTTGTAGTCCAAGTCGCTTCTTCGGGGGCTCTTGCTTCAGTCAAGACGTGTGCCTGAGAAGGTGGATCTGATTACTTAGCCTTGGCTCGATAGATATATATATATATATATATATCTATATACACACCATGACGTGGTGGTATTCCGCCTTACGCCGGACCCCTTTGTCCAAGTGGTGTTTTATGATCATTATTTAAGTCCTTTTAGTCTGACTATGGGCCTTATTCTTAATAATGCTGAAGTGAGGGGTCTACATTCCCTCAGCAGGTGTTGAAATTTTCCTGGTTGTTTCTTGTCCCTTAGGGGGACTGATGCCCTTTGGGGTCTGCGGGCGCCTCCCTATGTATGCGCCTGATCTCGTTTGCTTCCAGGGCCAATGCGCCCTTTGGACTGATCTTACTTGGATGGTTGCCTTCCTGGTCCTGAGTAAAGGTTTCGGCTTCTTGCTGATCCTTGTTAAGGAAGGGGTCAGTATCCCCGCCGGTCTGACGGGAGACCAGTTTTCATTTCCCCTTGAGGTGAGTTCTAAGTTTTACACGAGGCTTCTGTTGCCTGTGGGCTGGTTGGGCCGTTACACTGGCCTATTCCTTTAAGGGGGAAGAATTTCCCTCTCTCGTTTTATTCCGTTATATTGGTGTTTGGGTACCTTTGGCCCTTCAGCACCAGGTTTTCTGTTGAAAAAAGTTGCTATACCGTTGCTTGTCTCTGTTCATACCTTTTCAAAGGTTTTGTTATGGGATTGACGTTAGAGCCTTTGCTCATGTCGTACTTGGTAGCAAAATTTTGCAGGTGACAGCGCCTTTACTGTCTGCTGTGCCTTTTTTGGGGGATCCCACCCTACTTTATGGACACTGCTATTGGATGTCCCATGTGTAAGTATTATAAATGGAGCAGGATGTGCTGTATGCTTAGAATAATACAATTCTGTGAGATACTCACCTGTAGAATTGGTATTATACGCATACAGCACGTCCTGCTCCACCCCACCCTGGTTTTACATTTTTCTGGATCCCCTGTATGGTGATTGTTATCGTTACTATTGTTACCAGTTGGTGGTTGGTTTCTCCCGGCTTCTTTTCTCACTGCTTTTCAATACTGGGGATTTGTGGGAGGTCTCCGCCCTCTGGCGGAGGATTACCCATGTGTAAGTATTATAGATGGAGCAGGACGAGCTGTATGCGTATAATACCAATTCTACAGGTGAGTATCTCACAGAATTGTATTTTTTGCGGCACGGCCCCACTTCCTGTTGTATGTTGGTATCTTTATTGGCCGTAGCCCTTCTGTTTCTAGGAAGACTGGAATCTGAGACCCCATGTCAAGTAACATTGGTGGTGACTTTACTGAAGGTAGGAGAGCATCCTCAGAAGAACCCTTTTTATATTTTGTCTATTTTGACAAGAACTACTAAAGTGTTGCTGCAAGGTTCTTTATTTACAGAACATCAATTTTTTGATTTCATGCAGTATCAGTATTAGAAAATTAGTATTTTCCTTTCAGAGAACCAGCTCTTGCTACGGGAAAGAAATCAGCTTATGACTTGAACCTTCACACCATTCAGGTGCAGGACTGGTGCAGCTCTCAAGACGACAGGAAGACTTGTGAAATATCTGCAGATCCCAGCACGGTAAGTCCATACAACATATTGGTAGTTTTTAAGCAGAAGGTACATTTATATTTATGCTGGAGAAGTTCGTTGTTTTGCAGTGTAATAACAACAATATACAGTATAAATCACAAAGAAAAGGTCATATAGGTAAACTGAAGGTTTTAGGTTACTTTCAGGTTACTGGAGCGATTGCAGGGCAGTTGTGATCCATTTGCGATCCCACTGCACTGTAAAAGCGATGCCTATAGAAATCCATAAACAATTTCACATGTCAGCGGTGCGATTTGCAGGTTGATCAAAATTTCCCTGCGGATATCTGGTATGGCGTGTTTCTACGGCAATAGTGCAATTGCAAAATCTATCACATAAAATGTATGATGAAAACTTGTGCAAGCAGACCAACACCCTCAATCATGGCTCTTGACTAGGGCAGCATACCGATTGGTGATGTGGGCTACCCCCTCCTCCCAAGCATAGAGACCCTGCAAGTCCAGTCCCCTGTGCCCGGATACTTTCTTCTTCCAGCATCAGATTCAGCAGAGTTTCCAGACCTAGGTTGTAGGAGGTCAAGATGAGTTCAGGATTCCAGGACAGGGCTTGTGGGGGGCCACCCCAATCAATATCCCCCACCAGTCAAGACCAGCAGGTTTCCCCACTCCTTAGGGATCCCCCTCCAACAAGCCACTATTTTCATTTTCCAGCCATTCTGATCCTCCTGCCTACAGGGTTTTCTCTTTTTGCCAACTAGAGAGGGGGGCATGCACCCTGGGCAACACAGCTGAGGATTTTGGATCATATTCCATCATTAGCATGACAAGGTGTTATGTATTCGAAGCTTTCTTGTAGAAGTTTTGACAGACAGCTGTCAGAAGTGGTCAACAAAGGCTGCCTCTAACTGTGGTCATGCTGCCCGTAATGCACAGCTGATTGTTTGTTTTTTTTGTTTTTTTATTTTTTATTTTAAATCTTTAGGACATGTTCTTTATTCACCAGGAAGCCATTGCATTATTACACTTGCAGGAGTATGGTAAGACTATTGATCCATTACATTTCTAAATTGATAAATACACATCGTCCCATCTGTCAGTGTACAATGAGTAACCAATGGTTTTCAGACACCCCTTTTTTATAAAAATTATATCCACAAATTTTGATATCCTTTTTAAATCTGAAATGTATCTCGTTGTATATTTTGTTAGTGGGAATGTTATTAGAGTGCATTTAAAGTCTGCATTATACCTTCTTTTACTCGCTTTAATCTCCAGTCTATTTCTCTAGAATCCAACCAGTTCCTCTGTTAATGACTCCAGTTTCAAATAGTTTTGGCTAGTTTTTAGAGCAGGGGTGCACCAACCTTTTTTGTCTAAAAATCATTTATTGTTCTACTTCAGGGGGGCGCAATAAAATGTAAGCTGCAAAAACCCAACCCAACCAAGCTGCATGCAGGCACGCTTTAACCTTAAAGTATTGCATATTCTTTTATGAGCAGAGGTGGAGTGGGAGGAGGTGGGTGAACAAAAGTGGAAAGAGGAACAGAGGTGGGCAGAGGTAATGTAGGCAGAAGTGGGCAAAGGTAAGGCAGAGATAGGTGAGTTGAGCTGAGGTTAGAGTGGATGAGGTGAAATGGGCAGAGTTAAGCAGGAGTGAGCAGCACTGCGGCAGGAAGAGGTGGCCAGGAAAAGTCACCCCTCTAAGTAGCTGGGCATTTAGATGGTGCCTCAGCTAAGGGCAAGTCGGAGACAAGGCCAGCGGCAAAGAAAGCTTTGTGGGAGCCCCAGTAAAGAAGAGTAAAGCAGGCAACAAGGAGGGGGGTCACACAGAACAATTTCAATTTCACACCTGTCCAGATGCGTTTGCGTTTTGCAGAAAAAGTTATGTAAATTATCCTCTATGGTCCCTTTTATACCTCCCTGTTTGATGCAATGTGGGTGGAACGTGGCCATAAAAAAAAGTCCTGCTGGCTGCGTTCCAACAGACCTGCAAATGGAGATGTAGGCTATGTTCACACAATGCAGCTGCAGATCAAGTTTGTTTTGTGTTTTGCAGTTGAACTGCATTTTTCAACTGCGTTTTTTTTTTCCTTTGTAGTTCATAGAATAGACACTGTATAGATCTGCAATTCCGGCAGGACTTTTTTGGCTATGTTCCTACTGCACTGTATCAAAACGGAGAGGTGTGAAAGCGGCCATAGAGGATATGTTACATTACTTTTTCTGCGGATCTGCAAAACAGTAATGCAAAAGCATACTGGCATGTGTGAACAAAGCCTTAAACTGCAAAACACTCCAGATCTGCATCTGTGTGTGCATGAAGAATAAAAGAAAACACACTGTTTTGCAAAGATCTCAGAGATGATCGCAAAGATGTAAATAGGTGTTGGAAACACTCCCACAGGTTGTCATTTTGAGAGCAGTTATTTGACCAAGTCAATTTATCTGATCTTTTATATTTATTTGATTTTTTTTTTGTGAGTTTGCACAATAATCAGGACAGTTGGTTTGTGTAATCTTTAAAAGTGTGCCTATATGTCATTTGCTCTGGATATGGTCCTGTTCAGTTTTGCGAATATTTCATACCCCCATCATTTTTTTTCCTTTTATAGGTGACACCTGTCTAAGACCTATTCACAAGAATGGTCGATTGCTTCCCCCAGGTGAGACCTGCATTCTGGATAATTGTGGGGTAAAGTATATGCTTTAGTTAATATACTGCACCATACATATCAAAATCTATTGAACATAAAATGTTTATAATTTAAACTGAACTTTACCTGCAATGTATCTGTTTTTGATAAGGTAGAGGAGTTGGTTTCCCCCGACCTTTGGTCTGTAACCTAATCTTTCCTTTTACTTCTCTGAAAAACCTAAAGCGGTATTAGAGATACAATGGGTATATTTCCGCCAAAGGGTTAAATTATCCTGAGCATTGTTTGTTCTGTTGGTCTGATATAAGACATTTTTGACTGCTGGTCTGCTTTAATGGTTACAATTTCATGTTATGTCTAACCTGCTTTTTCCCCTCTGTATGGCATATGTTATTAGCATATGATAGCTGTCAGACAACTGTGGAAGGTCACTGGTACTGCATGTTGTCTAGTCCGTCTAGTCCCTTCATCCAGGGCTACTGTTGTGGTTTAGCACTGTTGTTTTACAATACTAAATCATGCTGCTTCCCACTTCCTAGTCTAATTAAATACTTAAACCGGGCCTTCACCCTAAATAAGAGCCTATATTCTTAGTATACAGTACGTCCTGCTCCAAATCTAATACTTACACTTGGGATATACTCCGCCAGATGGCGCTGGACTGCAGAGACATCGAAAATAGGCTCCTCCCGGCCCATCAAATACCCGGGGACCTCCCACAAACCCCCAGAATTTCTCTGCAGTCTGGCTGCGAAGGACGAGAAATGGCTCTCTACTCGCAGGTGAGCGGAGCTCCCAGCCTTGGCTGCGCTGGTCGGGTGAAGGTAGGCAGCACCGCTGTTAGGTGCTTAGGATCCCTGCTCCACTGCAATCCCCCACCAAAGGGTATGCGGTTCAGGCTTATGGTGAGCCTCTATGGGATGCCCCTCCCGCACTCGTGCCCCCTTGTCCCTGCCCATCGGTGGGCCCTGTTTAAGTGGCCGCTGTCCTCCCTCATTCTCCTTGTAGCCTTTGGGGGAAAAGAGGGGGGGGTGTAAATGTGTATGCTATGCATTCTGTGTTTTACACTCTTTTTCCATTCTGTTTAGTCTTGTGTCAGCCGCCGTGCTGACTTGCCTTTACTGTCTTTTAAGATTGCCGCCGCCGCGCGCTGGCTTGGTTCCGCGCTTGGCTGCGGCATTACCTCAGGCGCTGGTGCGCCATCATTGGCTGCTTGCACGTTCTGGCTTCGCGCTCTTCGGGGGGCAGGGCTATAGCGACACCATCTTTAACTTGCTTGGTTGGCCCATGCACGACGGACCCCTACCTACCGCGGTCCGTAAGTGCCCCTGGGGGCGGCTTTATATTTTTCACTTTTGTTACGGTGTGCTTACAGGTCTTGTCTGCTTATGTCTTTCAGGCGGGACAAACCCTTTTGGCTTCTCCCGGCCCTGTATTAGTATATAACTTGTAGGCCTTGTAAAATAATACTTCCACTTCCCTTCGCGGGTTATTGGGGCATCCGGGGTTGCTATATAGCGTTATTCCCTATCGGCGTATAGCGCCGCTATAATCACCATATGGAGGCATCCCAGGATAATGTGACCGGGGTCCCTTCGGGACAAGACCGTCTGTGTGTAGCGTGTGGGCAGCCTCATGCTGACGCTGACAAGGCGCGGGTCTGTGTACCCTGTGCTGAGCAGGTGCTTGCATTGCAATCTGGCCTGCCGGTGGCTGCACCTCGTTTCACTTCGCCTACTCCCCCAAGCTTAAACCTCACTCCTACTGAGTTGCATACTAGTGGGGATTCTCAGCCTGATGTGTCTTCTAGACTGGCTACTGTTGAGCAGTTGATTGCTCGTAAGGCCCCTGCTAAAAAGCAGCACTTAACGCCTAATGTCACTGTTTTCCCTATGGGAACTGAGGAGTTTTTGAATCTTTGTGGCTATACCCCGTCTGATGAAGGGGAGCTGTTTTATGATTCAGGCTCATCTGATGAGAGACCAAGGGGTCATGATGATTCTGGCTCTGACCCCTGGGCCCCAGATGACACTGACTATTGACCCAGATTTTTGAGGTTCTGTCCATCTCTCTTCCTGTTGCGGCTCCCAGGCAAAGAGGGGAGCTTTTCCATACAGCAAAATCACGTTTGGAATTTCCCGAGCAGGCACATTTCCATAACCTTGTGCTCAAGGAATGGGAGCGCCCCAGTAAACTTCCCGGGATTCCAAAAAGTTGGGATAGGAAGTATCCCTTTCCTGCTGAGGTGGTTAAATGTTGGTCATCCCCCCGCCCGAGGTGGATGCCCCGATCCTAGGGCTATCTAACACCTCTGTCATGCATTCCCCTGACTGCACTATCCTGCGGGATGCTGAGGACCGGCGCATTGACCAGCTGGCATCCCACGCCTTTGCATGTGCGGGGACGGCGCTGCACCCGGTCTGTGCCTCTGCCATTACTGCTGTGGCCACTAGAACCCTTATCAGAAATATGCTTGATAGTGCCCCTGATGATTTGCCTTGTGAGGTGTTTAATGCACTCTCCAGTTGTGATGTTTTTGTAAATGTTGTCCTATCAGCATTGGATGACAGCATCAGAATGTGTGCCAGAACTTCTGCCCTCGTGATGGCTATACGCCGCTCGGTTTGGCTGCGCCAGTGGGCTGCTAACGCTGCCAAGAAGGCCCTCACTGGGTTTCCCTTTAAAGGACTGCGCCTGTTTGGGGACCGCCTGGACCTTTTTGCTAAGGGAGGCAGGTTACCCCAGCGCAGGCGGCAATCTCAGCCCTTTGGGGGTCAGGGTTCCTTCTCCTCCCCTTACCGTGGTGTCAGACAGGGAAGGGGGGTTTCCTTTCCTGGGGCCCGGGGAGATTTCTGGGGTAGGGGCAGAGGACGTGGACGTCCTGGCTCCTCCTGGGGTCCCAAAGCAAAATCCTCTCCCAAGCCCCCTCAGGCATGATGGGGCGCCCTCACCCATCGGGGTGGGGGGACGGCTGCAGCACTTCGCTCACGTCTGGAGGCTTCATGTCTCAGACCGGTGGATTCAGGAGGTAGTGTCCTCCGGTTACAAGTTGGAGTTTGCTGCCTGTCCCCCTCCAAGATTCATCAGATCCCGGATTCCTCAGGACCCTGTGTCAGCTCAGGAGCTAGTGCAAGCAGTGCAAGGCCTCCTGGAGCTGGGGGTCATCTGCCAGGTCCCCTTAAGAGAAAAAGGCAAGGGCTTTTATTCCAACCTATTCACAGTACCCCAAAAAAATGGTTCAGTCAGGCCCATCCTGGACTTGAAGATCCTCAACAAGTTTGTCAGGGGCAGGCGATTTCGCATGGAAACTCTGCGCTCTGCCATCAGTTCCCTGCGCCAAGGGGATTTCATGACTTCTGTGGACATCAAAGATGCTTATCTTCATATTCCTGTGTTCCCAGGTCATCAAAGGTTCCTCAGGTTCGCTCTGATGGATCAACACTACCAGTTTGTGGCCTTGCCCTTTGGCCTCACTTCAGCTCCCAGGGTGTTCACCAAGGTGCTGGCTGGCGTGATGTCTCTGCTCAGATGTCAGGGCGTCCGCGTGCTTCCCTATCTGGACTACATTCTCATCACTTCCCAGTCTCTACATTAGGCAGAGTTGGATACTCAGCTGGTGGTGTCCACTCTGGAGTCATTTGGATGGGTGATCAACCGCCCCAAGTCCTCACTGTCCCCTTCCTTGGTAACTCCATTCCTAGGAATGAATCTGGATACAGTTCAGGCAAGGATCTTCCTTCCTCAACAGAAGGTGGACAGTCTGATTGCACAGGCTCAGTCCCTCCTAGCTTGTCCCCATCCCTCCATCAGGCAGGGGATGCAGCTGGTGGGCCTGATGGTGGCATGCTTCGAAGCGGTCCCTTATGCTCAGTTCCACTTGAGGCCTCTGCAACTTAACCTATTGTCAGTACGGGACAAGGACCCAGCGTTCCTGGACAGGGTCTGTGTGCTCTCCCCCCTGGTCAGGAGGTCCCTCTCGTGGTGGATGGACTCAAAGAACCTGTTGGGGGGCAGATCCTTTCTTGCCCCTTCCTGGGAGACGGTCACCACGGATGCCAGTCTGTCAGGTTGGGGGGGTTTCTGGAAGTCCCTGCGGTTCCAGGGGAGGTGGGGCCCTCAGGAGGCCCACACACCTATCAATGTCTTGGAACTGTGGGCGATCAGGCTAGTTCTGGCTCACTTGACTACTCACCTTCGGGGCCTGCCTGTTCAGGTGGGCTCGGACAACGAGACAGCAGTTGCCTACGTCAATCATCAGGGAGCAAGGGGGCCCTCCAGGAAGCGTCTCTGATCCTGACTTGGGCGGAGGCCAATGTCCCCTGCATATCCGCTGTGTACATCCCGGGGGTGGAAAATCGCCTGGGGGGCTTTCTGAGCAGGGGGACCTCTCGCCAGGGAGAATGAAACACCCTGCTGCATAGGGACCAATCTCTGTGTCACCGTTGGGGCCAACCAGATGTGGATCTGTTTGCGTCCCGCCACAATCACAAGCTCACAGCTTTTGTCTCTCTGTCCCAGGATCCTCTGGCCTTGACCTCGGATGCGCTAGCAATGTCATGGCAGGACTTTCAGTTCCTGTATATCTTCCCTCCAATCCCCCTGCTGGGCAGGGTTCTGCGCAAGATTGCTCTGGAAGGGGTGCCAGCAATTCTGGTGGCCAAGAAGAGTGTGGTTCACAGACGTGGTGCAGCTGGCAGCAGATCAGTACGCTCTGCCCTTGGTGCCAGATCTGCTCACTCAGGGCTCACTACGCCATCCCAATTTACAAACTCTGGCTTTGACGGCTTGGCTGCTGAAACCTCCATCTTGATGGAGAAGGGGCTGTCTTCCTCGGTTGGGGATACTTTGATTAAAGCTAGGAAGAAGTCTTCCTCTTCCATTTATTACAGGGTTTGGCGTGCCTACATTGACTGGTGCGAGTCTAAGTCTCTTCCCTGTCGCGTGTTCTCTATTCCCAGGATTCTGGAGTTCCTGCAGCATGGGTTGGAGATGGGACTCCAGCTCAGTACTCTGAAGGGTCAGGTTTCTGCCCTGGCTATTTTCTTCCAGAAGTCCTTTGCTCAGCACCCTCTGATCAGGACTTTTTTCCAGGGGGTCACTCATGTGCACCCCCCACGTAAGCCTATGGTGCCTGTTTGGGATCTGAACTTGGTTCTGTCAGCCTTGCAGGGTGCTCCCTTTGAGCCTGTGCAGGATGCTGCCTTGGCCATTCTTACGCTCAAGGCTGTATTTCTGGTGGCTATCACTTCTGTCAGGCGTGTGTCTGCGTTGGCGGCACTTTCCATTCAGCCCCCCTACTATGAGAGGCACCAGGACAAGGTGGTGTTTCATTGGAAACCTGACTTTCTGCCTAAGGTAGTGTCTGCCTTTCATTTGAATCAGGATATTGTTCTTCCTTCTTTGTGCCCTAATCCTAGCAATGCTAAGGAGCAGGTTTTGCACTCTTTGGATGTGGTTAGGTGTCTGAAGTACTATCTGGTGGCTACTGCACCTTTCAAGAAAACTGCTCTTTTTGTGGTCCCTTCTGGTCCTAGGAAGGGTTTGGCTCCTGCCAAGTCTACTATCAGCAAGTGGATTTGTCAGGCTGTGATTCAGGCCTACTCTGCTAAGGGGAGAATCCTCCCTTCCGCCTTACTGCTCATTCCACTCGTGCTATTGGTGCCTCTTGGGCTTTTCAGCACCAGGTTTCTGTTGAGCAAGTTTGCAAGGCCGCTACTTGGTCTTCTGTTCATACCTTTTAAAGGTTTTACAAGGTTGATGTTAGGGCCTCAGCTGATGCTGCTTTTGGCCGAAAAGGTTCTGCAGGCAGCAGTGGTTTAAACTGTCTGCTGCTGATTTTTCTTGGGGATCCCACTCTACTT
Source organism: Gastrophryne carolinensis (assembly GCA_027917425.1). Lineage (NCBI taxonomy): Eukaryota > Metazoa > Chordata > Amphibia > Anura > Microhylidae > Gastrophryne > Gastrophryne carolinensis. The sequence continues at coordinate 186,767,881 of CM051240.1, forward strand.
TATGGACACTGCGTGTCCAAGTGTAATGATTCTTATCTGGAGCAGGACGTACTGTATACTAAGAATAATACAATTCTGTGATTACTCACCTGTAGAATTGGTATTATGAGTATACAGTACGTTTTGCATTATCTTGGATCCCCTGTATGGTGATTGTTATCATTGTTATAGTTGATAGTTTGAATTGTTTAATTCTCCCGGCTTCTCATTAACTGCTTTTCAATGCTGGGGATTTGTGGGAGGTCCCCGGGTATTTGAGTGAGCCTATATTCCAAGTATGTCACACACTCCGCTTCCAATATTCATGACATATGGGTTATGTCCAGTAGAGGGCGAACTTCTGCAGAGATGACAGGAAAAAAAAGAAGCTCCTCCCGGTCCATAAATTCCTGGGACCTCCCACACATTCCCCAGTAATCGTCTCTGCAGACGGCGAGCAAGTCAGAAGATGACGTCTCCTCCTTGCAGGTAAGCCGGGTTCACACCCGGCCATTTTTATCCCTATTTCTGCACAGACCTAGTTATGCTTAAATTCCCTAATGGCTCCCAGCCTTGGCTGTAGGTCTGGGTAAGGGTAGGATTCACCTTAACGGGTGTACTGATAGGAGCCATGCTCCTCCGTGAGACCCCATTACAAGGGGTAGTCGGCTACCAGGTTGGTGACCCTGGTTTGGGATGTCCTTTCCGTTTTCCCCTGTTCTACTACCGTAGTTGGGGATCCCTCCCCTTCCCCCCTTACCTTACTCACTTTATTCGCAATGGGGGGGGCCCTGTGCCTTCTCCCTTGTGTTTAACTTCGTTTGATCCTTCCCTTGTGTATGCGCGTGTGTGTGTGATGTTTTCTGTATGTTGGTACATGCGGCGGCAGTATTGGGAGCCGGCCGCCCTGTCCGACTCCACATTTGTTGGGATGAGCTTCTCCCCCTCCTTTCTGTGAGGAGAGGGGGCGGGGCGCTCGGCGCGGTGGCCCGCCCCACTCTCTCTGGCGCCCTCGGCAGCGCCCGGTCAATGGCTGGGAATCCGTGTTGCTGGGTGAGGATGGGGAGGGGCGGAGCCAGGCGTGGCGCGCGATCCGCGCCGGCCCTTTTTCTTCTTCCTCCTCTTCTGCCTTCTGCTCGGGCTAGAGATCGCCAATTTGCTGTGCTGTGAGTGCCCTGCGGGGCTTTTCTTGTTTTGCATTATTGTTTGACTTATGCGCCTTATCCTGCGCTGTGGCGACCATTAGTCTTATTGTACTACTTGCGCATACATTATTATTATATACTATTATTATTATTATATACAATATTATATACAATGTTATATATACATATATATTTATTTTATATGTGTTGCCACGCTCTTTGTACATTTCTGCATATATGAGTGCTTGTCTATGGTGTACCTTACTTACGGGGCACCCCTTTTTTATTGTGTCCTGGGGTCCCTTGGCCAAAAAATAGGGGCATTGCAAATCCTCCCACTAACGGACTTAAGGGGCATCCCGGGTAGCTTTCTAGCGTAATTCCCTCTGGTCATTGCGACTACCATAAAAATCACCATATGGAGGCTCCCCATGATACCGGGCTCCGGCTCCCTTCGGGGCAATCCCGGCATTGTGTGGGTTGTGGGGTATCCCTTGCGGGGGATAATGTGCTGATATGCATACCATGTGTTCAGGATATAACGGGGCAGTAGGGGGCCCAGGCATCTGGGTCAGTGCCGCCGGGCCTCATCACCTACCCCGCCCTGCCTTACCCCAAGTGACACTGTCATTAGTGGAGAGTCGCAGTCTGATGTATGTGCTAGTTTGGCCAACATCGAGAAATTGATTTCTAGCTCTGCGGCCAGGAAGGCCCCGGCTAAGAGAAAGCATCTGTCACCGGCCGCGCCAGTTCTTGATGATTATGATTCCCTTGACAGGTCTGATTATTCCCCGCTTGAGAAAGGGGAACTGTTTACGGAATCTGATGGCTCTGAGGATCAGCAGTTTTTGGATGCTGATGCTGGGCAGGGGCATGGGGATGCCGTGGATACCCCCAAGATCCTGGCCCATTTATTTGAGGTGCTGGCAATTTCTCCTCTGGCAGAGTCTCCTCCGCAGAAGCGGGAATTTTTTGGGACCTGTAAGCCTTGTTTGGAGTTCCCAAATCAGAATCATTTTGAAAGCATGATTCTTAAGTAATGGGAGAGACCTAGCCGGCTCTCCGGTGTTCCTCAGGGATGGGATAGGAAGTATCCCTTTCCGGTGGACGCGGGGAAGCGCTGGTCATCCCCTCCCGAGGTCGATGCGCCCGTTCTTGGATTGTCCAACACCTTTGTTATACATTCTCCAGACGCCACCACTCTTAAAGATGGTGAGGACAAGCGCATTGACCAAATGGCCTGCCATGCCTTCGCTAGTGTGGGTTCAGCCTTGCGGCCTGTTTGTGCGTCTGCGCTCACGGCTGTGGCTACCAGGTCTGGGGTTAGGGACCTGTTGAGTGGTCCCCAGCTTAACCCGGCCAGTGATGAATTCACAGCCCTTAAGCGATGTGAATTGTTCATGTCTTTTGTTTTATCCGCTTTAGATGACACAATATGTGTAGTAGAACCTCGGCGTTGCTAGTGGCTATTCGCCTATCGGTCTGGTTGCGCCAATGGGCGGCTGACATTGCGGCTAAGAAATCACTTACAGGGCTACCCTTCCTGGGTATGCGGCTGTTTGGAGATAAGTTGGATTTGGTGGCAAAAGGGGGGAAAGTTACCACAACGTAAGAAGCAGCGTCGCTCCTTTCGGGGAGCAGGCTCCTTTACTCCTTCCTTTCACGGTGCCGGAGCAGGCAGAGGTTTTGCCTACTCTACCTTCAGAGGTGATTCCTGGAACAGAGGCAGAGGACGTGCTCGTCCTGGACCTGCCTAGGGTTCCGAGTCCAAGCCCGCTGCCAAGCCAGCTCAGCAATGAGGGGGCGCCCTCACCCTTGCGGGTGGGTGGACTGCTGCGACACTTCTTCCAGGTTTGGGCCCGGCAGGTCACAGACAAATGGATCTTGGAAGTGGTCTCTTCCGGGTACAAACTGGAGTTCGAGTACCGGCCTCCTCACAGATTCCTTAGATGTCGGGTGCCCTCGGATCCTGGGGTTGCGCAGGGGCTCCTGTGGGCAGTAAAAAATCTTCTGGACATGGAGGTCATATGCCCGGTGCCTTTCTCGGTGAGAGGCCGGGGCTATTATTCCAGCCTCTTCATGGTCTTCGTCAGGGGGACTTCATGACATCCATAGACATCAAGGATGCTTACCTTCATGTACTTATCTTCCCAGCACAACAGAGATTTCTCAGGTTTGTGGTGGGAGATCAGCATTTTCAGTTTGTTGCCCTCCCTTTCGGGCTGTCCTCGGCACCAAGGGTGTTCACCAAGGTGCTGGCTGGCATAATGGCCCTCCTCAGAGCCCAGGGCATTCGCATTGTGCCGTATCTGGACGACATCCTCATTACGGCATCCTCTCTGTCAGGTGGAGCTGGACACCAGGACGGTGGAGAGGTTCGGCTGGGTGATCAACCATCCCAAATCTTCTCTATCCCCGTCAAGGGGGGTTTCGTTTCTGGGCATGAATCTGGATACCGTTCAGACCAGGGTGTTCCTACCTCAGTCGAAGGTGCAGATGGTTCAAGATCTGATACGTCTTCTCCTATCCAACCCTCGCCCGTCTATCCGGCTAGGGATGAGACTGGTGGGATTGATGGTGGCTTCCTTCGAGGCAGTTCCCTTTGCTCAGTTCCACATGAGGTCGCTTCAGCTCCATTTACTGTTGGCTTGGGACAGATGTCCGCTGTCATTGGATCAGTCATTCTGATGTCTCCCCTGGTTCGGGCAGTCTCTTCAGTGGTGGCTGGAACCAAGGAATCTTCTGAGGGGCAGGTCTTTTCTGACCCCTTGTTGGGAGACGGTCACCACGGATGCCAGGCTGTCGGGCTGGGGGGGGGTTTCTGGAAGGAACAGCTGTTCCAGGGGCTGTGGGGTCCTCAGGAGGCCCACACCCCCATCAATGTCTTGGAGCTGAGAGCTATTTGGTTGGTGCTGTCACGCTTGACGCATCACCTCCAGGGTCTACCGGTTCAGGTTCGGTCAGACAATCGTACTGCGGTCGTTTACATCAATCACCAAGGAGGGACTCGCAGCAGGAGTGCCCTCAGGAAAGTTTCTCTGATTCTTGCATGGGCAGAGAGCAATGTCCCATGCATTTCAGCCGTGTACATTCCGGGTGTGGAGAACACAGAGGCGGACTCCCGGAGCAGGGGATTCTCTCGCCGAGGTGAATGTCTCTCGACCACAAGGTATTCCGGTCCCTTTGTCACAAGTGGGGAATTCCGGAGGTGGATCTCTTTGCCTCACGTCACAATCACAAGCTTTTGGGACTCTGTCTCAGGATCCTCTGGCCCTGGCAGCGGACGCCATGTCTCTTGCCTGGAGGGATCTGGGATTCCTGTTTCCCCCCTTCTCCGTGGTGGGCAAGGTGGTGCGCAAGCTGGCTCAAGAGGGTGCGCCAGCAATTCTGGTGGCCCCAAGGTGGCCAAGACAGGTTTGGTTCGCAGACGCCGTAAGATTGGCGGTAGATCAGTACAGGTTGCCCCTGTTTCCGGATCTGATCACTCAAGGTCAACTTTGTTACCCCAATTTACAAACGCTGGCTTTGACGGCGTGACTGCTGAAACCTCCATCTTAAAAGAAGGTTTGTCTGATGCTGTGATTCAGACACTTGTTAGAGCTAGAAGAGATCTTTCTCTAACATCTACTACAGGACTTGGAGGTCCTATATTGATTGGTGTGAGGCTAAGGCCTTGCCTTGCTGGGTGTTTTCGATCCCTAGGATTTTGGATTTTCTTCAACACGGTCTGGACCTGGGGTTGCAGCTTAGTACCTTGAAAGGGCAGGTCTGTGCCCTGGCGCAAGGTCCTTTGCGCTTCATCCTTTGATTACAACTTTTTTCCAGGGGGTCACTCATGTGCGGCCCCCTCGAAAGCCTTTGTTGCCTGTTTGGGATTTGAATTTGGTTCTGTTGGCCCTCCAGGGACCTCCTTTTGAGCCGGTCCAGGATGTTGCACTTTCTATGCTTACACAAAAGATTGCCTTTTCGGTGGCTATTACCTCTGTTCGACGTGTCTCTGAGTTGGCGGCTCTTTCCATTCAAGCCCCTTACTTTGAGAGACACCAGGACAAGGTGGTTTTTCGTTTTAAGACAGATTTCCTTCCTAAGGTGGTTTCTGCCTTCCATCTCAATCAGGATGTGGTTCTCCCTTCCTTGTGTCCTAAGCCTAGCAATGACAAGGAGAGGGTCCTGCACTCTTTGGATGTGGTTCGTTGTGTGAAGTACTATTTGGTGGCTACTTCTTCCTTTCGTAAGACGGACGCCTTGTTCGTGGTGTCCTCCGGGCCCCGGAAAGGTTTGGCGCCTGCTAATTGGATACGTCAGGCCATTGTTGGGGCCCATTCTGCCAAGGGGAAGGTTCCCCCTTTTCATATCACTGCTCATTCTACTCGTGCTGTTGGGGCTTCCTGGGCTTTCCAGCACCAGGCCTCTGTTGAACAGGTTTGTAAGGCTGCTACTTGGTCTTCTGTTCATACTTTTTCCAAGTTTTATAAGGTTGATGTGCGGGCCTCAGCGGATGCTGTTTTTGGCCGCAAGGTTCTGCAAGCTGCAGTGGTTTAAATTTGTGCATTATTGCCTTTTTTTGGGGGATCCCCACCCATGTTGGACACTGCTATTGGATGTCCCATATGTCATGAATATTGGAAGCGGGGTGTGTGACATACTTGGAATAATACCATTTTGTGATTACTCACCTGTAAAATGGGTATTATAAGTATGTCACACACCCCGCTTCATCCCGCCCTTATTGTATTCTGGATCCTTTTATTGTTAAATTTTTTGTATTTGACTCTTCCTGGTCCCCTTACTGCTTTCCTATACTGGGGAATGTGTGGGAGGTTTCAGGTATTTATGAATCGGGAGGGGCTTCTTTTTGTCCTGTCATCTCTGCAGAAGTTCGCCCTCTACTGGACATAACTCATATGTCATGAATATTGGATGCGGGGTGTGTGACATACTTATAATACCCATTTTACAGGTGAGTAATCACAAAATGGTATTTTTCGATGTCTCTGCAGTCCAGCGCCATCTGGCGGAGTATATCCCAAGTGTAAGTATTAGATTTGGAGCAGGACGTACTGTATACTCATAATACCAATTCTACAGGTGAGTAATCACAGAATTGTATTTTTCCTCATCCGGTACATACAGATTGCCCAAATTAAAAATAATCCTACTTACATCTACTGCATTTTCTGAGCCTCTAAACATCCAATATGGTGGCCCATGGAGTCTCAGGCTGCCTACAGACAGGAAGTGTCTTCTGACTGTGCCGCTGTGCATTCTGGGATTTCTGTCCTTTTCTCAGTATGGGATGCTACTGAGCCAAGATGGTGGCACCCGTATCCTAGAGTCCTGAACAGAGTTGCAAACCAGTGGGAAAGGATAAAAAGTAAGGACTAAATAGGCAAACTATATAACGATTTAGATGCTGGGGAATAGCTTTCTAAGGGTTAGGGCTTTTCATTAAATGATGCCGAAGGTCCGCTTTAAGCATGATGTTACAGTTGTAACTCGCTGACCTGACGGCACTAGGAAGGCTATTGAATGGACACCTTGTGGTGACTATACCCTATTGCAGCTTTCAGTTTGACAGCCATGTCAGAGGCACAGCATCACATATGGATCTGTGGGATGTTTCAAAGATAATAAAGCTACACTTTGTTTCTGTGTGCAGTGCAGCTGAATATCACTCTGCAGGAGGCACAGCTGAAGCCTGGGAGCCTTTTGGGAGTTTGTAGAGGGAGAACACCCAGTGTATGTGAGGTGGGTATTGAAACACTTGGTAGATCCTTATCCTAATTTATTCTGCTTGATAAGGTATTGCTTGATATAGAAACCTACATAAATGGGGGTATGCTGTCTATACATCCACAGGTCTTCCTGTCCTTTGTTCTTGGCCATGACCTTCAAGAAGGACAAGAGCAGGAAATCATTCTGGAAGAAACAATAACGGTCAAAGAGGTAAATGGCAAGTATTTCGCTAATGCCACACATTTATTTATAATGGACCAAAACCCAGGAATTTGACTTTCCAGAGTTTTATTCAGTGCCTCCGTGGAATCCCAAATTGGGATGCCCTGCTTTGTGAAACCCCCGCCAGTTCGCCCAGTAAAACTCGCTTCTCCTCGGTCCATCGACGCATTTGTGGGCTCCTGTCCAATGGAGAGTGCACGCTACCGCATCCCCGGCGACATGCACGCTCCCGTCCTAGCTTATCTGAATGGCTGGGACTAAAGTGCTTGCACGCCGCCGGGGATGCGGCAGCACTCCTCATTGCAAACAGCTCTGATTGTTTACAAACGACCCTGATTGGATGAGAGCCAATGCATGCGCCGTTGGACCAAGGAAAGGTGGGTTATTACTGGCACACTGAGGGGTTTTGCACAATGGGGTATCCTGATTCGGGATGCCTTGGGGGAAAGCCAGCGGCCAGCCCTGAAATCTTTTAGATTCCAGGCCGTCCACTTGTGGATTTTGTTCTGCTTTAAGGTGAGATTACGCTGGGTATAGAAAAAAAAACAAGGGAGCTGGAGAAACAAGGAAATGCAGAAAAAAAAGAAATACTGATGTAAGTTGGAAAAAAGGCTATGAAAAGTGAGGCACTATGGTAAAACAAAATAGAGGAAAAGATGCAGAGAAGGAGAAAAGAGGGAAAGAGGCAGAGAAGAAGAAAAGAGAAGAAGACATAGAGAGAGTTTGAGATGGGGAAAGGCAAGAAGGAAAACACTAAATATAAGATATTTAAAGTGGACCAAAACCCAGGATTTTGACCATCTCGGCTTTTGGTCCTTGCCCCCAGGCACCCTGATCTGGAATGTCCCACTGCGTGAAAGGAACCCCTCAGGTTTCCCACTTTAACCCGCCTTTCCCTGGTCCTACGGCGCATGCACAGCCTCTCGTCCAATCCGCACAATCGCCTCCAGTCAAGTAAGCTTGTCTAAGATCACCGTAAGCTTGTCTAGCCTCATCCCCGCTACCCTATAACAGGGAGTGTACCCGCCCATTCACAAATGCTAAAGGTATAGCAGGTGGCAGCCACTGCTTGTGCATACGCCATTGGGTCAGGAGAGAAGTGAGTTTTTCTGGGCGACCTGGGGGGTTTCACACAGCAGGGCATCCTGAATCTGGAGGGAAGCAATCAATCTAAAAGGTTTCAGGACCTTCGCCCATGGGTTTTTGTCCCCTTTAAAAAAGAGAGGATAATTAAGTTAGTGTGCAAAGAAAGACCTGCTGAGCCAGCTATGATTGGGAGCACTGATTTTTATTGGAGGAGGTGTATCGTGAAATTGTGTAGTAATAAATATCCATATAAACATATCGGCTAATGAGAGGAGCGAACTTAATAAAACTCCAACCAAGCTTGTGGTTATTATCTCCCGGTAGAAAAAAAAATCCAGGGGTCCCAGGTTTGAGTGTATCAGGGGTTACAGACCCTTCCATTAAAAGAAAGAAACAAGCCTGGCTGATACCGGATGTATAAGTGACCCCCTCCTCCAGCCATCCAGCATATTTATATGGATTTTTATTATTATTCTTAGTATACAGTACTCCCTGCTCCAGATAAGAATCATTACACTTGGGTATTACTCCGCCAGATGACGCTGGACTGCAGAGACCGCAAAATCCTCCTGCCCCTCAAATACCCGGGACCTCCCACAAATCCCCAGAATTTCTCTGCAGTCTGGACTGCGAAGGACAAGAAGATGGCTCTCTCTTCTCGCAGGTGAGCAGGGCTATTAGCCTGCGGCCCTGTAGGACTATTCCCACAGGTTCCATTTTTAATGTGCCTCCCAGCCTTTGCTGCTCTGGTCCGGGTGATGGTAGGCAGCACCGCTGTCAGGTGCTTAGGAGCGCTGTGGGATGCCCCTCCCGCCCTATTGCCCCTTGCCCCTGTCTATCTGTGGGCCCTATGTTAAGTGGCCGCTGCCCTCCCTCGCTCTCCCTTGTAGCTCCCGGGGGGGTGTATATGCCTTTGTGCTTCACTGTATTATGTGCTTCTGGTTGGTGTCAGTCTCCGCGCTGACTTGGTTGCACTGGTGGTTTTTTGAATATGCCGCCGCCGCGCGCGCTTCCACTGTGTTCCACGTTTGACGGCAGCATTACCTCAGGCACTGGTGCGCTGTTATTGGCTGCTTGTCACGTGTGCTGCTTCGCGCTCTTTGGGGGGCGGGGCCCGCGTCACGGTCTGCACGGCCCCCCCGAGGTATACCTGGCGCCATTTTTCTCTGGATTCAGCTGCTGCGTGGCTGGCATCTACCTACCGCGGTCCATGAGTGCCCTCGCGGTCGGCTTTATATACCCTATGTCATTATACATGTCACTTATGGGGTTCTCTTCGCGTATGTCTTTCAGACAGGTCGAACTCTATTGGTTTCTCCCGACCCTACTCCCTCTATTTAGTTATTAAACTTGTAAGGCCTAGTGTCTAAATTACTCGCACTTCCCTAGCGGGCTATTGGGGCATCCTGGGTTGCTTTTATAGTGTGAATCCCTATCGGCCTATTGTGCCGCTATAATCACCATATGGAGGCGTCTCAGGATAATGTGCTCGGGGTTCCTTCGAGACAAGCCCGGCTGTGTGTAGCTTGTGGGGTGTCCCCTACTTGTGCTGACAATGTGCGGGTCTTTATACCTTGTGCCCAGCAGGTGCTTGCGCTGCAGCCTGGTTTACCCATTAAGTTGCACACCATTGAGGATTCTCAGCCTGATGTGTCTTCCAGACTGGCTAGTGTTGAGAAGTTGCTTGCTAATACCTTGGCGCGTAAGGCCTCTGCTAAAAGTGGCACTTAGCGCCTGATGTCACTCTTTTTCCCTATGGAGGCTGATGAGTTCTTGGAACGATCTGGTTATACCCCTTTGGAAGAAGGGGAGTTATTCTCTGACTCGGAGTCATCTGATGAGAGGCCCAGGGGTCAGAGCCAGAATCATCATGACCAGATGATACTGATAGGCTGTTGGCTCAGATTTTTGAGGTACTGTCTATCTCTCCCCCGGTTGCGGCCCCCAGGCAGCAGGGGGAATTGTTTCATACTGCTAAGCCACGTTTAGAGTTTCCTGAGCAAGCCCATTTTAATAATCTCATGCTCAAGGAATGGGAGCGTCCCAGCTTCCCGGAGTCCCTAAGAGTTTGGATAAGAGGTATCCATTTTCTGCTGATGTGGTGAAGTGTTGGTCATCCCCTCCAGAGGTGGATGCCCCGGTCCTAGGGTTATCTAACACCTCTGTCATGCATTCCCCTGACTCAACTACGCTGCGGGATGGTGAGGACCGGCGTATTGATCAGCTGGCGTCCCATGCCTTTGCCTATGTGGGGACGGCGTTGCGCCTGGTCTGTGCCTCTGCCATTACGGCTGTGGCTATTAGGACCCTGCTTAGAAGTGTCCTAGATGGTGCTCCTGATGATGTGTCTAGTGAGGAGTTGAATGCTCTCTCTCGTTGTGAGGTTTTTGTGACTTATGTCCTCTCTGCCTTGGATGATACCATTAGGATGTGTGGCAGAGCCTCTGCCCTAGTGGTGGCTATATGCTAGGTTTGGCTGCACAAGTGGGCTGCTGACAACGCTGCCAAGAAAGCTCTCACTGGGTTTCCCTTCAAGAGATTACGCCTGTTTGGGGACCGCCTGGACCTGTTTGCTAAGGGAGGCAGGTTACCCCAGCGCAGGCGGCAGTCACGGCCCTTTCGGGGACAGGGCTCCTTTTCTTCCCCCTACCGTGGAGCCAGACAGGGGAGGGGGGTCTCCCTTACCGGGGCCCGAGGAGATTTCTGGGGTAGGGGCAAAGGACGTGGACGCCCTGGCTCATCCTGGTGTCCAAAGGCTAAATCCTCTCCCAAGCCCCCTCAGGCATGAAGGGGCGCCCTCACCCATCCGGGTGGGGGGACGGCTTCAGCATTTTGCTCACGTCTGGAGGCTTCATGTTTTAGACCGGTGGATTCAAGAGGTAGTGTTCTCCGGTTACAAGATAGTTTGCTGCCTGGCCGCCCCCAAGATTCATCAGATCCCTGATCTCTCAGGACCCTGCGTCAGCTCAGGGTCTAGTGCAGGCGGTGCAAGACCTCCTGGGGCTGGGGTTCATCTGCAAGGTCCCTTTAAGAGAAAAGGGCAAGGGCTTCTATTCCAACCTCTTCACAGTTCCCAAAAAGGATGGTTCAGTCAGGCCCATCCTGGACTTAAAGATCCTCAACAAATTTGTCAGGAGCAGGAGCTTTCGCATGGAAACTCTGCGCTCTGCCATCAGTTCCCTGCGTCCAGGAGACTTTATGACGTCTGTGGACATCTAAGATGCTTACCTTCATATTCCTGTTTTTCCAGGTCATCAAAGATTCCTCAAGTTCGCTCTGGAGGATCAACACTACCAGTTTGTGGCATTGTCCTTTGGCCTCACCTCAGCTCCCAGGGTGTTCACCAAGGTGCTGGCAGGAGTGATGTCTCTGCTCAGGTCTCAGGGCATTCGCGTGCTGCCTTACCTGGACGAAATTATCATCACCTCCCAATCTCTACATCAGGCAGAATTGGATACTCAGCTGGTGGTGTCCACCCTGGAGTCATTTGGATGGGTGATCAACCACCCCAAGTCCTCACTGTCCCCCTCCTTGGTGATTCCATTCCTAGGAATGAATCTGGATACAGTTCAGGCAAGGATCTTCCTTCCTCAACAGAAGGTGGAGGGTCTGATTGCACAGGTCCAGTTCCTGCTATCTTGTCATCATCCCTCCATCAGGCAGGGAATGCAGCTGGTGGGCCTGATGGTGGCGTGCTTCGAGGCGGTCCCTTATGCTCAGTTCCACTTGAGGCCTCTGCAACTTCACCTCTTGTCAGTATGGGACAAGGACCCAGCGTCCCTGGACAGGGTCTGTATGCTCTCCCCCCTGGTCAGGAGGTCCCTCGCATGGTGGATGGACTCAAGGAACCTGTTGGGGGGCAGATCCTTTCTTACCCCTTCCTGGGAGACTGTCACCACGGATGCCAGTCTGTCAGGTTGGGGGGATTTCTGGAAGTCCCTGCGGTTCCAGGGGAGGAGGCCCACACTCCTATCAATGTCTTGGAACTGCGGGCGATCAGGTTAGTTCTGGCTCAGTTGACTTCTCACCTTCGGGGCCTGCATGTTCAGGTACGCTCGGACAACCAGACGGCAGTGGCCTACATCAATCATCAGGGAGGGACCCGGAGCAAGGGGGCCCTCCAGGAAGTTTCTCTGATCCTGACCTGGGCAGAGACCAATGTTCCCTGCATATCAGCTGTGTACATCCCGGGGGGAAAATCTCCTGGCAGACTCTCTGAGCAGGAGGACCTCTCGCCAGGGAGAATGGTCCCTATGCAGCAGGGTGTTCCAATCTCTGTGTCACCGTTGGGGCCAACCAGATGTGGATCTGTTTGCGTCCCGTCACAATCACAAGCTACCTGCCTTTGTCTCCTTGTCCCAGGATCCTCTGGCCTTGACCATGGATGCTCTAGCAATGTCTTGGCAGGACTTTCAGTTTCTGTATGTCTTCCCTCCATTCCCCCTGCTGGGCAGGGTTCTGCGCAAGATTGCTCTGGAAGGGGTGCCAGCAATTCTGGTGGCCCCCCGGTGGCCAAGAAGAGTGTGGTTCGCAGACGTGGTGCAGCTGGCAGTAGATCAGTACACTGTGCCCGTGGTGCCAGACCTGCTCACTACGCCATCCCAATTTACAAACTCTGGCTTTGACGGCTTGGCTGCTGAAACCTCCATCTTGATGGAGAAGGGGCTGTCTTCCTCGGTTGTGGATACCTTGATTAAGTCTAGGAAGAAGTCTTCTTTTTCTATTTATTACAGGGTTTGGCGTGCTTACATTGACTGGTGTGAGTCTAAGTCTCTTCCCTGTCGTGTCTTCTCTATTCCCAGGATTCTGGAGTTCCTACAGCATGGGTTGGAGATGGGGCTCCAACTTAGTACTCTAAAAGGTCAGGTTTCTGCCCTGGCTGTTTTCTTCCAGAAGTCCTTTGCTCAGCATTCTCTGATTAGGACTTTTTTCCAGGGGGTGACCCATGTGCGTCCCCCACGTAAGACTATGGTGCCTGTTTGGGATTTGAACTTGGTTTTGTTAGCCTTGCAGGGTGCTCCTGCGCAGGATGCTTCCCTGGCCATCCTTACCCTCAAGGTTGTTTTTCTGGGCGTGTGTCTGAGTTGGCGGCACTTTCCATTCAGCCTCCCTACTATGAGAGACACCAGGATAAGGTGGTGTTTCGCTTTAAGCCAGATTTTCTGCCTAAGGTAGTGTCTGCCTTTCATTTGAATCAGGATATTGTTCTCCCTTCATTGTGCCCTTATCCTAGTAATGCTAAGGAGAGGGCTTTGCATTCTTTGGATGAGGTTAGGTGTCTGAAGTACTATCTGGTGGCTACTGCACCTTTCAGAAAGACTGATGCTCTTTTTGTAGTCCCTTTTGGTCCTAGGAAGGGTTTGGCTCCTGCCAAGTCCACTATCAGCAAATGGATCTGTCAGGCTGTGATTCAGGCCTATTTTGCTAAGGGGAAGAATCCTCCCTTCCGCCTTACTGCTCATTCTTTTCATGCTATTGGTGCTTCTTGGGCTTTTCAGCACCAGGCTTCTGTTGAACAAGTTTGCAAGGCCGCTACTTGGTCTTCTGTTCATACCTTTTCAAAGTTTTACAAGGTTGATGTTAGGGCCTCAGCTGATGCTGCTTTTGGCCGAAAGGTTTTGCAGGCGGCAGTGGTCTAAACTGTCTGCTGTTAACTTTGGGGATCCCACCCTACTTTATGGACACTGCTATTGGATGTCCCGATAGTAAGTACTATATCTGGAGCAGGACATACTGTATACTAAGAATAATACAATTCTGTGATTACTCACCTGTAGAATTGGTAATATGAGTATACAGTACGTCCTGCTCCACCCCACCCTTGGTTTTGCATTATCTTGGATCCCCTGTATGGTGATTGTTATCATTGTTACAGTTTCTAGTTTGGGTTGTTTTTATTCTCCCGGATTCTCGTTAACTGCTTTTCAATGCTGGGGATTTGTGGGAGGTCCCTGGGTATTTGAGGGGCCGGGAGGAGCCTATTTTCGATGTCTCTGCAGTCCAGCGCCATCTGGCGGAGTAATACCCGATAGTAAGTACTATATCTGGAGCAGGACGTACTGTATACTCATAATACCAATTCTACAGGTGAGTAATCACAGAATTGTATTTTTTGGTGGCTATCACCTCTGTTAGGCGTGTGTCTGAGTTGGTGGCGCTTTCCATCCACCACAAGGTGGTGTTTCGCTTCAAGCCAGATTTTCTGCCTAAGGTCGTGTCTGCCTTTCACCTGAATCAGGACATTGTTCTTCCTTCCTTGTGCCCTAATCCTAGTAACACTAAGGAGAGGATTTTGCATTCCTTGGATGTGGTTAGGTGTCTGAAGTACTATCTGGTGGCTACTGCACTATTCAGAAAAACTGATGCTCTTCTTGGGGTCCTTTCTGGTCCCAGGAAGGGTTTGGCTCCTGCTAAATCTTCTATCTGCAAATGGATCCGTCAGGCTGTGATTCAGGCCTACTCTGCTAAGGGGAAGAATCCTCCCTTCCGCCTTACTGCTCATTGCACTCGTGCTATTGGTGCCTCTTGGGCTTTTCAGCACCAGGCTTCTGTTGAACAAGTTGCAAGGCCGCTACTTGGTCTTCTGTTCATACTTTTTCAAAGTTTTACAAGGTTGATGCTGCTTTTGGCCGCAAGGTTCTGCAGGCGGCACTGCTGTTGGATGTCCCAAGTGTAATGATTCTTATCTGGCGCAGGACGTGCTGTATACTAAGAATAATACAATTCTGTGATTACTCACCTGTAGAATTGTTATTATGAGTATACAGTACATCCTGCTCCACCCCACCCTTTGTTTTGCATTATCCTAGGATCCCCTGAATGGTGATTGTTATCATTGTTATAGTTACTGGTTGGTTCTGTTTATTCTAAGTATGTCACATACCCCGCTTCAGATAGTCATTACACTTGGGTTATACCGACCTGTAGAGGGCGATCTTGCAGAGATCTCATGAAAAAAAGGGAGCCCCTCTCGGTCCATAAATACCTGGTACCTCCCACTCATTCCCCAGTCTTTCATCTCTGCAGATGGCGAGCAAGTCAGAAGATGGATGTCTCCTCCTTGCAGGTAGCCGGGGTAACTCCCGGTCTCCCTCTTTTTGTCTATTTCTGCCTGGACCTACTTTTATCCCTTTTTAGTAAAGAGCCTCCCAGCCTAGGCTGTGGGTCCTGGCAAAGGTAGACGGCACCTTAAGGTGCTTTAGGAGCTATGCTCCACCGTGAGACCCCATACTAAGGGGTAGGCGGTATTCCGGGTTGGTGATCCTGGTTGGGATGCCCTGTCCTTGCCCTTACACCCTTTTGGGTGTTAATTTCCCCTTCCCCGGTCACCCATTGTTCCCTACTGCTAGGGGGGGGGGGTGCTTATGCTTATCCCCCTTTTAGTTTAGTTCTTCTTTAGAGTGCATGCTTGTGTGCAACTTGTTGTGTGTGTGTTGTGCGCATGATTGATTCTTTCCACGGCCGGGCCGGCGGTTTGCGGCGCCGCCGGCCGTTACTATTAGTCTTCGGGGGAGCTTCTTCCCTTCCGGTGCGGCCCGCCCCCTTCCTCCCCCCGTGCTGCTGGTGCCACTGCGGAGCCCGGTCACTGGCCGGGAGCCGTCTGTTGTCAGGAGAGAGGGGCAGGGTCGGGCGCAGCGCACGATCCGCGCCGGCCCGCCCTTCATCCTTGCTGCCAAGTCCCTCCGCCTCATGCAGGACGCCATTATCGTAAGCGCCCAGTGGGCTCTAGTCTTTCATTGCCTGTGAAGCTGCTTGTCAGCGCGAGATTGATATATATATTCCTCTATTCATATGTATGTGCGCCTTGGCCCTTCTGTTATGTGCCCAGCATTGTGTGATATCTGTGTGACAGTTCCCCTTTTCTATTCCAGGCGGACCCTTGTTGGATCTTAAAGGGTCCTCCCGGTCCTAGGGTCCCTGGTTTAGTTTAAGAACTCCCTATAAATCCTCCCACTCGGGACACAGAAGGGGCATCCCGGGTCGCTTATATTGCATAATTCCCTTGGGTATTGCGACTACCGATAAAATCACTATATGGAAGATACCGGGCTCGGGCTCCCCTCGGGGCAACCCCGGCAGTGTTTTGGGTGTGGGGCATCCCTTACAGGGGATGATGTTTTCCTTTGCATTCCATGTGCACAGCAGACTATTATGCGGCAGTCCGGATCCCATGTGTCTGGTTCTGCGCCGCCGGTCCCTTCTCCTACTTCTCCCCGACTGATCCGTACCCCGTGTGATGTTGTCATGAGTGGGGAGTCGCAATCTGAGGTGTGTGCCAGATTGTCCAATCTTGAAAAATTATTTTCTAGCGCTGTTGCCAGAAAGGCCCCGGCTAAGAGAAAGCACTTGTCCCCAGCCACGCAGGCTTCTGATTTTGAGGAGTTTGATTCACTGGACTGGTCTGATTACCCCCCCCCCGCTAGAGGAAGGGGAGCTATTTGAGGAGTCGGATGGTTCTGACGATCAGCAGTTTGTTGACACCGATGCCGAGTGGGGTCAGGGGGATTCTTTGGATACCCCTAAGGTCCTGGCTCATATGTTTGAGGTTCTGGCAATTTCTCCTCCTAAAGTGACTCTTCCGCAGAAGGGGGAGTTCTTTGAGGAGCCTAAGCCGCGCTTGGAATTCCCTAATCAAAGGCATTTCGATGGCATTATTCTTAAGGAATGGGAGAGGCCTACTCGGCTTCCAGGTGTTCCTCCGGGTTGGGATAAGAAATATCCCTTTCCGGTGGATGCGGTGAAGCGCTGGTCATCCCCTCCCGAGGTGGATGCCCCTGTTTTGGGGGTTGTCTAGCACCTCTGTCTTGCATTCTCCTGACTGTTCTACTCTCAAGGATGGTGAGGACAAACACATTGACCAGATGGCCTGTCACGGTTTTGCCAGTGTCGGGTCGGCTTTGCGGCCTGTTTGTGCTTCGGCACTTTTAATAGTGGCTTCGGTTGTTAGGGACCTGTTGTCTACTTCCAGGCTTGACCTGGCTAGTGATGAGTTCACCGCCCTTAAGCGGTGCGAATTGTTTTTGTCATTTGTGCTAGCTGCCCTGGATGACACCATGGTGATGTGTAGTAGAACTTCGGCCTTGCTGGTGGCTATTCGGCGGTCGGTTTGGTTGCGCCAGTGGGCAGCTGATTTTGTCTCCAAAAAGTCGCTTACGGCTCTTCCCTTTTTGGGGTTGGGGCTCTTTGGAAAAAAATTGGATACGGTCGCAAAAGGGGGTAAGTTACCTCAGCGGCTTCCTTTGCTCCTTCCTTTCGTGGGGCCAGAGCTGGCAGGGGATTGGCTGTCTTCTCCTCCAGAGGTGATTCCTGGAACAGGGGCAGAGGACGTGGCCGTCCAGATCACAGCTGGGGCTCTAAGCCCGAAGCCACTGCCAAGCCGGCTCAGCAATGAGGGGGCGCCCTCACCCTTGCGGGTGGGGGGACGGCTGCGTCACATCTCCCAGGTCTGGGACCAGGAGGTCTCGGACAGATGGATCCGGGAAGTGGTGTCTTCCGGTTACAAGCTGGAGTTCGAGATCCGGCTTCCTCCCAGATTCTTCAGGTCTCGGGTGCCCTTGGATCCTCTGGTAGCACAAGGGCTCTGGCCGGCGGTAAAAGATCTCCTGGACATAGCTGTCATTTGCCCGATGCCTTCCTCGGACCGGGGCCTGGGATTCTATTCCAATCTGTTCACGGTGCCCAAGAAGGATGGCTCCGTTCGTCCCTTCCTGGATCTGAAGCTCCTCAACAGGTTTATCCGTTCCAGGAAGATCCGCATGGAAACTCTGCGTTCAGCCATAAATTCGCTTCACCAGGAGGACTTCATGACGTCCATAGACATCAAGGATGCTTATCTGCACGTTCCAATTATCCCGGCACATCAGAGATTTCTCAGGTTTGTGGTGGAAGATCGGCATTTTCAGTTTGTGGCTCTTCCGTTTGGCCTTACCTCGGCTCCAAGGGTTTTCACCAAGGTGCTGGCAGGGGCGATGGCCCTCCTCAGAGCCCAGGGTATCCGCATTGTGCTTTATCTGGACGATCTTCTCATTATGGCATCCTCTCTCAGCCGGGCGGAGCTGGATACCAGGACTGTGGTATCCACTCTGGAGAGATTCGGCTGGGTGATCAACTACCCCAAGTCCTCCCTCTCTCCGTCCAGGGTGGTGTCGTTTCTGGGAATGTCTCTGGATACTTCTCAGGCCAGGGTGTTCCTTCCTCGGCCCAAGGTTCTTTTGATTCAGGAATTGACTTAGCTTCTTCTGTCCCTCCCTCGTCCGTCCATCCGGCTGGGGATGAGACTGGTGGGATTGATGGTGGCCTCTTTCGAGGCGGTTCCCTTTGCTCAGTTTCACACAAGGAAGCTCCATCTCTTGGCGGCCTGGGACAGGTATCTGCTGTCATTGGATCAGTCATTTCTGATGTTCCCTCGGGTTCGGCGTTCCCTTCAGTCGTGGCTGGAACCAAGCAATCTGATGAGGGGCAGATCCTTTCTGACCCCTCGTTGGTAGACGGTCCCCACGGATGCCAGCCTGTCAGGTTGGGGGGGGGGTTGGAAGGATCTTCAGTTTCAGGGAATGTGGGGGCCTCAGGAGGCTCACGATCCCATCAATGTTCTGGAGCTGAGAGCCATCAGGTTGGTTCTGGCTCACTTGACTCATCAGTTACAGGGCTTACCGGTTCAAGTTCGGTCGGACAATCGGACGGCGGTCGCCTACATCAATCACCAGGGAGGGACTCGCAGCAGGAGTGCCCTCAGGGAAGTGTCCTTGATCCTTGCTTGGGCAGCGAGCATTGTCCCATGCATCTCGGCGGTGTACATTCCGGGAGTGGAGAACACGGAGGCGGACTCCCTGAGCAGGTGCTCATCTCGCCGGGGGGAATGGTCTCTCAGCCCCAAGGTGTTTCGGTCACTTTGCCACAGGTGGGCGACTCCGGAGGTGGACCTCTTTGCCTCTCGTCACAATCACAAGCTTCCGGCATTTGTGTCTCTCTTGCGGGATCCGCTGGCTCTGGCAGTGGATGCCATGTCTCTGAGCTGGAGGGATCTGGGGTTTCTGTACCTGTTCCCTCTAGAGGATGTGTCAGCAATCTTGGTGGCTCCAAGATGGCCAAGGCAGGTTTGGTTCGCAGACGTGGTGCGGCTGGCAGCGGATCAGTTCGATCTGCCCCTTCTGCCGGATCTGCTCACTCAGGGTCAACTACTCTACCCCAATTTACCAACGCTGGCTTTGACGGCGTTGCTGCTGAAACCTCCATCTTGAAGGAGGAAGGTCTTTCTGATGCTGTGATTCAAGACTCTGGTTAGTGCTAGGAAGAGGTCTTCCTCTACCATCTACTATAGGACTTGGAGGTCTTATATTGATTGGTGTGAGGTCCGGGCCTTGCCTTGCAGGGTGTTTTCTATCCCTAGGGTTTTGGAATTTCTGCAACATGGTCTGGACTTGGGGTTGCAGCTTAGTACGTTGAAAGGGCACGTTTCTGCCCTGGCGGTTTTCTTTCAAAGGTCTTTTGCTCTTCATCCTCTGGTTAAGACTTTTTTTTCAGGGGGTTAAGCATGTGCGGCCTCCTAGGAAGCCTTTGCTCCCAGTTTGGGATTTGAATTTGGTTCTTTCTGCTCTTCAGGCTCCTCCTTTTGAGCCTTTGCAGGATATTGCTCTTTCTACGCTTACTGAAAGAAATGAGCCTGTTTGCTCTAGAGCGATCTTTCTGGATCCTCTTTTAGGCACGCTGTCTCGCAATTGCGATAATTCCTATGTGTGATTTCAGATATCTGAGAGAATTGCACTGGAGTTCAATAATAACGACACACACAAGCTCCCAGTGCAAACTCTACTTTACTTCCGCTTTAGGGTGAGCTTATAAAGCAAGAAACCACAAAAACAATATGTACTTGTTCCATATTTACAACGGTTAGGTAAAAACCACAGATAAGTGCAACCTACAGTTTCCTCATACAGAAAGGTCACCAGGTAGTAGTTAGCGAGTCGTTGCTCTATTTAGCGGTTATTGTGCTTTGACAGTTACATTTCGCTAGCATACATTTCTGCAATAACATTTCTCCTAAGAAGCTTGCAAAATTTTCCATCTTGTGAAGCCTTGCATGTAACTATATCTGGCAGCCATTTTGTTCGCTTCAGCCATTTTGTTAGCAAGATTCATGAGGCCTATTGCCTCTGCCAACAAACCTTTCTTTGAGTCTCAGAACTTATTACAAGTTCTCAGACTCACCAACCATGGCATCATCATATGTCTCAGATTCTGCCCTATCAACTATATAATCATAGTAAGCTTTATTCTCTACCAAGTAGGCAGCGTAAGCACACTTTCTAAGTTTGTCTTTTATTGTTCTATTCATGCGCTCCACTATCCCTGAACTCTGAGGATGGTATGGGATGTGAAACTGCCATTCAATGTTTAAATGTTCTACTAAATCTTGACATATTTTGGCTTTAAAGGCTGTGCCGTTATCGCTGCCTATGCGCGAAAAGCATCCAAAGCGTGGTATTATTTCTTGTGTCAAAATTTTCACTATGGTCTTTGCATTTTCTTTCTTGACTGGAAAGCATTCAGGCCATTTTGAAAACATGTCTACCAGAACTAGTAAAATTTCAGGCTTACCTCCTGGTGTAACTGTAATGTGTGTATGGTCAATGTTCCAATCAGTACAGGGTTCTGTGGGGTATACTAGATGGTCATGCTGTGGCTTATGTGAAATGTTGGGGTTATTCATTTGGCATGTTATGCATTTCTCTACATAAGCTTTCACTTGTTTCTCACATTGTAAAATGAAAAAACTCTGCTTCAACGCCATGTGTGTGTGTTGTGCACTTTTGTGTCCTATGCCGTGTGCTTGAGAAATAAATAGGGGGGCACTATGTATGGGTATGCATGGTTTACCCTCGATACACCAAATCCCAGCTATTGATTTCTGTGCCCCTGCCAGTACCCAATCCCCCACTTCAGAAACAGATGTATGCTCCTGCAAACATCCTATTGTAAAATCAATAGCATCTAGTGTTAGCATAGGAAGGGTTAATGGAGTGTGAGCATTAGGACCCAGATGACTTCCTGTCAGAGTCTGCTGTCTGGCTGCTGCTCTAGCCGCCTTATCTGCCAGATCATTACCCCTCCCAATTTCCGTTTGACTTCCTGTGTGTGACCTGCAATGTATGATCGCTAGTCGCGTTGGTAACATGATGGCTGCTAAAAGATTTTTTACTAGCGTTGCATGTGAAATGGGTTTCCCATCCGCGGAAATGAATCCCCGTTTTTCCCATATCCTTCCAAAGTCGTGGCAAACTGAGAAACGACTGTCTGTTACTACACTGACCGACTGACCTTTGAAAAGCTGACATGCACGTGTTAGCTCAATTAGCTCGGCAGCTTGTGCGGACTTGAAAGGAATTCTTTTGGCTTCAATTATATTCTCTGGGAGCTGGACGACTGCGTACCCAGTTTGGAACACGTCATCTCTGGGCCGAGAACATGAACCGTCAACGAAGACAAGCTCTGAACCTGCGATTGGCTCAGACTCCAGGTCTGGGCGTGGTGCAGTCTCTTGTTGGATTACGTCATTACAATCTTGGCGCGGAGGAATTTTGCATTTAATATCGGGGCGGGTCCCTCGGTATTCGGGGCATATCTGATCTCTAGATGGGGATTTGACAAAAGGATTACTTCATACCCGCTGAATCGCTGCACTGTCATATGTTGGGTATGTAAATTGTTCATTAAATGTTTTACATTGTGACCTGCATGCAGTATCGTGTGGTGTCCAAGCGTGACCGAGGTGGCACAACAGGCTAAAGACCTCAAACACCCTGGCATTCCCTGGACCTGCACCGGGAGAAGTTTAGAGAAGTATGCCACGGGTCTCAATTTACCCCCATGGCTTTGAGCTAAAACTGAGCTGTATCCCTTACAAAAGTCACGTACATACAGGTGGAACACCTTCACATAGCTTGGTAAACCGAGCCCGGGGGAACATGTCGGTGCCCCCTTCAACTTTTTAAAAGCATTTAACATTTCATCAGACCATTCTATGGTGTCAGGTTGATCAGCACGTGTGGTAACTCTCAGTATGTTGTCATAATAAGAGCAGTCAGGGATCCATTGACGGCAATAACTAATCATTCCAAGAAAGCTTAGCATGTTTTTTTTTATTCTGTGGAGGGCCCAATTCCACGATTGCCGCTACTAGTTTGGGATTTAACTCTCTCTTTCCCTGTGACAACACAAAACCCAAATATTCAACTTTCTGCTGACACCATTGTAATTTCTTCACAGAAATTTTCATACCATGCTGACAGAGACATTTCAATAGGAGGATTCCGTCCTCTCGGGCTGCGGTTATTGATTGACTGGCCAGTAATACATAATCACAGTAGGTCAGAAAAATCGAGTTACAGTTCGGTTTATATGCTTTTAGTACTTCTCTCAAAACAATGGAAAAAACAACAGGCGCATTCAAGAATCCCATCGCCAAACGGGTAAAAGTTAGGGATTCTCCGTGGTACTGGAATGCGAAGAGCGGGCCTGTCTCGGTATGTACTGGGATCCCAAAAAAGGCATTTTTTATATCGCAGACGCTGTATATTTTGGCGTCTTCGGGGATGGCGGTTAGAAGTGACACCACGTCGGGCACAATGGGAGCCAGCGGTACTACCAAGCTATTTACTGCACGCAGGTCTTGAACGAATCTATAAGTCCCATCAGCTTTCTTAACTGGGTGAATTGGGGAATTATACGATGATACTGCTTTTTCTAATATGCCCTGTTGTAGAAAATTGTCTATTAAAGGTCTTATACCCTCTTCCCTTTCTTTGTTCAAGGGGTATTGTTTAATATAGACTGGCTGTGATCCCTTCTTTAAGACGGTTCGATATGAGTGACATTTGTAAAACCCACATCGTAGTCCCCAGTAGCCCATACCTCCGGAGGGACCAATTTGAGGCAGGGGTCATCTGGGAGGATGACGGGGAAGTAGGAGTCTGCATGGCAGTTTCTCCTCTTGTTTACAGGTGTGAGCCTATAAGTGTCACTATCCACTTGGACACCGCCCTCAGGATTTACCCTGAGGGAAATAGCCACTTACCCAAGATGGCGCCTTGAACGGCAGCCACGGCTGGAGGCTCCGGGTGTGAGCCTGATACACAGTGTTTCTTTTAGCTTCTTTTGGTTCTTTTTTAGGGCTGCTTTGATTCTTTTTAGGGCTGCTTGCCCATTGCCCACCGTACTCTACACATTACCCTACACCACCTCATTAGCTTACCTTTTTATGGGGGGGCCCCCATCGGATCGGATATGCATGCGGCGCCGCCATCTTACACATGGTTGCGGCTGGAGGAGCGTGAACGCTACAAGGAGACTGAACCGGATCGCTTGGTAGCTACTAATGACGACGCTGGTCGCGGGAGGTCAGCCACAGTCGCCAGGAGGCTGTATGGATTCCTAGGCGGTGGTCTGGTGTGAGCTAGAGGCAGCGCTGGAGGACGGAGGCACAGCGCGATCTGGCCGGCGTGAGCGAGAGACAGCATTGTAGATGGATGGAATAGAGTGGTCTGAGCAACGCGAACAAGGAGACAGCGCAGGATGCCTGAGAGGCTGAGTAATAGCGCGGTCTGATCGGCAGGAAAAGAGCAAGGTGCTGGCAACATGTGAGCTGCTAATCCGTGTGTGAGGCCTGCCAGGACGCCTGCAGTGGGAGCGTGGTGCAGCTGCTGCTGATGAGGTATGGGCGAGATTGGATGACGCTGCTGACAAACAGGGGAGAGGTGAATGTTTTGATACAATGTTTTGATACAATTGTTTGTTACAAGTGCTGCACAGACTGAGTGAGGTAACTCAGTACTTGAACTCACTGTTCATACAAATCCATTCATTCATTTTGTTTTGTTTTTTTTTACTATCTTTCCCCTGTATACGGGGCTCCTTGCTGCCACCCAGTGGTCAGCAGCTTCACTGCTTCATTGGGACTCTACATGAGCCGTCTCTCACTCTGCTGACTCCTGCTGGCCAAGTTATTCCAGGGTCTTTTATTCTGCTGCCACCCAGTGGCCAACTTGCTTATTGTGCATTTGCTTAAGCATTCCTCTCTCTGCTGACCCCTACTGTCAGTCGTGCAGTTGTTATAGGAACCTTTTCCTGCCAGCTATTTCTCCAGTATGGAAAATAATTACACCCCCATTAATACGGACATACATACTTACACTCCAGTTAATCATAAAGTATATCCCAGATAAATGCTTCTCGAATGGGAAAATCGCCATACACTGCCGATACCCTCCGATCCCAATTTCTCTCTCCTGTACAGCACCGTCACCTCGCACATCAACCATATCTCACGTGCAAAGGCTCGTCATATAAGGAGGAGGGGTAAGCGCGCTGGTGCATTAGTGAGATTAAGGAGGAGAGGATTTCGTTCTGCCATCATTCATCTGGCCAATGTTCAGTCCCTGACCAACAAAATAGATGAGTTGAAGGTGATGTGCAGCGGAAGGGAATCTAGGATGTCGCGCTCTGCAGTCCTGTGTTTTACTGAAACTTGGCTTAAAAACTCAATCCCGGACTCTAGCCTGGAAATTGAAGGGTTCACCATCCATAGAGCAGATCGGGATTCGGATGCAACTGGCAAAGCTAGGGGAGGCGGCATCTGCTTCTACACCAACAACAGATGGGTCAGGAAAGCTCAAACATTAGATAAGAGGTGTACACCCGACATAGAACATCTAGCTCTTATCTGCAGACCCTTTTACTCTCCTCTGGAGTTCTCGTGCATTATTCTAATAGGGGTGTATATTCCCCCTCAGGCCAACGTCAACATGGCTCTCAGCTCATTATCAGAGGCTATCTCAGGATACGAAAGGTTGTTCCCAGACTCATTTGTCATAGTTCTGGGTGATTTCAACAAAGCATGTCTGAATCTCGAACTTCCAAAATTCATACCACATATCACTTGCCCTACAAGAGGGAACAACACTCTGGACCAATGCTACACAACAATAAAGCGTGCATACAGGGCTGTTCCCACAGCAGCTTTGGGACACTCTGATCATTGCTTACTACATCTGCTTCCTCTATACAAGCAACGGCTGAAGTCAGTTACTCCCCAAACCAGAAGATCCAGGTTCTGGTCAAAGGAGGCCATCGATGAGCTGCAAGCCTGTTTTGAGAGTACCAATTGGGACATCTTCTACTCTCACTCTATAGAGCAATGGACTGACTCAGTGCTCTCTTACATCACCTTTTGCCAAGATACAATCGTACCAACCAAAACCTTCAGGAACTATGGTCATTTCAACAAGCCATGGTTCACCAACAACATAAGGAAGTTACGCAAGCAGAAGGAGTCTGCACACAGAGATGGGAACATTCTTATGTTCAAGAAATTGAGGAATTCCTTGTCCAAGGAGATCAGGGCTGCAAAGAGAGGTTATG
The DNA here is from genome assembly GCA_027917425.1 of Gastrophryne carolinensis. Lineage (NCBI taxonomy): Eukaryota > Metazoa > Chordata > Amphibia > Anura > Microhylidae > Gastrophryne > Gastrophryne carolinensis. The sequence continues at coordinate 186,793,464 of CM051240.1, forward strand.
CTAGGAAACTGGAAAAGCAGTTCTCCTACAGTAACCCAAGAGAGACCTGGCAGGGATTCAGACATCTTACTAACTACAAAGGGTCTACCCTGGTACTGAACCCTAGCAGGCAACAGGTTGAGGATCTCAATAGTTTTTACTGCAGATTTGATTCAGCTCCAAACATGGCAGCTAGTTCCTCCCAGTCACTAGATCAATCACTCCTGTCAATCAACCAAAATATTCATTCCCTCGGCTCTCAAACAACAAACACTCTTTCGGTCTCAGAGAACAAAATTGCACGAGTTCTCAAAGGCCTCAACATAAAGAAGGCACCAGGACCAGATGGAATATCTGCAATCTGCCTCAGGTCATGTGCGGACCAGCTATCGCCAGTGTTTTCAAGGATCTTCAATGCCTCCCTGGAAATGGGCGTAGTCCCACACTGTCTCAAAAGATCGACCATTGTACCAGTGCCAAAGAAACCCTTAGCCACCGAGATGAATGACTTCAGGCCAGTTGCACTCACATCCGTGGTCATGAAGTCATTCGAAAGGATTGTGCTGGAATATCTAAAAACAACCACCGGCAGCCCTATGGATCCCATGCAATTTGCCTATAAGGCAAACAGATCCTCAGACGATGCGGTGAACATGGCCCTCCACTATACGTACGAGCATTTGGATAAACCAGACACCTACGTCAGAGTTCTCTTTGTTGATTTCAGTTCGGCATTCAACACCATAAGTCCGAACCTGCTGGTAGAAAAGATGTCTAAGCTCAACATTCCTCAGAACATCTGTGCATGGACAGGGAGCTTTTTAACAGAGCGATCCCAAGTAGTTAGACTTGGTCCAGTACGGTCCAGTGTCAGGCACACCAACACCGGTGCCCCTCAAGGCTGCGTTCTGTCCCCTCTCCTGTTCTCGATTTACACCAATGACTGCACCTCCTTGGACAACTCTGTGAAGATTGTGAAGTTTGCCGATGACACAACCATCATAGGTTTGATCAAGAATGGCAAAGAGGAAATCTACCGAAGATCAGTGGAGGAACTTGTCAGTTGGTGCACTATACACAACCTGGTCATAAACCCTTCCAAAACCCAAGAGATGGTAGTGGACTTCAGAAAGAACCCGGCACCCCTGTCACCCCTGACCATCAAGGGGGTGGAAATCAAGAGAGAAAGGGAGACGAAATACTTAGGTGTGACAATCTCCGACAACCTCTGCTGGGAAAGGAACACCACGGCTCTACTGAAGAAAGCACATCAGAGACTTTTCTTCCTGAGGCAACTTAAGAAGGCAGGCCTGTCGAAAAAGTTGCTTGTGCTCTTCTTCAATGCCGTCATTGGTTCTGTTCTGTGCTTTTCTTTCTCTGTCTGGTTCGAAGGAGCTACAAGCAGGGACAAGGGTAGACTCCAAAGAACGATAAAGACGGCAGAAAGATTAATCAGAGCCCCCTTACCATCCCTACAGGAACTGCACAATCAGAGAATCAAGACGCGAGCTGGAAAGATACTCCGGGATCCGTCCCACCCTGGACACACCCTATTCCACTACTTACCATCCGGGCGACGTCTTGCGGTCCCAGCCTGCAGGACTTCTAGGTCCAGGAAGGGTTTCTTTCCTTTGGCCGTCCGCATCCTTAACAATATCCAGGCATCATAGGCTCAGGATCAAGCTGGAATCGATGGGTCCTCATACTCTGACTTTATAAGAGATTATCTGCTTCCGTATCTCTGTCTTCCATGTTCCCCTTCCTTTGTAACTTTAACTGTAGTTATCTGTACTGTTTTCTTTTTGCACTGTGTATATGCCGAAAAGAATTCCTTGTTCATCTCACGATGTACTTGGCGAACAATAAATTGAATTGAATTGAATTTTAGCCATTAAGTCCCTGCCTAACAGGTTAACAGGACAGCTGGTCATGATTTTAAAGATATGGTTGATTGAGGGGCTCTGATGGAGGTCCGTCACCGTGAGCGGTGGTGTTTCAAATGTTTGTGTTAAAATCCCATTAATTCCCATCAAGGGGGCGGTCTCTTCCCTTGGTCCTGTGTATGCATTTCTCCCCAATGCGCTGCATGTAGCTCCAGAATCCACTAAAAATGTTAACTTCTTTTTACTAATCATCAAATCAATACATGGCTCTTGTGAGAAATGCTGTGAGACTACTGGGAAGGTGGGATTTGCCCCTGGGCACCTTCATTGGGATCCTACATTTTTCCAGTCAACATTGAGGCGAGGGGTATTGTTTTGGGCATTGGCGGGAGCAGCCTGCGGAGGTCTGTTTGAACCCTGTCTGTGTGTATCAGGGTATGGGCAATCGGCTCTCCAATGATCCATTGCGCCACAATTGAAACAGCCAGCACTCCTAGCCTGCTGTTTGGGGGGTCCCTGTCTCTCTCCCCATTGCTGTTTGAGATTTCCTCTATTTCCCCTGCCTCGTCCTCTACCCCTAGGAATTGCACGGGCTGACCTGCGTTTCTCTTCCCAGTATTGCTGCTGTCCCCATGGGTCCCCATAGGGATATGGAACTGGCTCTGAAATGCTGAACTCGTTCATATCAGTGAATTGGGCTGCATGTGTCACTGACGGTCTTATTATTTCAAAACATCCTGCTGCATCTTTACTTGTTAACCTTCTACCAAACTCTTCTATTGGCAACTCAGTCCATCCATCTATTTGCTGCTTAATTTGTAAACCTAAACTTGGTAGGCAGTTGGAGATAAATGTACTGATACACAGGGCGGGTATCCCTGGGCCATCTCCCATCTGGCTTTCTAATCGCCAAACCTGTAGAAATCTCTTCCAAAACTCAGTCAAAGATTCACCTTTTTACTGCTTACATGCAAGAGAGGGTGCCATATCAGCTCTGGGCTTAAACGCCTGGTTCAAGTGATTTTTCTAATGCCTCCCACATTCCAGCTTCATTCCCTTCTTGGTACAGGGGTATGTTACCTGGCTTTGTATCTGCAGGTGTGTCCACCTCCATGTGAGGTATCCCTTTCCAGCTAAGTGGACTATTCTCCCCAACTACCATCTCTAAAACCATCTTAATGTCTTCGGGCATATAATTCTTTCCTTTTATTGCCCTCCTAAGGTAAGCAATTGTACCATTGGAAGACTTGGAGGGGTGAGGACAGTGCTTGGCCATGTGATCTAGTTCTTTCATATCAGGAGGGGTGATGACCAGAATGTCTCCTGCTGTTATGAAAGGATTGTATGTACTAACCATGGTCATGGAGCTTGTTGCTGCGGTGGGCACTGCTGCTGCTATTACTCCGGGGGTCTCTATCGTGTCTGTCACCTGTTGGTTCTTTAAGGGTATTATCCAGTGCTCGTTTGGACTGGTTCCTGGTCTGTCCCTGGGACTCCCCTATGTTAACGTTAAGTATGATTTGTTTGTCCTGACTCTGGCGTGTTTGTTTAGTTGGTTTAGTTTGTTCATCAGTAATATTAATTGTGAAAGATTCTGTGTCTAATTCCTCTTCAGGCCCCTTATCCTCTTCCTCTCCTAGCGTCATTTCTGGTTGCTGTTCATCAGCATGTGACCACTGGTTCTCATTCTGAGGAAGGATATTTTGTGCCATTTTCTTTTGTTCCCTCTCTAGTTTCTTTTTTCTCTTTCTCTTTTTCTCTTTATTTCCTCCACATCTATTCTCTCCTCTTTTTGTTTCCTATTGAAATTTAGTTTGTTCCACTGCTGCCATTGTTATCATGGCTGCCGTGGGACTCAAATCATTTCCTTGGAATGACATTAAGGAGGGATATTGAGTGGTAGTTACAGTTTTCACTTTTACCTGTTTAGGTCTGTGCTCCTTCATATCATATGGTGGGGGCGGAGCGCTAGGTTTAGTGTCGGAGTTGGAATGATTTCTAATTTCATAATTCAATTTCTCACTTTTATGTCTCTTCTCCAATTCCTTTTTACTAACTTTTTTCCTGAGACTCATTAATCCATTTCTCCTATACCACCCTGGCGCTATTTCTGACCATTTTATTCCACACTCTCTCATATAGGACTTATCCCAATTAGGGTCCCCTGAATAATAGGGCCACGCCTTTTTATCTCCAAGGCACATTCCCATTATAATTTCCATATAATAGGGGTCATTATCTCCTGTTCTGGGAAGGGATGGGGACTACCCATAGTCTCCGTCCAACCTGCCATATTTTCTACAAAAGGTAAGGTATAATAAGTCCCTCCCGTTAATCGCTCTACATAGCGAATACAATCTTCACCAACATGGGGGATCTTGCTTTCTGTCTGACCCATAATGACAAAATATAACTTATACTTCTAAAGTCAATTGCCTGAGTCCTGCTCACCTTCAGGACTGTCCGACAATACAAACAGATAAACTTATAACTTTATGAACATCAACACCAAGACAGACTAATCACACATTAGAGGTATCCAAGTGCAGACACATCCTATGAATTTCTATAGCGCGCTTTTTGTATTTCTGAGGCGACAACCCGTGTCCCTGGTACTCTCCTCGCCTAACTGCGAGAGGCAACTAAAGGGCCAACACTTTTAACCTTCCCTCGGGGTTTAGTAAATAAAATTACTTACCGCCTTCAAGGTGTGTTGCCCGCATTTAACTCCACCACTGAAAGAAATGAGCCTGTTTGCTCTAGAGCGATCTCTCTGGATCCTCTTTTAGGCACGCTGTCTCGCAATTGCGATAATTCCTATGTGTGATTTCAGATATCTGAGAGAATTGCACTGGGGTTCAATAATAACGACACACACAAGCTCCCGGTGCAAACTCTACTTTATTTCCGCTTTAGGGTGGACTTATAAAGCAAGAAACCACAAAAACAATATGTACTTGTTCCATATTTACAACGGTTAGGTAAAAACCACAGATAAGTGCAACCTACAGTTTCCTCATACAGAAAGGTCACCAGGTAGTAGTTAGCCAGTCGTTGCTCTATTTAGCTGTTATTGTGGTTTGACAGTTACATTTCGCTAGCATACATTTCTGCAATAACATTTCTCCTAAGAAGCTTGCAAAATTTTCCATCTTGTGAAGCCTTGCATGTAACTATATCTGGCAGCCATTTTGTTCGCTTCAGCCATTTTGTTAGCAAGATTCATGAGGCCTATTGCCTCTGCCAACACTTACTCAGAAGGTTGCTTTTTTGGTTGCCATCACTTCCGTTCCGCGTGTATCGGAGTTGGCGGCTTTGTCCATTCAGGCCCCGTACTTTGAGAGGCATCAGGACAAGTTTGTTTTCCGCTTCAAGCCAGATTTCCTTCCTGAGGTGGTTTCTGCCTTTCATCTTAATCAGGACATTGTTCTACCCTCCTTGTGTCCTAAGCCCAGCAATGACAAGGAGAGGGTCTTGCATTCTTTGGATGTGGTTCGCTGTGTGAAGTACTATTTGGTGGCTACTTCCTCTTTTCGTAAGGCTTTTTCGTGGTGCCCTCCGGACCTAGGAAAGGTTTGGCACCCGGCAAGTCTTCCATTAGTAAATGGATTCGCCAGGCCATTTTTGGGGCCTATTCTGCCAAGGGGAAGATTCCCCTTTTCGTGTTACTGCGCTTTCTACTCGTGCTGTCGGGGCGTCCTGGGCTTTCCAGCACCAGGCCTCTGTTGAGCAAGTTTGTAAGGCTGCTACTTGGTCTTCTGTTCACACTTTTTCCAAGTTTTACAAGGTTGATGTGCGGGCCTCAGCGGATGCTGTTTTTGGCCGCAAAGCTGTGGTGGTTTAAGTTTGTGCATTGTTGCCTTGTTTTGGATCCCCGCCCTTTATGGACACTGCTATTGGATGTCCCAAGTGTAATGACTATCTGAAGCGGGGTGTGTGACATACTTAGAATAATACCATTTTGTGAATACTCACCTGTAAAATGGGTATTATAAGTATGTCACACACCCCGCTTCACCCCGCCGTTTGGTATTTTGGATCCTTTATATGGTAAACCTTTCTTACTGTTACTGGTTATTTTGGCTCTTCCTGGTCCCTTTGTTTCCTTACTGCTGTCTTATTACTGGGGAATGAGTGGGAGGTACCAGGTATTTATGGACCAGGAGGGGCTCCCTTTTTTTCATGACATCTCTGCAAGATCGCCCTCTACAGGTCGGTATAACCCAAGTGTAATGACTATCTGAAGCGGGGTGTGTGACATACTTATAATACCCATTTTACAGGTGAGTATTCACAAAATGTAAAAAGTCTCGTTAACTGCTTTTCAATACTGGGGATTTGTGGGAGGTCCCGGGTATTTGAGGGGCCGGGAGGAGCCAATTTCGTGGTCTCTGCAGTCCAGCGCCATCTGGCGGAGTAATACCCAAGTGTAATGATTCTTATCTGGAGCAGGACGTACTGTATACTCATAATAACAATTCTACAGGTGAGTAATCACAGAATTGTATTTTTCGCTATAGTCCTCAGATATATTGTAAAGAATATCAGTCTACCTCTATGACTGTTGTTGGTGACATTTTACTTTCTTTAAAGCTAAACCATTTTTCATTTAATGTAGTGCTTACAGAAGATGCTTCAAAAAGCAGAGTTACCAGGTAATAAACCATCTTTTGCCCTAATGACACAGATTGTTTGTTTTTTTACGCAAGCTTTATATAAAAGATATTGGGTTTAAGGCTTACATAAAAAGAGCTTATTCCCTGAGAAATGATTCAGTGCAGTCAGGCAAACCCCCACCTTTTGCTGTAGTCACCTGGTCGATTAGGAAGTGCACACTTACCTCCCAATCAATGAGAGAGCTGCTTTGTGACTAAAGGCAAGCAGATGAAAACCCCCGGGGCAGTCCCTGAAATCAAAAAGATTCCAGGGCCATCCGCCATCCTGCCCTGGGGCATCCCATATCAGGATGCCATGCTGTGTGAAACCCACTTGCCTTTATGGCGGCTCCCACGATGCTGGGGTTGCCAACCACCACTTCCCCGTCCCCGTGAGTGGCTGGACACAGGAGCGGGCACGCGTTTGCATATTCTTTGGGGGTTTGCGTAACAGCCAGATTGCTCCGCAAATGCCTTGCTGACAGTATCCGAAGTCTGAAACTGCCCCCTAAATGTTGTAAATTGTGTTGCTGGTAATAGACTATATAAATGTATTGAGTTTATTATATGTAAATGACTGCTGTTCTCTTTAAGTTGAAGCTGGGTGGCACCTTAGAAAGATGGACTGGTGTTATGAGGCTGGGGACCCCCTGTGTGAAGAGGTACTTTTTAAATTTTGTATCTTTCATTGAGACATTCCGCTCAAAATGTGTTGCCATATAATGCTTTACATCCTGATACTTAATTATTATTATTATTATTATTATTATTATTAATAAAGGATAACTGTAGACAAAAAAGAACATTGAGATTGCCTCACCCCAACTCAATTCCATTATATCTCAATAAATTGTATTTTTGTTTTCTCCTTTTTTTTTTTATAAATTATTTATCATGTGCTTTGCAGGTTATTTGAGCATACATGTAACACATATATCAATAAACATTAAACACAGAGGTGATGATTCCATATACCCCCCATAATGCTGTTCCTCAGGCTGGCAGGGCTCCATGATCCCTTTGAACAACCACCTCCACATGTTGTTCCAGACCATTGCCTGGGGATTCCTTGAAATCTATCTGTCTGCCACAAATCCCTCATACCTGTTGTCCCTAGAAAATGTGAAGCTCTCAAATCATATCAAATTATATCTTTCACTTTTCTAATCCACAGTGTAATATATGGGGGTTCGCCACTTTTCCACGTTATTTTGTTTTCTTCTTCATTAGAGGTTTTATGTTGCTAGTTTCAGCTAGTGCTGCTCCTAGTCCTAAATAAAACATTTTATTGGCGTTTTAACCTTAACTAGAAGGCTGGTGTTGAGGAACCATCTCTTTACCCTACTGCCTTTTTCCCTCCTATTTTTCTTCTCTTCCCCTATCTTTCTTTCCCTTACCCCCATTTTAAATTTAGTTTTTTCTTATTACTATGTGGCTTTTTTAGTATGATTACTGTCCCGCTAATGGCTCAATCAGTCTAATTTTTTTAGTCATTTGAAGTCTGTTACCTGATTTGCCTGTCAATGTCAATTTAATGTGAAGTGATTAGGAATATATTCAAATAATAAAACCTAGCCATGTCCCTACATATCTAGGAATTAGATTTGACTCCTATAATCGTACAGAATTTTCTAAGGGATTTTCCTACAGGGATTTATTCCCTGCTCCGGTGGCATCCCAAATTGTCGATTTTAAAGTGATTGTCAAGTCAGCCTTCTGAGACTAAGAACGGGAACAACCCCACTCCCTGCCCAGATGCCCTGAGTGACTCTCTCTCTCTGCAGCTATGAAACCCCGCCCTCCTCTCTGATCTTCTTCAGCATCTCTAAACCACACCCCCATCTGATCACACTATGTGCTGGCAATAATAACTAGAGGCACAACAATGCAGTTATTTTTTCTCGGGCACACACATTAGAGACCGCTCATTATGAATATATAAAGAACTCGGTGTGCTTACATCACATAGCTGTTGCCACACCCACTGTTTTTTATTTTTTCTATGATTCTCCAATGTGCTAATACTTTTACAAATAACTTAGGAACTACGGGGTCTTTTTGAAAACAGATTGAAGTTTGGGACAGTGTGGGACAGTGTAACGTGTAGCCCGAGATAATGGCCAAAGTCTCACTTTGCAAACTTGACAGAGAGCTCAGTTATGGTGTTTGTGTGTGTTTTCTTTTTAGAATAATGTTCAGATCGAAATTGCTGTTTGCTAAAGATTCATCTTTAGTTTTAAAGTGCATGAGCTCACTTTTAAGATACCTGCGTATTTCCAGGATTCCACATTGAAGGATTTGAACATTAGATCTGAAGACACATTTGTCATAACCGAGGGGAAACTTCCACCTAAGGTTAGTATTTATTGTCATAGAATTTTCTTTTCTTTTTTTTTTTTTGTGTTTTTTGATTATATTTACGCTTTTGTACAATTTTAATAGGGTTTTCTAAAGTTCCCTTTGTGGTTGTACTATCCGAAAATGCGAGAAAACTCTTCTAATCATCTCACCAGCCACGTCATGACAGCCCTACAAATGGGTTCACCAGGAGGTAGGAGACTGACAAATTGACATTAGACCCCCTCTGCTGCCCAACCCTGTAGAAAGTAATGCTGTGACACGGGAACAGAAGCCACAGCAGTGTGGCAGTGGCAGGCATTTTCTACTAAACCTGGCCTGGAAGAGTTGAGTATTGCTTACTGTATGGATGCAAGTGAGTAATGTGTGGCACAGGAGTGGGTGAAAGATAAGTAGGGTTATTCCAAGTATGTCACACACCCCGCTTCCACTATTCATGACATATGGGTTATGGTCCAGTACTTCTGCAGAGATGAATGCAAAGACCTCCCACACATTCCCCAGTTCCTTCTCTGCAGGACGGCGAGCAAGTCAGAAGATGTCTGCTTCTCTTCCTTGCAGGTAAGCCGGGCTTACGCCCGGCCATTCTTTGCCCTATTTCTGCCCGAACCTTTATTCTTTAAGCCCATTATTAGCCTCCCAGCCTTGGCTGAAGTTCCATATAAAGGGGTGATCCCGGTTTGGGAAGCCCTGTCCCTATTTGCACATATATATATATATATATCCCTTACACCATACTTGGTGCGGGATTATCCCCCTTCCGGGGGATGGTATATATATATATGTATGTATATTTATATAGGTGTGTGTGCATGTGCTTATGGCCACTCCTTTGTGTCTTTCAGGAGGACTCCTTGTGCCTTGCTTAAAAGAGGGTTCTCCCTGTCCTAGGGTCCCTAGCAGAAATTTGGGGCACTTATAAATCCTCCCACTCGGGACTTAAGGGGCATCCCGGGTTGCTTACTAGCGTAATTCCCTCGGGTCATTGCGACTACCTTAAAATCACCATATGGAGGCTCCACAGGATACCGGCCTCGGGCTTCCCTTGGGACAATCCCGACTATGTGTGGGTTGTGGGGTATCCCTTACGGGGGAGAATGTACTTATTTGCATACCATGTGTGCAACAGGCCATAACGCGGCAGTCGGGACCCCAGGCGTCTGGGTCAGTGCCACCCGCCTCTCCAACCCCACCCCACATCATCCGTACCCCATATGACGCTGTCATTAGTGGGGAGTCGCACTCGCATGTATGTGCCAGGCTGGCCAACCTCGAGAAAATTATTTCTAGCTCAGTGGGCAGAAAGGCCACTGCTAAGAAAAGGCATCTGTCACCGGCTACCGGTAATTGATTTTGATGATTATGACTCACCTGATTGGGCTGATTATTCCCCGCTTGAGGAAGGGGAATTGTTTGAGGAATCTGAGACTGAGGAAATGCAGTTCTTTGATTCTGATGCTGGGCAGGCGCTGGGGGATGCTGTTGATACCCCCAGGGTCCTGACCCATCTGTTAGAGGTTCTGGATATTTCCTCACCAGCGGAGGCTCCTCCGAAGAAGGGGGAATTCTTTGGGTTCTCTAAGCCCCGCTTGGAGTTTCCAAATCAGGATCATTTTGATAGCATGATTCTTAGAGAATGGGAGAAGCCGTGTCGCCTTCACAGTGTTCCTCAGGGATGGGATAGGAAGTATCCCTTTCCGATGGACGCGTTGAAGCGCTGGTCTTCCCCTCCCGAGGTTGATGCGCCCGTTCTAGGATTGTCCGACACCTCCATTGTACATACTCCTGACGCCACTACCCTTAAGGATGGCGAGGACAAGCACATTGATCAGATGGCATGTCATGCCTTTGCCAGTGTGGGTTCTGCCTTGCGGCCTGTCTGTGCATCGGCACTCATGGGGCCACCAGGTCGGAGATCAGGGACATGTTAAATGGGTCCCAGCTCAGCCCGGACAGTGTTGAATTCACATCCCTTAAGAGGTGTGAATTGTTCATGAATTTTGTTTTGTCGGCTATGGACGACACTATTACCATGTGTAGTAGAACTTCGGCCCTGTTGGTGGCCATGCGCCGATCGGTCTGGCTGTGCCAGTGGGCGGCTGACATTGCGGCCAAGAAGTAACTTACAGCTTTGCCCTTTTTGGGAACGCGGCTGTTTGGAGACAAATTGGATTCTGTGGCGAAGGGTGGGAAGCTACCTCAGCGTAAGAAGCTGCATCGCTCCTTTCGGGGGGCAAGCTCCTTTAATCCTTCCTTTCGCGGTGCCAGAGGGGGCAGAGGTCTTGCCTACTCTGGCTTTAGAGGACATGCCCGTACAGCCTCTACCTGGGGTTCCAGGCCCAAGCCCGCTGCCAAGCCAGCTCAACAATGAGGAGGCACCCTCATCCTGGCTGGTGGGAGGGACGGCTGCGGCTCTTCTTCCAGGTCTGGGCCCAGGAGGTCACAGACAAGTGGATATTGGAAGTGGTCTCGTCTGGGTACAATCTGGAGTTCGAGTCCCAGCCTCCTCCCAGATTCCTAAGGTCTCGGGTGCCAGCGGATCCTCGGGCGGCACAGGGGCTCCTGTTGGCTGTAAAGAATCTCCTGGACATGGCGGTTATATGCCTGGTGCCTCTTTCAGAGCGAAGCCGGGGCTATTATTCCAACCTCTTCACGGTTCCCAAAAAGGATGGCTCCATAAGACCCATCCTGGATTTGAAGCTTCTCAACAGGTTAATCAGAACCAAGAAGTTCCGCATGGAGACTCTGCGTTCAGCCACCGGTTCCCTTCGTCAGAGGGATTTCATGACGTCCATAGACATCAAGGATGCCTACCTTCATGTACCAATTTTCCCAGCACACCAGAGATTTCTCAGGTTCGTGGTGGGAGATCAGCATTTTCAGTTTGTGGCCCTCCCGTTCGGGCTGACCTCGGCACCGAGGGTGTTTACCAAGGTTCTGGCAGGCATAATGGCCCTGCTCAGAGCCCAGGGCATTCGCATTGTGCCGTATTTGGACGACCTACTCATTACAGCTTCTTCCCTCTGCCAGGTGGAGTTGGACACCAGGACGGTGGTGGCGACGCTGGAAAGGTTCGGATGGGTGATCAACCACCCCAAGTCTTCTCTCTCTCCATCAAGGGAGATCTCCTTTCTGGGCATGAATCTGGATACCAGTCAGGCCAGAGTGTTCCTACCTCAGCAAAGGTGCAGAGGGTTCAGAATCTGATACGTGTTCTCCTGACCAACCCTCGCCCTTCCATTCGGCTAGGGATGACTCTGGTGGGTTTGATGGTGGCCTCCTTCGAGGCAGTCCCCTTTGCTCAATTCCACATGAGGTCGCTACAACTCTATCTATTGCTGAAATGGGACGGATGTCCACAGTCCTTGGATCAGTCATTTCTGATGTCTCCCAGGGTTCGGCAGTCCCTTCAGTGGTGGATGAAATCATGCAATCTGATGAGGGGCAGATCGTTCCTGGCCCCTTGTTGGGAGACGGTTACCACGGATGCCAGCCTGTCGGGCTGGGGAGGTTTTTGGAAAGATCATCAGTTCCAGGGGTTGTTGGGTCCTCAGGAGGCTCACAACCCCATCAATGTCTTGGAGCTCAGAGCTATCCGCTTGGTTCTGTCGCGTCTGACACTTCACCTTCAGGGTTTACCGGTTCAGGTTCGATCAGACAATCGTACTGCGGTAGCTTACATCAATCACCAAGGAGGGACTCGCAGCAGGAGTGCCCTCAGGGAAGTCTCTCTGATTCTGACATGGGCGGAGAGCAATGTTCCTTGCATCTCGGCAGTATACATTCCGGGAGTGGAGAACACGGAGGCGGACTCCCTGAGCAGGGGATTCTCTCGCCGAGGGGAATGGTCTCTCAACCACAGGGTGTTTCGGGCCCTGTGTCACAAGTGGGGGACTCCGGAGGTGGATCTCTTTGCCTCTCGGCACAATCACAAGCTCCCAACCTTTGTATCTCTGTCTCAGGATCCTCTGGCCCTTGCAGTGGATGCCTTGTCCCTTGCCTGGAGGGATCTGGGGTTTCTGTACCTGTTTCCCCCCTTCTCCATGGTGGGCAAGGTAGTGCGCAAGCTGGCTCTAGAGGGGGCACCAGCAATTCTGGTGGCCCCAAGGTGGCCAAGACAGGTTTGGTTCGCAGACGTCGTAAGATTGGCGGTAGATCAGTACAGGCTGCCCCTGTCTCCGGATCTGATCTCTCAGGGTCAACTACGTTACCCCAATTTACAAACGCTTGCTTTGACGGCGTGGCTACTGAAACCTTCATCCTGAGGGAGGAAGGTTTGTCTGAGGCGGTTATTCATACCTTGATTAGAGCTAGGAAGAGGTCTTCCTCTACTATTTACTATAGGACTTGGCGGTCCTATATTGACTGGTGTGAGGCTAGGGCCTTACCTTGCAGGGTGTTTTCGATTCCTAGGATTTTGGAGTTTCTACAACACGGTCTGGATCTGGGGTTCCAGCTCAGTACTTTGAAGGATCAGGTTTCTGCCCTGGCTGTCTTTTTTCAAAGGTCCTTTGCTTTGCATCATCTGGTCAAAACTTTTTTCCAAGGGGTCACTCAAGTTCGGCCTCCTAGAAAGCCTTTGGTTCCCGATTGGGACCTAAATTTGGTTCTTTCGGCCCTCCAGGGGCCTCCCTTTGAACCGATGCAGGATGTGGCTCTTTCTGTGCTTACTCAAAAGGTTGCTTTTTTGGTGGCTATTACCTCTGTTCGGCGTGTCTCTGAGTCGGCGGCTCTGTCTATTTAGGCCCCTTACTTTGAGAGACACCAGGATAAGGTGTTTTTTTGCTTTAAACCAGATTTCGTTCCTAAGGTGGTTTCTGCTTTCCATCTCAATCAGGATATAGTTCTCCCTTCCTTGTGTCCTAAGCCTAGCAATGACAAGGAGAGGGTTTTGCACTCTTTGGATGTGGTTCGTTGTGTGAAGTACTATTTGGTTGCTACTTCTCCTTTTCATAAGACGGACGCCTTGTTCGTGGTGCCTTCTGGGCCCAGAAAAGGTTTGGCGCCCGCCAAGTCTACCATTAGTAAATGGATACATCAGGCCATTGTTGGGGCCTATTCCGCTAAGGGGAGGGTTCCTCCTTTTAAGATCACTTCTCATTCTACTCGTGCTGTTGGGGCTTCCTGGGCCTTTCAGCACCAGGCTTCTGTTGAACAAGTTTGTAAGGCTGCTAGTTGGTCTTCCGTTCATACTTTTTCAAAGTTTTATAAGGTTGATGTGCGGGCCTCAGCGAATGCTGTTTTTGGCCGCAAGGTTCTGCAAGCTGCAGTGGTTTAAACTTGCTGTATTTGGATCCCCAGATTTCTCTGCAGTGCTTACTGCAAAGACATGAAATTATCACTCTGTCGCAGGTGAGCGGGGCTATTAAAGCCTGCGGCCCTGTTGGACTATTCCCACCCGTCCTTCGTGTGATGTGCCTCCCAGCCTGGGCGGCGCTGGTCAGGTGAAGGTAGGCAGCACCATGTGTGCTTAAGGAGCCCTGCTCCACCGCAGTCCCCCACCAAAGGGTAGGCGGTTTAGGCTGATGGTGAGCCTTTATGGGATGCCCCTCCCGCATTATTGTCCCATGCCCCGATAGCGGTGGGCCCTGTACAAAGGGCCGCCATCCTCCCTCATTCTCCCTGTAGCCTTCGGGGGGGAGGGAAAGAAAGGGGGGGGTGGATGTCAGTGTATTGTGATTACGTGCATATGACCTTTTGCAATGTCTGCTTGGACTAGTATATGTGGTGTCAACCGCCGCGCTGACTTGCCTTTTTACACTGCAATGGCGCCGCCGCCACGCGCGCCTTTTCCTTCATTTGGATGTTCCGCGCCTGGCGGCGGCGTTACCTCAGGCGCTTCTGCGTCCTCATTGGCTGCTTGTCGGTTGGACTTTGCGCTGTTCAGGGGGCGGGGCCTGGCATGGCGTGCCCCGCATCACGTCTTGCTCTGGCCCGCCCTTCGAGGTACTCGGCGCCATGTTGTCTGGTCGCACGTGCGCGTGTGACGGTTCTACTTACCGCGGTCCGTAAGTGCCCTCGCGGGCGACTTCATACTCATTTTAGTGTGTTTGGTTCTGACACCCCTTCTTCCCATTGTGTCTTTCAGACGGGTGAATCCATTGGCTTCTCCCGGCCTGGTGTAATTGATAGTTGGGCCTTGTATAATTACTCCCACTTCCCTAGTGGGTCATTGGGGCATCCAGGGTTGCTTTATAGCGTCAATCCCTACTGGCATATTGTGCCTAATAATCACCATATGGAGGCATCTCAGGATAATGTGACCGGGGTTCCTTCGGGACAAGCCCGGCTGTGTGTAGCTTGTGGGGTCTCACCTATTAGCGGTGACAATGCACAGGTCTGTGTTCCTTGCGCACAGCAGGTGCTAACGTTGCAATCCGCCCCTCCTGTGGCTGGGCCTGCACCTCGTCTCACTTCACCTACTCCCCCAAGCTTGAGTCCCACCCACATTGAATTGCATACAAGCGGGGATTCTCAGCCTGATGTGTCTGCTAGACTGGCCAGTGTTGAAAAATTGATTGCTAATACTTTAGCACGTAAGGCCACTGCTAAAAAGCGTCACTTAACCCCTGATGCCACTCTTTTCCCTATGAAGATGAGTTGTTGCATCTATGTGGCTATACCCCCTCGGAGGAAGGGGAGCTGTTTTCTGATTCAGGATCATCTGTTGAGAGACCCAGGGGTCATGACAATTCTGGCTCTGACTCCTGGGCCCCGGATGATACTGACAGACTGCTGGTTCAGATTTTTGAGGTTCTGTCCATCTCTCCCCCTGTTGCGGCTCCAAGGCAAAGGGGTGAGCTTTTTCATACTGCTAAGGCTCGTTTGGATTTTCTTGAGCAAACCCATTTCAATAATCTTGTGCTTAAGGAGTAGGAACGTTACAGTAGACTTCCCGGTATACCTAAGAGTTGGGACAGAAAGTACCCCTTTCCTGCTGATATGGTCATATGCTGGTCATCCCCTCCCGAGGTGGATGTTCCTATTCTAGGGCTGTCTAATACCTCTGTTATGCACTCCCCTGATTCTACTACTCTGCGGGATGCCAAGGACCGGCGCATTGACCAATTGGCGTGCCATGCCCTTGCATTTGTGGGGACGGCGCTTCGCCCGGTTTGCGCCTCGGCCATTACATCTGTGGCGCTCAGGTCCCTGGTCAGAAGTGTACTTGACGGTGCTCCTGATGATTGCTACCTGATGTGTTTAATGCACTGTCTAACTGTGATGTGTTTGTAAACTTTATCCTATGGATAATGGATGATGCCATTAGGATGTGTGCGAGAACTTCTGCCTTGGTGGTAGCTATACGCCGCGTGGTTTGGCTGCGCCAGTGGGCTGCTGACAATGCTGCAAAGAAGGCCTTCACTGGGCTTCCATTTATGCCTGTTTGGGGACCGCCTAGACATTTTTGCTAAGGGAGGTAAGTTACCCCAGCGGCAGTCTCTGCCCTTTTGGGGCCAGGGCTCCCTTTCACTCCCCTACCGTGGTGCTAAACAAGGAAAAGGGGTGTCCTTCGCAGGGGGCTCGTGCAGATTCCTGGCACAGGAGTCTGGAGGCATCACGTCTCAGACCGGTGGATGCAGGAGGTAGTGTCCTCCGGTTACAAGATAGAGTTTGCTGTGCGGCCTCCCCCAAGATTCATCAGGTCCCGGATCCCCCAGGACCCTGTCTCAGCTCAGGTGTTGGCGCAGGCCGTGCAAGGCCGTCTGGGGGTCATTTGCAGGGTCCCCTTAAGAGAAAGAGGCAAGGGGTTCTACCCCAACCTCTTCACAGTTCCCAAACGATGGGTCAGGCTGGCCTATTCTGGATTTAAAGATCCTCAACAAATTTGTCAAGAACAGGCGTTTTCGCATGGAAACTCTGCGCTCGGCCATCAGCTCCCTGCGCCCAGGGGATTTCATGACGTCTGTGGACATCAAAGACGCTTACCTTCACATCCCTGTGTTTTCAGGACACCAAAGGTTCCTCAGATTCGCGTTGGAAGATCAACATTACCAGTTTGTGGCCTTGCCATTTGGCCTCACTTCAGCTCCCAGAGTGTTCACCAAGGTGCTGGCGGGGGTGATGTCTCTGATGAGGTCAAGGGGCATCCGCGTGCTGCCCTACCTGGACGACATACTCATCATCTCTCGGGCTCTACAGCAGGCAGAGTTGGACACTCAGCTGGTAGTTTCCACCCTGGAGTCCTTCGGCTGGGTGATCAATCACCCCAAGTCTTCTCTGTCCCCTTCCTCGGTGATCCCGTTCCTGGGAATGATTCTGGATACAGTTCAGTCAAGGATATTCCTTCCTCAACAGAAGGTGGAAGCTCTAACTGCGCAGGTGAGGTTCCTGCTGTCGTGTCTCCATCCCTCCCTCAGGTAGGGAATGCAGTTGGTGGGCCTGATGGTGGCGTGCTTCGAGGCGGTGCCTTTTGCTCAGTTCCATTTGTGGCCTCTACAACTTCACCTTCCGTCAGTCTGGGACAAGGACCCAACGTCCTTGGACGGGGTCTGTGTGCTCCCCCCCCTTGGTCCCAGGAACTTGCTGGGGGGCAGGTCCATTCTGGCCCCCTCCTGGGAGACGCTCACCACGGATGCCAGTCTGTCAGGATGGGGGGGATTCTGGAAGTCCCTGTGGTTCCAGTGGAGGTGGGGGCCTTACCCACCTACTTACCTATCAACATTTTGGAACTACGGGCAATCAGATTGGTTCTGGATCAGTTGACTGACCACCTGCGGGGTCTGTCTGTGCAAATGCACTCAGACAACAGGACGGCGGTTGCATACATCAACCATCAGGGAGGGACCCGGAGCAGGGGGGCCCTCCAGGAGGTGTCACGGATTCTGACATGGGCGGAGTCCAATGTTCAATGCATTTCGGCTGTGTACATCCCGGGGGCAGAGAATCTACTGGCAGACTCTCTGAGCAGGGGAACCTCTCGTCAGGGAGAGTGGTCCCTCTGCAATAGGGTATTCCAGTCCCTGTGTCACCGTTGGGGTCTACCAGATGTGGATCTGGTGCCTCTTGGGCCTTCCAGCACCAGGCTTCTGTTGAACAAGTTTGCAAGGCCGCTACTTGGTCTTCTGTTCATACCTTTTCAAAGTTTTACAAGGTTGATGTTAAGGCCTCAGCTGATGCTGTTTTTGGCCGCAAGGTTTTGCAGGCGGCAGTGGTTTAAACTGTCTGCTGTTACCTTCTTTGTTGGGGATCCCACCCTACTTTGTGGACACTGCTATTGGATGTCCCAAGTGTAAGTAATCTATCTGGAGCAGGAAGTACTGTATACTAAGAATAATACAATTCTGTGAAATACTCACCTGTAGAATTGGTATTATAAGTATACAGTACGTCCTGCTCCACCCCACCCTTGGTTTTGCATTATTCTGGATCCCCTGTATGGTGATTGTTATCATTGTTATAGTTACCAGTTTGGGTGGTTAAATTCTCCTGGCTTCTCGTTCACTGCTTTTCACTACTGGGGATTTGTGGGAGGTCCCCGGGTATTTGAGGGGCCAGGAGGAGCCTGTTTTACATGTCTCTGCAGTGCAGCGCCATCTGGCGGAGGATAACCCAAGTGTAAGTAATCTATCTGGAGCAGGACGTACTGTATACTTATAATACCAATTCTACAGGTGAGTATTTCACAGAATTGTATTTTTGTGATTACTCACCTTTAAAATGGGTATTATTAGATATGTCACACACCCCGCTTCATCCCGCCCTTTTTGTATTCTGGATCCTTTATATGGTGAACCTTTTTATGGTTAAGAATGTTTTATTAGCTCTTCCTGGTCCCCTTACTGCTGTCATATACTGGGGAATGTGTGGGAGGTCCCAGGTATTTATGGACCGGGAGGGGCTTCTTTTTTGCTTTCATCTCTGCAGAAGTTCACCCTCTACTGGACCATAACCCATATGTCATGAATAGTGGAAGCGGGGTGTGTGACATACTTATAATACCCATTTTAAAGGTGAGTAATCACAAAATGGTATGTTTTGCACCCAGGTCCACAAAAACTGTGTGGGAGGGTAAGGGTAGAGAATGTGGTCTGTACCCTCTAGTGGGAGTGAGAGTAGTATATCATTTCTCAGTAAACAATATTGTCTACTGTAAACTTTCATTCATATTTCACAGATTCTGCATCACAGGAAGAGGCCAAGACAGATTTGATCTTTGTGAGCCATCTAGAAATATCCAAAGACTCGTCTCTTCAAGAGCTTAAATTGCAGGTTTGCCCACGTAATATAAAACCTGTCTTATTTTCAGGAAAACACTGTAGTACTGCTTAGCACGTAGTTATACTATTGACTCACTCTTACTTTTATGTTGTTTGCGTGGCATCTTGCTGCTGGTTGAAATTTGTCAATACAGCTCTTTTGTCGTCTTTCTGCAGGTGATGACTCTGCAGTTTTTTGATGCTCTTAAAATTCCTTCGCCTGATTTCCTCCGTATCTGGACATTAGAAAATAAACGGTTGGCAAAAATTTTGCGCCTCAACAACTTAAAGTTAAGGTAAATAAATATTAGCTATTTTACTCTGGCATTGAGTAATAATGTAATGTAAAAGCCTTTCAGAAGTGTAGAACGCATGGTGGCATATCACCGGACTTTTCCCCGCTGTACGCGGTCCTGGGAAACCCAGCGTTCCCGCCGGGAGTCTCGGGAGGGACAGTGGAGAGATGGCTGGGGGGAGGGGTGGGAAGGGCTTGTCATTTCCAGCGGCAAGGGGAACTAGAGCCGCTTGATGAGCTAACGGACACAAGGGGCTTACCTAGATGGGGTGCCTGGCAGAGTATGCAGCTGAGGCACTTTCTCTCATCTCTCCAGCGACAAACACGGGAGAGCAGAGAGCTCTCCACTTTTGAGAGGCTCTGCGAGGAGGAAGGCCCCGTTAAGCCTATAAGGTGCTGACCAGCCCAGAAGACGAGGAGGTGCCGCCCTTCATTTCAAAGTGGGAGGAGTCCTTGGGCACTTCCTTTACTTCAAAACAATGGACCAAGATAGTCAGATTGGCACACGAGACGGCTAAATGCACCAAATACAAGGAGTGCAAATATAAAATCTGGGTGGTACAGAATCCCAGTCAAGCTTAACAGCTGGTTCCCAGAGGTGTCTCCTCTTTGCTGGCGATGCGGACAAGAGAGAGGCGACCTCTTACACATTTTTTGGTCCTGCCCGGGAGTGCAAAAACTTTGGTCCATGGTTAAGGAAGTTATGGAAAAGGTGGTGGGGGAGGGGATCCTGGAGGTGTCCAGCCTTTGTCCTTCTCCACCACTCAGAGATACCCACCAAGAGGTACCGGAAATCCGTCATGGGACAGCTAATTAATGCTGCGAGGGCTTGTATCCCAGTACAGTGGAAGAGATCAGACCCGCCCAGTGTTGCCCTCTGGCTCAATAAGGTCTCAGAAATTGAGAGGTTCGAGGGAATTATCGCTGAACGCAATGAAGCCTCAGAGGCGCACCGCCTCGGGGGGGGGGGGGGGGGGGTGATGCTTTTGCTATGCTTAGTATACAGTACGTCCTGCTCCAGATAGATTACTTACACTGGATGGCGCTGGACTGCAGAGACATCGAAAACAGGTTCCTCCCTGCCCCTCAAATACCCAGGGACCTCCCACAATCCCCAGATCTTCTCTGCAGTCTGGACTGCGAAGGACAAGAAGATGGCTCTCTCTTCTCGCAGGTGAGCAGGGCTATTAGCCTGCGGCCCTGTAGGACAATTCCCACCCGTTCCATTATTTATGTGCCTCCCAGCCTTGGCTGCGCTGGTCGGGTGATGATAGGCAGCACCGCTGTCAGTGCTTAGGAGCGCTGCTCCACCGCAATCCCCCACCAAAAGGTAGGCTGTATAGGCATATAGTGAGCCTCTATGGGATGCCCCTCCCGCCCTATTGCCCCTTGCCCCTGTCTATCGGTGGGCCCTATATTAAGTGGCCGCTGTCCTCCCTTGCTCTCCTTGTAGCCCTCGGGGGAGGGGGGGTGTGTATGTGTATTGGCCTTGTGCTTCACTACATTATTTTATTACGCTTAGCGTAAGTCGCCGCGCTGACTTGTTTATACCTATGGTGTTTTAAAATTGCCGTCGCGCGCGCTTCCACTGTGTTCAGCACTTGGCGGCAGCGTTACCTCAGGCGCTGGTGCGCCGTCATTGGGTGCTTGTCACGTGTATGGCTTCGCGCTCTTCGGGGGGCGGGGCCCGCTTTTGGCGCGTTCCGCGCCCCTCGAGGTATACCCAACGCCATTTTTTTCTTGGTTCCGGCTGCTGCGTGACGGGCTTCTACTACCGCGGTCCGTGAGTGCCCTCGCGGGCGGCTTTATTACCGCTGTTATTTATTTGTATACTTATGGCCCCCCTTTGCTTATGTCTTTCAGACGGGCCAAACCCTCTTGGCTTCTCCCGGCCCTACTCCCTCTATTTAGTTGATTAACTTGTGAGGCCTAGTGTTAATTACTCCCACTTCCCTAGCGGGTTATTGGGCATCCCGGGCTGCTTTATAGCGTCAATCCCTGTCGGCCTATTGTGCCGCTATAATCACCATATGGAGGCGTCTCAGGATAATGTGTTCGGGGTTCCTTCGGGACAGGCCCGGCTGTGTGTAGCTTGTGGGGTGTCCCCTATTAGCGCTGACAATGCGCGGGTCTGTGTACCTTGTGCCGAGCAGGTGCTTGCGCTGCAATCTGGCCTTCCAGTGGCTGGGCCTGCGCTTCGTTTCACTTCACCTACTCCCTCAAGCTTAAATCTCACTCCCACTGAGTTGCATACAAGTGGGGATTCTCAGCCTAATGTGTCTTCTAGACTTGCTAGTGTTGAGAAGTTAATTGCTAATACCTTGGCGCGTAAGGCCTCTGCAAAAAGCGGCACTTAACGCCTGATGTCACTCTTTTCCCTATGGAAGCTGATGAGTTTTTGGAACTGTCTGGCTATACCCCTTTGGAGGAAGGGGAGCTATTCTCCGACTCAGGGTCATCTGATGAGAGGCCCCTGTTTGGGATTTGAACTTGGTCTTGTCTGCCTTGCAGGGTGCTCCCTTTGAACCTGTGCAGGATGCTGCCCTGGCCATTCTTACTCTCAAAGTTGTCTTTTTGGTGGCTATCACCTCTGTTAGACGGGTGTCTGTGTTGGCGGCGCTCTCCATCCAGCCCCCCTACTATGAGAGACACCAGGACAAGGTGGTGTTCCGCTTCAAGCCAGACTTTCTGCCTAAGGTTGTGTTGGCCTTTCATTTGAATCAGAACATTGTTCTTCCATCTTTGTGCCCTAATCCTAGTAATGCTAAGGAGAGGGTCTTGCAATCTTTGGATGTGGTTAGGTGTCTGAAGTACTATCTGGTGGCTACTGCACCTTTCAGAAAAACTGATGCTCTTTTTGGTCCTAGGAAGGGTTTAGCTCCTGCCAAGTCTACTATCAGCAAATGGATCCGTCAGGCTGTGATTCAGGCCTACTCTGCTAAGGGGAAGAATCCTCCCTTCCACCTTACTGCTCATTCTACTCGTGCTATTGGTGCCTCTTGGGCTTTTCAGCACCAGGCTTCTGTTGAACAAGTTTGCAAGGCCGCTACTTGGTCTTCTGTTCATACCGTTTCAAAGTTTTACAAGGTTGATGTTAAGGCCTCAGCTGATGCTGCTTTTGGACGTAAGGCTCTGCAGGCGGCAGTGGTAGGACCTATCTGCTGTTACCTTTGGGGATCCCACCCTACTTTGTGGACACTGCTATTGGATGTCCCAAGTGTAAGTAATCTATCTGGAGCAGGACGTACTGTATACTAAGAATAATACAATTCTGTGATTACTCACCTGTAGAATTGGTGTTATGAGTATACAGTACGTCCTGCTCCACCCCACCCATGGTTTTGCATTATCTTGGATCCCCTGTATGGTGATTGTTATTGTTGTAGTTACCGGTTTGGGTTGTTTTAATTCTCCCGGCTTCTCGTTAACTGCTTTTAAATGCTGGGGATTGCGGGAGGTCCCTGGGTATTTGAGGTGCCGGGAGGAGCCTGTTTTCGATGTCTCTGCAGTCCAGCGCCATCTGGCGGAGTAATACCCAAGTGTAAGTAATCTATCTGGAGCAGGACGTACTGTATACTCATGATACCAATTCTACAGGTGAGTAATCACAGAATTGTATTTTCTCGCCAGAAATTAAGGAGTTAGTGGAGGCAAATAGTAGAGGCGTTTCTAACACATGGTGCTGTGTTTTGCTCTTCTGGTATTGCTTCCTTCTATTCTTCACTTTCTTTCTGCTTCACAGGATGCGTCGGGTCTTGATTTAGGGGTCAGGGGGAAGTGAAACAGAGTCCTGGACTCTCACGGCTTGGCGTCGCTAAAAGAGGGCGGGAGGCTCCCGCTCCTCCTGGACCCGGCAGTCGCAGCTTTGGGCGTCCTGTCCGGGGGGGGGGGGCGCACGGGGGTGGCGCCCAGAAAAGTAAATTGTAAGTAGACTGGGCGCCGAGACGAGCTAAATTAACAAGACAACGCAGAAGCTTACTGGTTGACTTTTTCTGTATTGAGAAATACAGATCTGTTTGCCATCTCTGTTATTACCTATATGTACATCTATTGCATATATGTTGTTATATCCTGAAAATGAATAAATAAAGAATATATAATAAAAAAAAAAGGGTATTAACCATATCCACGGAACGCGGGAAAGAAATTTCCTGCTAAAAGAAAGCATCTTCAGCCTCCCAGATTGGAAATGACTTATGCAGAAAGCAGGCCAGACTCAGGATGCTGGGAAGCCATGGGCTTCTCAGAGATTGAGGGGGAAGGGAGGTTTATTGTTTTAAACCCCCACAACCCCCCAAACAGCCCTGATACAGGCCCGGTAGGGGGGAGACTTCTGTCATTTCTTCCAGCCTGGCAGAATATATCTCAGAACCCCTTTGTGCTTCAGACAATTCAGGACGGCCTGCGGCTAGAATTTGTCTCATGGCCGGAGAATCATTTTCAGGTAACCCAGTGCCCCAAGGAACGGGACAAGGCAGAGGCTCTTCCTTTAGTGATTACACAACTAAAGGAGATGGCGGTTATAGAGGAGGTCCCATGGCACCTGAGGCGGACAGGAGTGTACTCGCATGTATTCCTGATTCAAAAGCTTTCAGGAAAGTTCAGAATGATTCTGAATCTAAAAAAAAAAAAATCCAGCACAAAAAAGGATTCCGGATGGAAACCATTTTTACTATAAAGGAAATTCTGTCCAAAGGGGCCCGGATGGCCTCCATAGACCTTCAGGATGCGTATCTGCATATCCCAATCCTGCCGGCACACAGGCATTTTCTAAGGTTTGCAGTGATGTTAGGTGGAGTAACCTTTCACTGGCAATACAATGCCCTTCGGTCTTTCTTCCGCTCCAAGAATCTTTACAAAGGTCCTGGCAGAGGTGATGGCCTTTCCGAGAAAGGATCAGATAGGCATCATAGCCTATTTTGACGACCTGTTACTGTTTGCACTGTCCAGGGAGGTCCTAGAGAGCAATGTGAAAAGAACATTGTCTCTTCTGACTGAGCCAGGATGGATAATAAACAAAGAGAAATCAAGTTTGCTTCCCCAAACAGATGGTATATATCTAGGGTATCTTATCAACAGTTTGGAGGAGAAAACTTACCTGCTCCCTCCAAAAATACAGAAGATTGCCTCCCTGTCCTCTTGCGTGCAACAAGATCCCAGGGTATCCTTGAGAAAAATTCTGGTGTTGCTAGGTCTAATGGCTTCCGCCATTCCGGCGGTCAGTTGGGCCCAGTTTCACTCAAGGACCCTACAAGAATTTTTCCTAAAGACATGGAACAAGGATCAAAAGTCATTTAGATATGATAACAACTCTCCCAGAAAGAGTTTGCATGTCCCTTCAGTGGTGGACAGATCAGGGAAAATCTGGAAAGGGGAAGGCCTTGGCATCAGATGGACCCCATAAGGATCATGACCGATGCAAGCACCTGGGGATGGGGGGCTCACTGGTCCCAACATCAGATACAGGGTGCATGGTCGGACGATCTGTCACAAAGATCATCAAATCTTCGAGAACTAAAAACTGTGGATCTAGCATTAGATCACTTCAGAGACCAAAGACAAAATCAGGATGTCCTAATTGTGTCAGACAACGCTACTGCGGTGGCCTACATCCACCATCAGGGCGGCACCAGGTCAGTGGAGCTAGAAGCTCTCTCCACGATCATTTGTGCCAAACTGGAAAACTGGGTAAGGTCCCTGAGAGTGGTACACATCAAGGGACAATTGAATGTACGGGTGGATTTCCTCAGTTGGGGTCAATTGAGGCCCTCAGAATGGGAGCTCAACCAGAGGGTCTTCGAGCAGGTAGTAGACCTTTGAGGCTCACCAGAGATAGATCTGTTTGCCACAAAGAGGAATTCCAAATGCTGAAACTTCTCGCTGTACCAGGGTCAGGGAGCCCCGGCAGTGGATGCATTCTCCCAAGATTGGGGGAGATTCAGCCTTTGCTATGCATTCCCACCTTTTCATCTGCTTCCCGGAGTATTGAAAAAGATAAAGACAGAGGGAGCGAGAATACTTTTGGTGGCACCACAAATGGCCCAGGAGGCTGTGGTTCTCTCTTCTGATTCAGATGACATCCGGTCCACCTTTCATTCTGCCAGTGGTCTTGTTTCAGCAAGACCCCATTCTTCATCCTCAGGTCCAGAACCTTCAGCGGACAGCCTGGATCCTGAATGGAGTTTGTTAAAGAGTAAGGGCTTATCAAGCAGAGTTGTTAAGATGCTGCTTCAGAGTAGAAAGGTGGTGACCAGGATAATGTATGGTAAAGTCTGGAAAACATACAATTCTTTCTGTAAGACCCATAACCTAGGCCCTTCACAGGTGACCTTGGTTCTGGAATTTTTACAAGAAAGTGTGGAAATGGGCTTAGCCATAAGCACTTTGAAAGTGCAGGTGGTGGCTCTATCTATATTTTTGGAAACAAGGCTTAGAGCCAATGGATTGATAGATTTTTCATTTCAATAGCTAGGAAAAGGCCAGTAAAGGCCACTTTGGGATCTATCCATCGTTCTTAATGGATTGACTAAGACACCCTTTGAGCCAATTGCTGACTCATCTCTTAAATATTTGATGCTGAAAGTTGTATTTATTCTTGTGATTACTTCAGCAAGGAGAATTGGTGATTTGCAGGCATTATCTATAAAGGAGCCTTATTTTCGTGTATTTCCGGACCGTCTTTCGATCAGACCCGATCCGCTTTATTTGCCAAAGATTTCTTCAGAGTTTCACAGGTCCCAGGAGATTTATCTTCCTGAACTCAGGCCTGAAGATATTGGTGATCAGCAGGAAATGCAGCTCTTGGATGCTAGGAAGATTGTATTAATGTATTTGGAGAGATCTGCTGGGTGCAGAAAGTCAGATCATTTATTGATAACCTTTTCAGGTAGAAATAGAGGGTTGCAAGCTTCTAAGGCCTCTATTGCTAGGTGGATTTGGGATGCCATACAGGTAGCCTATGATAGTATGGGTAAGCAGGCCCCTGGGTTAGTAAGGGCCCACTCTACTAGGGCAATTGCTGCTTCCTGGGCTAATCAGACAGGAATTTCGCTGGAAGAAATCTGCAGAGCAGCAACAGGGGCTTCCCCCCACACGTTTCTGAAGCACTACAGAGTGGATTTGTCTTCAGATACCAAGCAAGCTTTTGGCAGAAACATACTTCAGAAGGTTACCCCTCCCTGAGGTAGGGGCCGTCCTGGAGGACATCTTGGGAAAATCCCAATTAGCTTACCGATATTGGTTCTCCGGTAGTCCTCCAGGACGGCGTCCTACTTACCCGCCCAAGAGAAGTATGATTAGAGGTGAAGTATTTTTTGTTATATGAATGTTTCCTTCAGGACTACTCGGTTAAAACACTGAGGGTCTGGAGGAAGGGGAGGGGTATTTATGATGTTCAGCTGTGTTTCCTGTAGGTGGGAGGAGGTACTCGGCTGGGCCGTCCTGGAGGACTACCGGAAAGCCAATAACCGGTAAGCTAATTGGGATTTTCTACCTTCATGTTTTATTTTTAAGCTATTAAATGTCAGACTGATATTTCTAACAGGACCTAATGATTTGCAACAGTCTGGTCTAATGGTATGAATGGTCATCCTTGATTACTTGTTTACTTCAATAGTGGAAATTCAGGGATGTCTACACACACCTTTACTACAATCTGAAACACTCTGGATCAGCATCCTGAAGAAGTTCATGTAGCCATGTAGTTAGATATGGATTGGTCATCTCATATCATTCAGGTTGCCCTTTGGGATTAGGTACAGATATTTCTCCCCTGACTTAGTTTAGATATGGATTGGTCATCTCATATGATTCAGGTTGCCCTTTAGGATTAGGTACAGCTATTTCTCGTCAAGAGGATAGCATTCACAGCATGTATGGTGAGAAGCTGTAACCCATCATATTTCTGTTGAAATCTCTCTTCTTCTCTCTGAGAATTTCATGGAATTCAGTAAAAGCTGCATGTGTGTACTTAAAGTGGCATCCAAGCAGCTTGGGAGATCCTTCCCCCATTGGTGGTGGCCCGGTTTTTAAAGAAACTGGGGCTTTCCACCACCGAGGCCTTGCCCACTCGGTACCTTTTGAGATTGCCAATTGGCTGATCTCAAAGGTCCAGATTATAGGCTCGATTCAGAGAGACAAAAAAAAACTTCAGTTTTCGTGCCGATCTATTTTTTTTTGTGAAATGTTTCCGTTCTCGTATGAGCGTACGAGCGATTCTATGCATGCATTGAAAACCTTCTGTAAAGTTTCCGTCCGTTCGTACGGCAGATTACGAATACGAGGATGTCCTTTTCCATCCAGACATTTCCGTTTCATTTACACATGTTACAACGTAGGCTTTCGTTTTTGCCCATTTCGCATCGTATCCTCCAACGAATCCTTTACGTTTCCCATTCGATTCTGTTTCCCTTTTATTCAGCCAGACGGAAATCCTTACGATCTCGCGGCTGCACACTACAAACTTAACTCATTAAAGTGCTTGCCTACATATTTGCCACCCTCACTTCTACTACAATGTTTAGCTAAATCACTTAGCACTATCCTCCATCTTCCCTTTTGGAACCTTAAAGCTCACCCAAACCACTTAGCACTATCCTCCATCTTCCCTTTTGGAACCTTAAAGCTCACCCAAACTACTTGGCACTATCCTCCATCTTCCCTTTTGTAACCTTAAAGCTCACCCAAATCACTTCTCGGTCATGTGAATATTCATCTTTAAATATTTCTGGGCCCATTAGTTTTGTGTTAATGTATTTTGTAAATGAAATGACACTGTAACATTTTTTGGGGGGATTCCATCATAAAATATAAAATTTTTAAACATTTTGAAAATTTCTAATTTTAACAACTATAAAAAACAAAATACATAGCAATGGAAGGCCACAGAACATTATTCTTCACCTGTGGTCCCCAACGAGTTGCGCAGCTCCTGCATCTCGCCCACCAACTGAAGGACCCTGACACTCAGTTGTGCCACTCTGGCACGTGTGGTCCCTGTTAAAAAACTTAAATTAAAATATTGGTATAACCTTGTTGGTGTCATACTGCAGTGCCCCCCCCCCACCCTGTATGGTCCAAACACCTAAATCTGGACTTCAAAAGCCAGAGGGCCCTCGCCACCACGCCCGGGTTTTGCATAGGGCCCGATTAGAGAACCCCTGGCTCGCATTCTGCAGGCAAAGAACGGGCATCAGGAGCAAGGGCAGGAGTGGATATCCAGAATCCCCTGAAAGAATTTAAAAATACTAACATATAATACACATTCTAAGCTACAATATTGTTTAACATGTCATCAAGGGCTAAAAACAGCGATAGGTTAAGTCATGAGTCATCAACTATATTCATTGCCATACAGTGAAAATGGATTGATGGAATGTGAGCAAACTTACCCAGGAGCCATCCACCAGATAATTCTCCTGACTCAAACTGACGAAATAAGCCAGAGCTCTGCAACATATAAGCATCATGTGACGACCCTGGAAGCCCTGCAAGAACACTGAGGAATCGCATAGCTGGACCAATCACTGCTTTTATGTTGTGTGAGTGGCACATCTTGCGGTTCCTGCAACCAAATATAAAATAATTACACAAAGCAAAGGTAACCGACTAAAACAATAACTCCTACAACAAATTAAGATTCAAGTTCAACAATCCAAATATAATTCACAAAGGACATAAGTCTAAAAAAATATAGCAATTATATGGATGTGTGGGAAAATAAATGTTTACATGCTAAGGACTAATTAAGGTCAGCATTAAAATGCTTCTATAAGGCATACATGAAAAGTATTGATTCAGGTATGCATTGCTATACAATTTATGGCCTCGGCCATGCTGATACATGTGATGCCTTGGTGCTAAAGGCGCGCAGACTCCTCCACATAGCCGCAAAATATGTTCAACATTAGCAATCCGAGCCCTCAAAGGTCCCGTAAGTGGATCGGAAATGAAACGGATTTATAGGGTGGTGATCCGTCGGAAATCAGCTCTCTGAATCAGACAGAAACCCATCCCAACAACGGAAGTTATCTGAACGAACTGAAAATTTACGATTTTGTTTGGAAAATGGTCTGAACTAACAGAAATGTTCCGATTTGCTTCCGTTCATCGAAAGCGCATATATGCATTTTCCCGGACGCTCGTACGAATGAAAAATGGACGAAAAAAAGCAAATAAATGACAAACACCCACCCAAACTTCCATAGACAGCTACGGAAGTCCGGACAAATGTGTCTCTGAATCGAGGCTTATGTGCAAACGCAGATTGGCCCATCCCTGGCTTTCGCACTTGGCACGGCCGCGGGAGCATGTACAGCTACAGGGAAGCCACTGTCGGCGATCACCGCATCAAGGAAGCCACCGGTAATGGTGGGTTTACCTGCAACCCCAGGAGTTTCACATAGCGGGACATTCTGCTATAGGAAGCCTCGTGGGGCAGGCTAGCAGCCTATTCCAGGGGTAAGCCAAGAGGGTTTTGCTCCGCTTTAACGATATCTTATCTTAAAAGTGATCTATTTTTCTACTCTACCTAGTGACTACAAACTAGGGATAAGGACCATGCTGTGTGTGGAGCCTCTGCAGGCAGAGGAGTGTTTAGGGTAAGTTTTTACTGCATGTAATGAGATCTAAAATATGCATTTGCTTAGAGATCTATAGGTTTGTTAGTGGCCAACAAGTAATGTATTTTATTCTAATTCTTCTTTATCGTTTAGTTTGCAAGATTTACTGCTGCGTATTCAGCTATCTGTGCCAGGAGAACGTCTATATTTACCTCCAGTGGATATCGCCTGGAATATCTCTCGTGGGTGTACTGCCAGTGCTTTGCGTCAGAAAATTGCTTCACATTTTTTGTTACCAGTGGACAAAGTGGAGATTGCAAAATACTTTCCTGAAAAACATGAATGGCTCCCTATTTCCAGCTGGGTGAGATTCTATGTAGAATGCATGTTCAGCCCTCAAATAACTATTTTTGATAACATATATTGTAATGCTCCAGATATATTCTGTGTCAGCCATTGGTAATCTCAAAACTTTTGAATTGCAATTCAGATTCATCAGGTTTCCAAAAAGAAGAAGAAAAAGAAAGCGGAGAGCCTGCAGGGAGCACCATATTATTTGAAGGATGGGGATATCATTGGTGTAAAGGTGTGTAATGTCTGTGATAAATTGTACCTTAAAACCGATGCCCCCATGCCCCAATGACCCTGGAACCTAGAGCTTCCAGAGCCGCTAGATTCCCTCCCTCCCCAGGGCATCCAGAATTGGGATGATTACAGGCAGGAAACCATTAGTGTACTCTTTCTTACCTATATTCATCTCTGCCATCTCATCTTCTTATTCCACAATTCCGCTACTGGCCTCATCTTCAGTGTTCTTAACTACAGCAACAACCTTTATTTTGATGGCAATCTGCTGAGTTATAATATAGCAGCAGGCTATTTCTCTTAGCGGTATTGATATTTAATTTAAATCCTCAATCTACTATTCCTAGGCAGAGACATCTTCTAGAAAAAGAAGAAATACTAAATAAGCTTCTTCTCTTATAGGCTAAATTATAACTGGCCTACTCTACCCAACATCTTTCACTCTATTAAATAATTTAATATGAAGGATTTTACACATATTACCAGAATCTGCGCTCTTCGCTAGACGGTGAGGGAACATATTCCTCTCACAAAGCTTACATCATTATAACAATTTAATTAATAAACTAAATCTATAAAAATGTAATCAACATTTAAAAGGTATAAGAAACATGTATATTAACTCTTAAAAACTAGGAGTTATATGGGCTATAATCCACACAATTAATATTGACTAAAATAATTCTAATTCTATATTATATTCTATATTATAATATTCTAATTCTCTAAAATAAAACAAAATCGAATTCTACGTTTATACCAGAAGGTGTTGGTGTATCTATACCATATAGCCATCTCGATTTTTGCTGTGAAAGCAGCCTTAACATATTAGAACCCAGCTAATGTGGCTTTATCCTATGTATCCCCATAAATGATAGCACTGAAGGATATTTGTCATGAAATTACTTACAATGCATTGAGAAGTTATGTGTTTCAATCCCCTTCCTTACATTGTAGACGTGTGCCCTAATCCTTGTGTTTAATTGTCTAGTTGTTGGTTGTCATCCTAAATATTGTAGGCCACAGGGGCACTGTATCATATATACAACATGAGTGGATACACGTCAATCCCCTTATTTTAAACTTCTTTTTGTTACTGTTCATCTACCACAGTAAAAGAAACTTTTACTATCCAAAAAAGTTGACTTTTTTATTGGTGGATCAATGTAACTTTTTGTGATTTATTTATTTTTTTTTTTTTTTTAATCCTATGTTTGGAGCTTTTATATACGGTATATAACAGTGTTTTGTTTTTTTTTTGTTTTTTTTTTAATATTTGGGGCCTAATACGGTATAATTTAAAACAATTGGCCAATGCTTCCGCAAAGGTTGATCCACCACCCTATATTGGTGCCCACTAGCATGTCTAGATTTGGACTTTGTATAAAAAGGTTTTTTGGAAAACAATGACTCGTTATTATAACCAGTATTGTTGGTTGATTGGTTATAAAGCTTACTGACTGTAAAAAACGTGACCTTGATTATGTATTTGGCAGAACCTTCTCCTGGACGATAGGATAGACTTCAGCTCTGAGGCTGATTATGTTGCAAAGGAGAAGCAAAAACAGCTTGCAGAAAATAAGAGAAATAGGTAAGAAATTATGTTTAGCTGTTGTTATAAAGATTTAAATTAGTACATACAGAGTCCTAAATAACTGAAACTTCAATATTCATGCATTTTTACCCTAGCTCTGGAATTCCCTACCTAAATAGTTTCTCTGTTTTAAAGACCTTGTCCAGGCACACAAATAACTTGCTATTAAAAGAGCTATTTAAAAGCAGCCCAAAATCTAGATTATCACTAAATACCCTATGTATTCTAAAAGAAGCTGCCTTCTTCGCTTCAATTTCTGGGTTGTGGCTGAGCTGGGTAGGGCGTTCCAGGAGTGTGCTCTGACGTGTTTCTAAACAGCTGTGTGACCCCTGTAGCTTTATATGCTCACTCACACTGAGGGCTCCAAAGGATAGAGTAGCTTTTTGCATGGTCCTGGAGAAATAAAATTGAAAGAAGCGGAAAACTGATGAGCCCCACTATGGCTTCTACCTTGCGCTGCTGGAAATTAAGAAGATGCACATGGAACAGGTAACGGGTGAGCTGCTTGCTGCCTTATTGCTGTTGAGTGTACAGTCCATAATGGTGCTGAATTGCACTTTGGGAAAAAAATCACAAAGTGTTTACTTATGGTCATGATTCAACACTTATGTCTTAATTACAGCAAAGTGAAAAACTGGTGGTCTTGTCTTTTTCTTTGTCAGTCGTTGGAGCAAATGTGAAACACCCAATTACCAGCCAGAAGTCTGTGTTGCTAGGTTGTGGTTTTCCCTTGTGCAGCTTCCCAATGAGCCTTGAAAGGGGGAATGTGACAAGAATGCCAGCCAAAGGCATTAAAGTGGAACAAAACCCACCAGGGCCGGTCGCTGGATTTTCTCTGCTGTGTGAAACTCCCCTGGAAGTCCCAAAAAACTCACCACTCTCCAATGACACAAGCGCGGGGTCTCGTCCAATGAGAGCCGTCTGCTATGACAAAGTCAGCAGGCGGCTCTCATTGTTTGTGATGCGGAGCGCTCACTCCCGCCACAGGCATTCAGATAGGCTGGGCGAGAGCGCGTGCATGCCTGGGGATGCAGCAGTGCGTGCTCTCCATTGACTCGAATGAGAGCCGCTTGCCGAATGATGTCATAGCAGACTGCTCTCTGCCCGAGAGCCCGCTCATGCATAGGAGAGTGGCAAGGTGAGTTTTTGGAGCATCCGGGGGGTTTCACACAGCGGGGCATCCCAGCATTTCCAGGTTTTGTTCCGCTTTAACTGCAGCACAACTTTTAGGGGATGTGTTAGGCTTTAACCTCGTAAGAGGCTGTGCCCCACCTACCTATAATTTCCTGCTTTGGTAGGCAAGTTAGCGATATGTCCATAACAGCGTGAATAG
Organism: Gastrophryne carolinensis; assembly: GCA_027917425.1. Classification (NCBI taxonomy): domain Eukaryota; kingdom Metazoa; phylum Chordata; class Amphibia; order Anura; family Microhylidae; genus Gastrophryne; species Gastrophryne carolinensis. The sequence continues at coordinate 186,826,904 of CM051240.1, forward strand.
GTGGAAGTATTATTCACACACCCTATTTTTTGGAGTCCCTTCTTTTATGTCCCTATTCCTCCTATGTTTGACCTGCGGGACATCTGAAGTTGAGATGCCGTCTTGGTTACAGTGATAGCTATATTACCAATTGAAAAGTCTGTAGGGACTTTTTCATCACTTTACCCTTTTCTTTCATCCTTAAATATGTATTCACCTCTTGCATTCTCAACATTTATTTGGGATAGTATCAAAATGCGAAATTCAAATGTATGTGTATTGAACGTATGAAAATAAGTTGCTTTTGGGGTTTAAAGGCAATTTTCAGGCTAAAATACAAAAAATGCTATACTCACCATGTGTCCCACACAGACTGTCACCGATTGCGCTTCTCTTCTCGTGTTCTTCAACACAGATGCACCCCCGCCATCGTCACTGTGAGCTGGGGGCATGTTGGGTCTTTACACGCTCATTTCCATTGCAGTGAATGGAGAGGGGTGTACCAGCTTACAGTGACAATAGTTAATTGCAGTGAATGGAATAGTACTATGTACTATTTCAAAAGCCCTGCTAATGGGAGCCTCCCCGAGGACGGGAGGTACAAGCACCAGTGGGCACAACAATTGAATCAAAAAATATTTAATTTATTAAATTTATGTTACAAATTGGACTACACGCAGTTAAAGTTCACCTATACTCAGAGGGAAGCGCCGTTTTCACGTTCTTCGGCGGGGGGGGGGGGGGGGGGGGGGCGGTGGATGACGCATATTGCGTCGTTCTACCGCGGCCTGCCCCTCAAGGTTCCTCTGTTGGCGCCCGCCATCTTGCTTCTGCTGCGTGTCTGGGGCCCTCTTCATCCCTGGGCTGCGGTGGTAATTTCTGCCTGTGTTGCTTCCTCCGGTGATCTTGCGGCGGGTCCTGATTGGTCCGTGAGTCCCCTCTGGGGTTCTTTTGTTGTCCTTGGGGCATGTGCTGCGGGATACTTATGTATTTTTGGTTATGTCTTTCAGGCGGGACACCCGTGGGTTGTGGTTTCTCCCCCGGTCCTACTCCTTACTCCCCCCCTTCATCTCCCCTTACTATTCTGGGGGCATCCCTTGGGGGGGGCATCCCAGGTGGCTTTATTAGCCGTTACCCTGTGCTGGCATATTGCGCCTGTATTAATCACCATAAGGAGGCTTCTGGGGATAACGTGCTCGGGGGTCCTTCTGGACCATCTCGGCGGTGTTCCATGTGTGGGGTATCCCCTATCAGCAATGAGGTCACGGTGTGTGGGCCATGCGCCCAAGCTGTCCTTGCGCTTCAGTCTGGGCTGCCTGCTTCTTTACCAAGCTCTGCGCCCCCTTTGGCATCGCCTACCCCGCCACACCTGCATTTAGTCCCCAGTGAGGGAGATACTAGCAGGGGGTCACATTCTGATCTGGCACTTCGTGTGGCCAGCGTTGAAAGACAGCTTGCCAGGCCTGTTTCACGTAAGGCCTCTAGCACGAAGCGGCACCTGGCTTCCACGCCTGACCTGTTTACTGAGGAGCAGGAGGAAATTGATCTTTTTGATGACCGTTACTCCCTAGAGGAAGGGGAGCTTTTCCCAGGCTCTGATTCCTCTAGGGACCAGCTGGTGGGCGGCGACAGTGGGTCTGAGTCTGAGGATTCCTGGTTCCTTGAGGACACTGTTAATCTGTTGTCTCACATTTTAGAGGTTTTGCACATTCCCCCCCCCCCCCCCCCTGAGGTGGCTGAGAGGAAACAGGGTGAGCTTTTCCGTCCTGTTAAGCAGCGTCTGGAGTTCCCTGAGCAGAGTCATTTCAATAATATGGCGCTCAAGGAGTGGGAATGTACTAGTAGATGGCCCGCGGTGCCTAAGGGGTTGGATAAGAAGTATCCCTTTCTTGCTGATCTGGTTAAGCGATGGTCGGGTCCCCCCGAGGTAGACACGCCTGTTCTTGGGTTGTCCAACACTTCAGTCATGCCTTCCCCTGACACTACTACACTGCGGGACTAAGCAAACAAGAGGGAAAGCCCCAATTTCCCTATAAAATGTCCAACCAAAGATTTTACTGCTGCACACACAATTAGTATTAAAAAGATAATATTTTAATTGTATAATCCCGATCACATTTACAAAACAGACACTGCGGGACAGCGAGGACCGGCGTGTGGATCAGCTGGCCTGCCATGCCTTTTGCATTTGTGGGGGCTGGGTTGCGTCCAGCCTGTGCCGCTGCCATAACTGCTATTGCTCTTAAAAGACAGATCAATCACAGCTACAGCTGGTAGGGAGGAGTATAGGACCCTCTTGCTGTGCTCTGAATTTGTTGCCTTTATACTTACTGCCATGGATGATGTAGTACGGCTGAGTGGTAGGGCCTCTGCCCTCTTGGTGGCTATGCGCCGCTCTGTTTGGTTGCGTCAGTGGGCAGCTGACGCTGCTGCTAAGAAGGCTCTCTTAGAGAAGGCTCGCTAAGATGGCTGCTTGTCGGTTGGACTTCGCGCTCTTCAGGGGGGCGGGGCCTGGCATGGCACGCCCCGCGTCACGGCTCGCTCTGGCCCGCCCTTCGAGGTACTCAGCGCCATGTTGTCTGGTCGCGCGCCCGTGTGACGTTCTAAATACTTACCGTGGTCCGTAAGTGCCTCGCGGGCGGCTTTATACTCACTGTAGTGTGTTTTGGTTCTGACACCCTTCTTCTCATTGTGTCTTTCAGAGGGTGAATCCATTGGCTTCTCCCGGCCCGGTGTAATTGATAGTCGGGCCTTGTAAAATTACTCCCACTTCCCTAGCGGGTGATTGGGGCATCCAGGGTTGCTTTATAGCGTCAATCCCTACTGGCATATTGTGCCTAATAATCACCATATGGAGGCATCTAAGGATAATGTGACCGGGGCCCCTTTGGGACAAGACCGGCGGTGTATGGCGTGTGGACAACCTCATGCTGATGCTGACAAGGCACGGGTCTGCGTACCCTGTGCTGAGCAAGCACTGGCTTTGCAATCTGGCCTGCCAGTGGCTGCACCTCGTTTCACTTCACCTTCTCCCCCAAGCTTAAATCTCACTCCTGCTGAGTTGCATACAAGTGGGGATTTTCAGCCTGATGTGTCTTCTAGACTACCTACTGCTGAACAGATTATTGCGAGGTCCTTAGCGCGTAAGGGCCCTGATAAGAAGCAGCACCTGACGCCTTATGATACTGTTTTCCCTATGGGATCTCAGGAGTTTATGAATCTGTGTGGCTATACCCCTTCTGATGAAGGAGAGCTCTTTTCTGACTCAGGCTCATCTGATGAGAGACCAAGGGGTCATGACGATTCTGGCTCTGACCCCTGGGCCCCGGATGACACTGACAGATTATTGACCCAATATTTGAGGTTCTGTCTATCTCCCTGGTGACGCTCCCAGGCAAAGAGGGCAGCGCTTCCATACAGCAACATCGCGTTTGGAATTCCTAGAGAAGGCACATTTCCATTCCCTTGTGCTCAAGGAATGGGAGTGCCCCAGTAAACTTCCCGGGGTTCCAAGGGATTGGGATAGGAAGTATCCTTTTCCACCTGAGGTGGTTAAATGTTGGTCATTCCCCCCCGAGGTGGATGTCCCGATAATAGGGCTATCTAACACCCCTGTCATACATCCCCCTGATTCTACTACCCTGCGGGATGCTGAGGACCGGCGCATTGACCTGCTGGCCTCCCACGCCTTTGCATGTGCGGGAACGGCACTGCGCTCGGTCTGTGCCTCTGCCATTACTGCTGTGGCCACTAGAACCCTCATCAGAAATATGCTTGATAGTGCCTCTGATGATCTCCCTTGTGACGTGTTTAATGCACTCTCCAGTTGTGATGTGTTTCTAAATTTTGTTCTAGTAGCATTGGATGACACCATCAGAATGTGTGCAAGAACTTCTGCCCTCGTGGTGGCTATACGTCGCTTGGTCTGGCTGCGACAGTGGTGTGCTGACAATGCTGCGAAGAAGGCCCTTACTGGGCTCCCCTTTAAGGGGCTACGTCTGTTTGGGGCCCGTCTAGACCTGTTTGGTAAGAGAGGTAATTTACCCCAGCACAGATGGCTGTCTCAGCCCCTTCGGGGCCAGGGCCCCCCTTCCACCCCCCACCATGATGTTAAACAGGAACCAGGGGTGTCCTTCGCGGGGGCTCGCGCAGCTTCCTGTCCCAGGAGCAGAAGACAACTCCCTGGCTCCTCTGGGGGGGCTAAGCCCAAATCCTCTCCCAAGTCCCCTCAAGCATGATGGGGCGCCCTCACCCGTCTGGGTGAGGGGACGGCTGTGGCACCTTGCTTAAGTCTAGAAGCATCAAGCCTCAGAGGTAGTGTCCTCCGGCTACAAGATGATGTTTGCTGTGCGGCCTTCCCTAAGATTATCAGGTCCCGGGTACTCCTGGTCCCTGCTTCTGCTCAGGTGCTGGCCCAGGCCGTGCAAGGTCTGCTGGGTCTGGGGGTCATTTGCAGATTTCCCTTAACAGACAGAGGCAAGGGACCCTACACCAACCCTTTCACAGTTCCCAAAAAAGATGGGTCAGTCTGGCCCATTCTGGATTTACAGATCTTCAGCAAATTGTCAAGTACAGGCGCTTTCCTCATGGAAACACTGCGCTCGGCCATCTGCTCCTTGCGCCCCGGGGGCCTCATGCCGTCTGTGGATATCAAAGATGCTTACTTTCACATCCCTGTGTTTTCAGGACACCAAGATTCCTCAGATTCACGTTGGAAGATCAACACTGCCAATTTGTGGCCTTGCCATCTGGCCTCTCTTCAGCTCCCAGAGTGCTCACCAAGGTGCTGGCGGGGGTGATGTCTCTGATGAGGCCAAGGGGCGTCCGCGTGCTGCTACTACCTGGACGTCCTCATCACTTCCCAGTCTCTACATCTGGCAAAGTTGGATACTCAGCTGGTGGTGTCCATTCTGGAGTCTTCTGGATGGGTGATCAGCCACCCCAAGTCCTCACTGTCCCCTTCCTTGGTAACTTCATTCCTAGGAATGAATCTGGACACAGTTCAGACAATGATATTCCTTCCTCAGCAGAAGGTGGACAATCTGCTTGCACAAGTTCAGTCCCTCCTTGCTGTCCCTGTCCCTCCACCAGGCAGGGGATGCAGCTGGTGGGACTGATGGTGGTGTGCTTTGAAGCGGCCCCTTGTGCTCAGTCCCTCTTGGGACTTCCGCAACTTCTCCTATTGTCTGTATGGGACAAGGACCCAGCATCCCTGGACAGGGTCTGTGTGTCTTCCCTCCTGGTGAGGAGGTCCCTCTTGTAGTGGATGGACTCGAGGAACCTATTGGGGGGGCAGAACCTTCTTGCTCCTTCCTGGGAGATGGTCACCACGGATGCCAGTCTATCAGGTTGGGGGGGTTCTTCTGGAGGTCCCTGCGGTTCCAGGGGAGGTGGGGCCCTTAGGAGGCCCATTCACCTCTCATTGTCTTGAAGCTGTGAGCGATCAGGTTAGTTCTGGTTCGCTTGACTACTCATCTTCAGGGCCTGCCTATTCAGGGGCGCACGGTCACTCTGATGGCAGTTGCCTACATAAATCATCAGGGAGGGACCCAGAGAAAGAGTGTCCTCCAGGAAGTGTCTCTGATTCTGATCTGGGTGGAGGCCAATGTTTCCTGCTTTTCAGCGGTATACATTCCAGGGGTGGTCCCTCTGCAACAGGGTGTTCCAATCTCTGTATCACCGTTGGGGCCAACTGGATCTGTTTTGCGTTCCGTCACATTCACAAGCTCCTGGCCTTGTCTCCCTGTCCGAGGATCCTCTGGCCGTGCCCATGGATGCCTTAGTAATGTCATGGCAGGACATTCAGTTTCTATATGTCTTTCCTACATTCCCCCTGCTAGGCAGGGTTCTGCGCAAGATTGCTCTGGAAGGGGTGCCAGTGATTCTGGTGGCCAAGAAGAGTGTGGTTCGCAGACGTGGTGCAGATGGCAGTAGATCAGTGATTTCTGCCTGGGGTGCCAGATCTGCTCACTTAGGACCCCTTACGCCATCCCAATTACAAACTCTGGCTTTGGCGGCCTGGCTGCTGAAACCTCCATCTTGATGGAGAAAGGTTTGTCTACCTCGATGGTTGAGTCCATGGTGAAGGCTAGGAAGATGACTTCTTTTCCATCTGTTATAAGGTATGGCGTACCTACATTGACTGGTTGAGTCTTGGTCTCTTCCCTGTTGGGTGTTCTCAGTTCCCAGGGTTCTGGAGTTTTACTGCATGGGTTGGAGTCAGGTCTCTAACTCAGTACCTTGAATGGTCAGGTTTCTACCCTGTCTGTCTTCTTTCAGAAGTCTTTTGTTCAGCATTCCTTGATTAAGACTGCTTTTAGGGGGTTTCTCATGTGCATTCCCCACGACAACCTATGGTCCCTGTTTGGGATTTGGACTTGGTCTTGCCTGCCTTGCAGGGTGCTCCCTTTGAACCTGTGCAGGATGCTGCCTTGGCCATTCTTACGCTCAAGGTTGTGTTTCTGGTAGCTATCACTTCTGTCAGGCGTGTGTCTGAGTTGGTGGCGCTGTCCATTCAGCCCCCCTACTATGAGAGGCACCAGGACAAGGTGATGTTTCGTTTCAAAACTGATTTTCTGCCTAAGGTAGTGTCTGCCTTTCATTTGAATCAGGATATTGTTCTTCCTTCTTTGTCCCCTAACCCTAGCAATGCTAAGGAGAGAGTTTTGCACTCTTTGGATGTGGTTAGGTGCCTGAAGTACTATCTGGTGGCTACTGCACCTTTCGGGAAAACTGATGCTCTTTTTGTGGTCCCTTCTGGTCCTAGGAAGGGTTTGGCTCCTTCCAAGTCTACTATCAGCAAGTGGATTCGTCAGACTGTGATTCAGGCCTGCTCTGCTAAGGGGAAGAATCCTCCCTTCGCCTTATTGCTCATTCTACTCATGCTATTGGTGCCTCTTGGGCCTTCCAGCACCAGGCTTCTGTTGAACAAATTTGCAAAGGCCACTACTTGGTCTTCTGTTCATACCTTTTCAAAGTTTTACAAGGTTGATGTTAAGGCCTCAGCTGATGCTGTTTTTGGCCCCAAGGTTTTGAAGGCGGCAGTGGTTTAAACTGTCTGCTGTTACCTTTTTTATTGGGGATCCCTCCCTACTTTATGGACACTGCTATTGGATGTCCCAAGTGTAAGTAATCTATCTGGAGCAGGACGTACTGTATACTAAGAATAATACAATTCTGTGAAATACTCACCTGTAGAATTGGTATTATGAGTATACAGTACGTCCTGCTCCACCCCACCCTGGTTTTTGCCTTATTCTGGATCCCCTGTATGGTGATTGTTGTCATTGTTATAGTTACCAGTTTTTGGGTGGTTAAATTCTCCCGGCTTCCTGTTCACTTGCTTTTCAATGCTGGGGATTTGTGGGAGGTCCCCGGGTATTTGAGGGGCCGGTCCAAGTCCAAACCTTCTCCCAAGCCCCCTCAGGCATGAGGAGGCACCCTCACCCATCCGGGTGGGGGGACGGCTTCGGCTCTTTGCTCACGTCCGGAGGCTCGGTGTCTCAGACCGGTGGATTCAGGAGGTGGTGTCCTCCGGTTACAAGATAGAGTTTGCAGCCTGGCCGCCCCCCAGATTCATCAGATCCCGGATGCCTCACAACCCTCTGTCAGCTCAGGGGTTACGCCTGGTGCCTTTCCAGGAACAGGGTCAGGGTTTCTACTCCAACCTGTTCACGGTCCCCAAGAAGGACGGGTCCCTGAGGCCAATCCTGGACTTGAAGGGTCTCAACAGGTTTGTCAGGTTCAAGCACTTTCGCATGAAGACCCTTTGCTCGGCTGTCAGTACCCTTCGCCCGGGCGACTTCATGACCTCCGTGGACATCAAGGATGCTTATCTTCATGTGCCTATCTTCCCAGGTCATCAGATTTTTCAGGTTTGCTCTAGAGGATCAGCATTACCAGTTTGTGGCCTTACCGTTCGGTATCACCTCGGCACCTCGGGTGTTCACCAAGCTGCTGTCGGGCGTGATGGCTCTGCTGCGGCATCAGGGCATTCACATCCTTCCTTACCTGGACGACATTCTGATTGCGGCTCAGTCTCTTCATCAGGCCGAGAAGGATACTCAGGTGGTGACCTCCACTCTAGAGTCCTTTGGCTGGGTGATCAACTATCCCAAGTCTTCTCTGTCTCCGTCTTTGGTGAGGTCCTTTCTGGGCATGACTCTGGATACCTCTCAGGTCAAGGTATTCCTGCCTCAGCTGAAAGTGGAGGGCCTTCAGAAGCAGGCTCAGGCTCTGCTCTCGTGTCCCCATCCCTCCATCCGGCTGGGGATGCAGTTAGTGGGCCTGATGGTGTCCTGCTTTGAGGCGGTCCCCTTTGCTCAGTTTCACACGAGGCCTCTTCGGGACTCTGTTTCCGTGGATCAGGAATTTGCTCTGTCCCCCCTGGCTAGACAGTCCCTCTTGTGGTGGCTGGACTCAAGGAATCTCCTGGTGGGCAGGACATTTCTGCCCCAGTGTTGGGAGACTGTCACCACAGATGCCAGTCTGACCGGTTGGGGGGGCTTTTGGAAGTCTCTGCCGTTCCAGGGTCAGTGGGGCCCCCAGGAGGCCCATGCTTCCATCAATGTCCTGGAACTGAGGGCGATCAGGTTGGTTCTTTCTTAGCTGACCACACACCTTCAGGGTTGGGCTGTTCAGATCCGCTCAGACAACCAGACGGCGGTTGCCTACATCAATCATCAGGGAGGGACTCGGAGCAAGCGAGCCCTCAAGGAAGTGTCCCTGATACTGTCTTGGGCGGAAGAGAATGTGCCTTGCATCTCGGCGGTTTACATTCCGGGGGTGGAGGACCCTCTGGCCTTCGCCACGGATGCGCTAGCAATGCCTTGGACGGAGTTTCGGCTCCTCTATGCGTTCCCTCCTTTTCCTTTGCTGGGCAGGGTGCTGCGCAAGATAGCCCAGGAAGGGGTACCAGCCATTCTGGTGGCCCCCTGTTGGCCAAGGAGGGTGTGGTTCGCAGACGTCGTGCAGCTGGCAGTAGATCAGTATGTCCTGCCCAAGGATCCAGATCTGCTCACTCAGGGATGACTGTGCCATCCCAATTTACAAACGCTGGCTTTAACGGCTTGGCTGCTGAAACCTCCATCTTGATGGATAAGGGGTTGCCGGCCTCTGTTGTTGATACCATGATTAGGGCTAAGAAGAAGTCCTCGTCCTTTATCTACTATAGGATTTGGCATGCTTACATTGCCTGGTGTGAGTGTAGGTCTCTGCCTTATAGGGTGTTTTCTATTCCCAGGATTCTGGATTTTTTGCAACATGGCTTGAATTTGGGCCTTCAACTTAGTACCCTCAAGGGACAGGTGTCGGCTCTGGCAATTTTCTTCCAAAGATCTTTTGCCAATCACCAGTTGGTCAAGACTTTCTTTCAGGGAGTTACACATGTGCGTCCACCACGTAAACCTATGCTACCTGTTTGGGATCTAAATCTGGTGTTGTCTGCTCTGCAGGGTCCTCCCTTTGAGTCTATCAGTGGGGCTGCTTTGACCATTGTGACTCCTAAGGTGGCCTTCCTGGTGGCCATTACTTTGGTCAGGCGAGTCTCTGAGCTGGCAGCTCTCTCCATCAAACCTCCTTATTTTGAGCGGCATCAGGATAAGGTGGTGTTTCGGCTTAAGCCGGATATCTTGCCTAAGGTTGTGTCTGCTTTTCATCTCAATCATTGTTTTGCCTTCTCTGTGTCCTAATTCTGCTAATTCCAAGGAGCGGACACTTCATTCTCTGGATGTTCAGGGCCCTGAAGTTTTATTTGGTTGCTACTGAGTCTTTCAGGAAATCTGACACTTTTTGTTCTTCCTGCTGGACCTAGGAAGGGTCTGCCTCCGGCTAAATCCACTATCAGCAAGTGGATCCGTCAGGCAGTGGAGCAGGCCTATTCTGCTAAGGGGAAGGTTCCCCCTTTTAGGGTTACTGCTCATTCCACTCGTGCTATTGGTGCGTCTTGGGCTTTTCAGCACCAAGCTTCTGTTGAACAAGTTTGTAAGGCCGCAACTTGGTCTTCTGTTCATACTTTTTCCAAGTTTTACAAGGTTGATGTTAAGGCCTCTGCTGATGCTGCTTTTGGCCGCAAGGTACTTCAGGCAGTGGTGGTTTGAACTGCCTGATGTTACTCTTTGGGGATCCCACCCTACTTTATGGACACTGCTTTTGGAAGTCCCAGATGTTATGACTTCGTGAAGCAGGTCGTGCCATGCATTGGGAAAAAGACAATTCTGTGAGTACTCACCTGTAGAATTGCTTTTACCATGCATGGCACGGCCTGCTTCACCCCACCCTTGTTACGTTGTTCTTGGTTTCCTCTTTATGGTGGTTGTTCCAAATTAGTTGGGGTTGTTATCTTTATTAGTTCCCGGTTCACTGCAAGGACTTATCTGAACTCCTCTCCCATTTACTTTTTTGTTTTAAAGGATGATTATGCCTTGGAAGCGGGGGTAATGGAAACCTGACTGTTCCTTGGCCCTTATACTCCTTAGATCTAAATGGACCCACTTTGCCTCCGCAGCTAAGCTGCATTTGGATCAAGGTGGTAAGGTAAGCACCAGGGTCTTGGGGCACTGTGGGGTGTCACCTTTTTGTTTTTTAAAATTCTGCCACAGGAAAAAGCAGCTATAAGGCTTTTGTCTGGTGAGCCTGATTGAGGGGAACCAAGGGAATTCATTTCCTCTTTATTGCTCTTCCCATTTTGAAAAATTCAAAATTTGCACCCGCCACTATGGATCGGCTTAGCATAGCAGCGAGCACCGGTGTGCGGCTCTTTCTTACCCCACTTGCGCTGGATTTTCTGCCGGGTGAAACGGCAAGCACCGCTAACATCACGGTTCTCTGTCCGCTCGCACTGCAACATTTTCGGCCGGGACTAAGCGGCAAGTACCGCTAACATTGCAGTTCTCATCCAGTCGCTTGCACTGCAATATTTTCAGCCGGGGCTAAGCGGCAAGTACTGCTAACATTGCGGTTCTCCTCTGGCCGACTTCAGTGGAAGATTTTCGGCCGGGCGAAGCGCAGAGTACCGCTGAGATCGCGGTTCTTCTCCGGCCGCCTTCAACCGAAGATTTTCTGCCGGGCGAAGCGCCGAGTACCGCTGAGATTGCGGTTCTTCTCCGGCCGCCTTCACTGGAAGATTTTCGGCTGGGGGAAGCACAAAAATACAGTGAGCCACTGCGCGGCCACCCTCAAGCGGACCTAAATCTTTAGGTAGGTCATTTTTTTAATTGTCATGTGTATTAATCTGATATTTATTCATATATACATATTAATGTTTTTAATTGTTCTTGTTTTTAAAAGATATATATATAATTATGGTTGTGGGATAAGCTGGCAATATACTGATGTGGTTCACCCTCTGAGCTCTTGCGACTATCGGGAACTGTTCACATACTAGGTTTTAGACCCCCTGAGAGGTAATCTAGTATTAATCACCATGACGGAGGCATCTGGGGTAATCGGATCTGGTCCTTTAGCAGATAGATTTACCCCATGCAAAGTATGCAAACAGACACTGGACGAGGATAGCACAGTGTGCAGGGTTAGGCTACTGTAGTAGTGGCTATGGAAGCCAATTGTCTCCTCCCTGCAAGGGCTCTGACTCTTGTTGCAGGTGCCCTCTGAGCTTAACCCCCCCCCCCCGACCTTTAAGTCATATGAGCTACTAAGAAGGTTTTGAAAAAAAAATAAAAATACCTCTGAGTTTTGAAGAGGATATTGTGGCTGCCATAGCCTCCTTTTGAGTCTTTAAACTCTGTCGGCAGCCCTCAAGTGGTCCTAAACCTTTCAGAGAGTCATTTAGAAGGATTGGCTACTAAAAAGGTTTTTAAAGGAAAGATTTATCCTCTAACTTGAAGAGCATATTGTAGCTGCCATAGACTCCCAGGAAGTTATCCGTTGGGAGGATTTATCCAGTAGGGACTCGTATTCAGAAGTCCTCTACACAGGGGGTGCTCAGTTAAGATGGATGGATGGTTTTGATTTCCTCGATTCTGGAGGATGTTGCAGAGCATACGCATTATTAGGGAATAGGGAATGGCAGAAGTCACTATGTATCCCTTTCCTCCAGATCAGATTGAATTATGGTCTCACCCTCCTGTGGTGGACGCTCTGGGGCCAGGTCTTTTTAAGATTTTGGTTATGCCATCCTCGGATAGTGCTTCTCCAAAAGATCCAGCGAATTAGCGCATGGATCAGGTGGCATGTCCTGCTTATTCTATTATGGGGTCGACCTTGCGGCCGGCCTGTGCTACATCCATAGCATTTTTGGGGAGCAGGAGGTGGTTAAAACAACTGGACCCCTCGTAGGGGTCATTCATGGAAGTCATGCTCCCAGGTGACCAATACCAGTTTGGCTAAAGGTATATGATCCGGGCTATGGAGGATTGAGCACATTAAGTGCCAGAGGCCTAGCTCTAGTGTTAGCCTTAAGGCGTGCTTTATGGCTTAAGCAATGGTCAGCTGACATGGCCTCCGAAAAAGGATGACAGGACTCCCCTTTAAGGTGGGGTGTCTGTTTGGGGAGTGTTTGGTTGACATGGTAAAGCATGCTACTAGTGGTAAATCATCTAATCTGCCACAGAAGCCGAAGTCTAATACTGCTGCCGCAGGGCCTCTAATACTCCGGGGTTCCGGTTAGAGGCTCGGCCTCTTCAGGATACCGAAGAGATTTGTGGAATAAGACAAAGTTCCAAATTAAGACAACAGGTGTCTGGTATAAAAAAAGCCAGACCCCCTTCAAAGCCTGTTCAGGCATGAAGGGACGGCCCCGCACGTGCAGGTGTGGGGGGACCGCTTCTGCATTTTGCTCATATTTGGAGGCTTCATGTAACAGATATTTGGATACAGGAAGTTGTATCCTCAGGTTACAAGTTCAAATTAGGAGCCAGCCCCCCTTGGAGATTCTCTTGGTCAGGGGTATCCCAAATTCCGCAGAAAGCAGAAGCATTGAGATCTGCTGTATCTCGCCTTTTTAGAGATTGGAGTTGTTGATCCACAGTGAAGTTACTCCAGCCGGGCAGTGTATATATAAGGATACATACCTACATTGCTGTAGGTGGCCTACATCTTCAGGTTGTGGCGTTACCCTTCGGTCTATCCTCAGCAAGGGTGTTTACCAAGGGGTTGGCAGGTCTCATGTTTTCTCTAAGAAGTCAGGGTATACATATAATCCCTTACTTAGACTATCTGTTGATATGGGCCCCATCATGTCAGGGGGCCCAGAAGGATACACAGACTGTCTGATCGACATTGAATAATTGACTATCAAGTTGAATTCTTAAGTTAAATATCATATCATAGCTTCAAGAGTTATTCTTTTTTGGGACTGGCATTAGACACGTCTCAGGCAAAAGTGTTTTTTCCAACACAGAAGTGACTCTTACTTCAGGCCAGGGTACAGGGTCTCTTGTCTTGCCCTCACCCGACGATTCATCAAGGAATATGTCTGTTGGGCCTGATGGTATCTTGCTTTAAGTCAGTACATTTTGCACTGTTCACACAAGACCTCTGTAGATGGAATTGCTCACAATCTGTGATCAAGACCCACACACTCTGGATCACTCTTTTTGCATGACACCATCAACAAGGCAGTCTCTAGCCTGGTCCTCAGCCTCTTCAGATTGGCAAAGCCTTCCTTCCAGTACAGTGGAAGATCATCACCATGGATGCTAGTCTACCGGGTTGGGGGAGTATCATGGAGTCACCAATGCTCCAGGGACAGTGGAAGCAGAAGGAGAGCAAACTCTCCATAAATGTCCTGGAACTGAGAGCGATTCTATTGTATCTCAGACATTGGACATACCATCTGAAGGGGCATCCCGTCCGGATTCAAACAGACAATCCAATCGGGCGGCAGTGGTATATATCAACCATGGGGACGCCTGAAGCAGTGAAGCCCTCATGGAAGTGAGCTGGTTTTTACTTTGGGCCGAGAAACAGTTTTCATGCATTTTGGCTGTACACATACCTGGAGTGGACAACTTGCAGGCCGATCATCTCAGCAGAATGGTCCTGCATCAGAGGGAATGGTCTCTTAGTCAGAGGGTTTTTTCAATCCCTATGCATGCGCTGGGGGATTCCAGACATAGATCTCTTGTGCATCACAACACAATCGGAAGGTTACAAAGTTTGTGTCTGGGTCCAGGGATCCTCTAACTATAGCAACAGATGTCCTGACTCTTCAGGGGCCAGCATTCAAGCTTCTTTATGCATTCCCTCCGATTCCACTCCTGGGTCAAGTACAAAGAAAGGTTAGCTCACAAGGGAGTCCCAACCATTCTGGTGGCTCCTCGGTGGCCAAGAAGAAGCTGGTTCTCAGACATAGTAAGGATGTCAGAGGGCAACTCGTGGAGGTTACCCGACGATCCAGATCTTCTCACACAGGGGCCTCTAAGGCACCCCAATTCACATGTTCTGGCTTGGACGGCCTGGCTATTGAATCCTTTATCTTGGCAGAAAGGGGGTTCTTCTGCCATGCAGACTATGATTCAGGCCAGGAAGAAGCCTTCATCAATGATCTACTATAGAGTCTGGCAAGCATTATCGCTTGGTGCGAATCCAGAAGGTTCGCTGGTAGAATTTTTTCTGTTCCCAGAATATTAGATTTTTTTGGCCAGAAAGGTCTTGATGAAGGTTTTGCAATTGAGTACTTTAAAGGGACAGATATCTGCTTTATCTATCTTTTTATTCAGAAACACATTGCTGTGAATAAATGTATCAAAACTTTTTGTATAGGGAGTCGCTCATGTGCGGCCTCCTCGTAAGATACTTCTGCCGGTTTGGGACCTGATCTTAGTTTTATCAGCTCTTTATCAGCGTCCTCCTTTTGAACTATTGGCAGATCCATCATTAAGTTTATTGACTCTTAAGGTTATCTGTTTTAGTGGCAATAACCTCAGTAAGGAAGGTTTCTGAATTAGCAGCTTATCGGTTAAGTCTCCTTAGTTAGTGCTACATAAGGACTAGGTTGTCTTCTGCTTTAAAGTGGACCAACACCCAGGATTTTGACTATCCTGGGTCTTGGTCCACTTCGGTGGACCCCCGATCGGGGTGCCCCGCTGTGTGAAACCCCCCCGAACCCCCCAAACTCACCTCTCCCCGCGCCGATGGACAAGCCGCGGACAAGCGGCTCCGCCGCCGCCTCCCGCGCGTGCCCGCGCCGGCCATTCACAGACGGCCGGCGTGGGCGCGCGCACGTCTAGAGGGGCGCGAGGGAGGCGGCGGCGGCCGGCCGCCGAAGATAAGGTAAGGAGTTTGGGGTGTTTGGGGGGGTTTCAGATCGGGATGTCCCGCGGGGAGGGAGGTGATCGGCCCGGGAATCTTATGGGGGTGTTGGTCCACTTTAAACATGATGTTCTTCCTAAGGCGGGGTCCATCCTAATGAAGAGGCGAATTGCCTTCCTTATGTCCTACTCCAGTGTCCGATAAAGAAAGGATTCTTCATTGCTGTATGTAGTGAAAAGCACTAAGATACTATCTCACTGCTACACAATCTTTCCGTAGGTCAGACTCCTTATCAGCGATGGATTAGACAGGCAGTGGTAAGAGCCTATATTCCTTAAGGGGAAGGATTCTTCTTTTAGGACTACTGCTCATTTGACAAGAGCTATTGGAGTGGTAATTAGATGGTTTTGGAATGTCTTTTTCCTGAATGGAATGAGGGTTTTTGAGATGTCTTATTCCTGAATGGAATAAGGGTTTTTGAGATGTCTTATTCCTGAATGGAATAAGGGTTTTTGAGATGTCTTATTCCTGAATGGAATAAGGGTTTTTGAGATGTCTTATTCCTGAATGGAATAAGGGTTTTTGAGATGTCTTATTCCTGAATGGAATAAGGGTTTTTGGGATGTCTTATTCCTGAATGGAATAAGGGTTTTTGAGATGTCTTATTCCTGAATGGAATAAGGGTTTTTGAGATGTCTTGTTCCTGAATGGAATAAGGGTTTTGAGATGTCTTGTTCCTGAATGGAATAAGGGTTTTTGAGATGTCTTGTTCCTGAAAGGAATAAGGTTTGGGGATCCCACCTGAATTCGGTACTTTTGGAGGTCCCAATCGTCTCTGAATTAAATCTGATGGCCTGAAGTAAAATGGAAGAGAAAAGAGTATTCTGTGAGTACTCACCTGTAGAATTAATTTCTCTTCCATTATTACTTCAGGACATCAGACCCTCCCTGTCTGCTAGATTACTATTTCCATGTGTTAGACGCCTAGTTTTAGTGGAGTGGTAAATATGTAAATAGTTGCTGTAAATAATGATCAGCATAATAAAAAAAAAAAAAAAAAATTAAACGGAGAGAGGAGTCTTGTATTTTGTCTGCAGCCTTTTGTTTCCAACAGGAGATATAGGTATGCCTCCCGGGCGGCTGGTTCTACTGCTTTTTAATTAAACTGAAGTGCATCGAGTCAGCCAGGTGGATATAGGCCCGGGAGGTGGAGACACACCTTTGTTCTTGCAGACCGCACCCTTCGGGAGAGGTTAACCCAATCGTCTCTGAATTAAATCTGATGTCCTGAAGTAATAATGGAAGAGAAATTAATTCTACAGGTGAGTACTCACAGAATTCTCTTTTCTGAGTATAGGTGCACTTTAAAAACATTTAAAAAAAAAGCCATGGTGCTGCTCAATATCAATTATAGGTGTAACACCCCCCTGTAATTATAGCTATATGCATACAAGACAAGAGGGTATGAGCCGCATAAGATCTTATGATATTAGAAGTAGCTACTATTTCAAAAGCTATAGTATTCTAAGCATTCAGCACGTCCTGCTCCCGAATAATCAAAACATGTGGGTAGTCCTCCGGCGCCGTGCACTGCAGACATGTAGAAAACAAGCTCCTCCCGGCCCTACATATACTGGAGGACCTCCCACAAATCCCTAGATTTCTCTGCAGTGCTGGAACTGCGAAGACATGAAGTATCACGCTCTCGCAGGCGAGCGGGCCTTACGGCTCAAGGTCCTGTGGGACTATTTCCACCCGTCCTCTTCAGAAGAAATATGCCTCCCAGCCTAGGCTGCGCGGGTCGGGTGAAGGTAGGTAGCACCTGGTGTGCTGAATGGAGCCATGCTCCACCGCAATCCCCCTCCATAGGGTAGGCGGTCAGGCCGTTGGTGAGCCTATAGAGGATGCCCCTCACAAAATTTTGCCCGTGCCCCTCACAAAATTAGTCCATGGACACCGTCAGGGGGGGGGGGTATGTGTGGCTGCCCTAGCGCTAATTCGCCCTTAGACTTCGGTCCATGAGTTAGGGGGTCAGTGTCGCGTCTCGCTATACAGCGTGTGCTGGCTTTTTTACTAACTATCTGAGACTTATACATCCACTCTGTTCTACCTTTTCTGTCGGTTGGAGGGGGCGCGACCGGCTGTGTGCAGTGTGTGGCCAGACCCTGGCTGAGGCCGACAGGGCACAGGTCTGCGGACAGTGTGCAGCACAGGCATTGCTAACAGAGGATCCTCCCTTCCTCACCCCCGTCTCCCCGCTCCCAAACATCGCTCATGATGAGTCCCACTCCAGCGGGGATGACCTACAAGAGGTGCCGAGAGCGTTGCCCACGGCGGAGCAGGTGCTCTCTGGATTGGCGGAGCGTATGGACCCTGGTAAAAAGCGGTCCCTGACGCCCCCAGGTTCTCCGGTTCCTAACGACACCGATGATTCTGCTGATATGCAGGACCCTGACCTTCTGAGGAAGCTGAGCTGTTCTCAGACTCTGGCTCCTCCCATGGGATGCCCGCGGGCCGGGAGGAATCCGAGCCTGGCCCCTGGGGTCTGTGTGATACGGATGAAATACTGATCAAAATCTTTGAGGTCTTGTCAATCTCCCCCCCCTGGGGAGATTCCCAAGCCTAAAAAGGAGACCTTCCATACAGCGCCGCGCTTGGAGTTCCTAGAACAGGAACATTTCCAGAATATTATATCCCAGGAATGGGAATCGCCTGGTAAGCTGAAAGGGTTTCCAGGGGTCTGGGAATGGAAGTACCCTTTTCCCCCTGATGTGGTCAATTTATGGTCAGCTCCCCTGGTGGTGGACGCGCCGGTTATAGGGGTCACAAACCCCCCTTTTATGACTGCCCCCTTTTATCGTACCCTCCGGGATGCTGAGGACCGGCGCATTGACAGACTGGCATCACACGCCTTCTCGTGTGCTGGGACGGCCCTGCGCCCGGTTTGTGCCACGGCCATCACTGCGGTGGCCGCCAGGACTCTTGTCAGAAAGATACTGGATCACCGCCCTGAGGATCTTCCTTGGGGGGTGTTTAGTGCCCTATCAGACTGCGAAGCCTTTGTGAAGTTTATTCTATCGGCACTGGATGACACCATTAAGATGTGTGCTAGGAGCTCAGCACTTGCGGTAACCATTCGCCACCTGGTCTGGCTGCGACAGTGGGGCGCCGATGGAGCTACAAAAAAGGCTCTCACTGGCCTTCCATTCAGAGGACGGAGGTTATTCGGGGCCCGCTTGGACCTTTTCGGCAAAAAGGCTATAGCACCCTCCCGCAGAAGGCCGCTCCGGCCTCCACGAGGCAGGGTCACCCCTCCACCCCCTACGTCAGTGTTAGACGTGAATCTGAGGTGTGTTTCCAGTTATTCGGCGTGGACTTCCAACATGGTGCGGGCAGGCAGCGCCCTGGGCCTTCTGGCAGGACCAAGTCCAAATCTGCCAAAACCTCGCAAGCGGTTTCGGGATGTAGCCCACCTGGGCTCAGGATGGGTTCTCGCTGGCGGTCCCCCCCCCCCCCCCTCAGTTTCCTGTCGGGGTATTTTTAGCCCTGCTCTCCCTTCTGAACCTGGCGCAGGCCGGACTAGGGCCTGCAGTGTTGGACGCGCCTTGGCAAATGCCTTAACGGGATGGGGCCATGGCCTCTATACATTTTTTCCATCCTCCCCCCTCATCAGTACGAGGTAGTCTGGACCCCATGCGCCTACGGCAGGCTTAGCTATTCTGCCCTTGCAAGTAATCCATATATGACATATCTGTCTTGGGCCACGGGCCCCTGCGCGGGGGGGGGGGGGTTCGGCCTCTCGCGAGGCTCTAGCACTTCTCAGCGTCTCTGGGGTCTGCGGCACGCCTTAGACTATTCTAGCCAGTGTCACAGGATCAACCCTGCAGCTTGAGGAACTGCAGGGGCCTCCCTTCGTGCCCAGGCTACTAGACTGGCGGGTATGGGGATGCGCCTGAGGTGGGGCTTCGGCGTTGGGACCTACCGGGTCGTCTTCCTTACTCCCCCGCCTCTGCATCAGACAAAGTGGGTCGGTTGGCCGACAGTGTCCCCTAGAAGCTACTGGATGGTTGCTTAAACTCCCCATCCCTTCACCGTCACTTATTCACTATTCCCCGTCCCGGGGAAATCGGTTCAGGCTTGCTGCCTTCTTCCCTGGCATTAGGGTACCCCTGGTTACGGGGGCTCTGCCCTCCTTTACTTGCGCCCGACTTTCACCAAGCGGGATGGCAGCTGGTGGGTCTGTCGGTGGCACATCAAGATGATGTCATTTATATACCGAGCCCTCGGGCTCCTCGGCGCAGTAGGTTACTAAACCTTCATATGTCCCAGCACCCCGGTGCTTGGTCTGTGCTCAGGCCTTCTTGGTAAGCTGGTTCCTCTGGAACTTCCCATTGGCAAAGGCCCCTTCAGGGAAGCACCTCCCTTCCTTGCTAAGCATCTCCTAGAGTATGGCCCCCCTGGGTGCCAGTCTAGCAGGTTTGGAAAGGGAGAGCCAAATCTCTCCCCCGAACCACGGGGTTCTAGGTTGGGCCCTTATCTGCTGGGCTCGCTGTAACGGTGGCCCCCCTTTGATTCTATATGGCGGGCCTCCCCCTCCTTTAGGACCGGTCGGTTCATGAGGGATTCCTGGCCTGTTGTAAGACGAGGGCATGTTTGTAATGCTGGTTTAAAGATTGTGACAGGTTGCTACCTCTGGAGGGTCCCTGTCCCTGGCCTGGGTGGGGTTCTACCCCCCCCTGCTTCTCAGCGGTATTCGCTTCTATGGTTGCCCCTAGCGGCAGGTTTTGCCATCCCGGGTTGCCCAGGGAGCCTAGAGTGGCTCTGAGGGGTCTCCCTTCTGACACAGGGCCTCTGCCCATGTCCCTACGGTCCCTGGATATTCTGGTTCCTGTTGGTGGGCCTGAGTATCTAGGCTTAGCCTTATTATTTCACATGCCTTCCTTTCACCAACCTACCTTTGGACTCTGCGCACGGCTGGCTGGATAGTGAGTCCCATGGGAGCTATGGCCTAGGCGGCCTTGGGAGTAAGGGCTCGCAGACGCCTCTGCCGAGGGCTGCGGAATTGTGATATCCCAGTTGGGGTGCGGTCCTGTCCTAATCAGGTCTCTTCCTGTTTCCAATCAAAGGCCTCCTGTCTGGGGGTTGATTGCTAATCCCCCCTTGGGGGTGGGCCTCATCTTCTGGGTGACCTAGTATGAGTGGAGATTTGGGGGCTAGCTCCCCAGCTTCCCTTTATTCCACCTATAATGGCTGGGTGGTTCCCATATTGACTGGCAGGGGCCTTAGTCTCTTCCCTGTGAGGCGTTATCAGTCCCCAGGGCCTTAAAGCCATTACAGCTTAAATTGGGGTTGGCTCCCCATCTGGGGACTCTGATGGTGTAGGCCTGTCTTGGCCTTTCCTACAGGAGTCTGGTTCTGTCACCCTTGTAGAGTATTCTCTTTGGGTGGCTTAACTGCACCTCCCCAGTGGTTCCATAAGTCCCTGTGGGGATCAAGCCTGCATCCTGTTAACCTGCGGACTACCTGGGGATCCTGCTTGGATACGGTATCGGCTGCCCTGGAGGCCAGACCGCTCTTCTGGGGCCTCCTGACTCCGTCAGACTTGGGCCTGAGACGATGGTTCTGGCTAATTATTCCCTGACGCTATGTATACTCATAGATACATGTACGGCTATATGCGGCTACAGGTACCCCATGCCTGGGGGTGTTTCCCTTTATCCTGGGCTTCTGGCCCAGGTGGTCTGTTGGACCCTTGGTTCAGACACTTTTGTATAGCCATGGGCTACTAATATACTAATTGTGAGGGCCTACATCCCTCTTCAGGTTTTTGCACTTCTTCCCATGCTGGCCTCCTTGGCCTTTGGGGGACTGCTGTCCTTGGAAGTCTACGGGCGCCTCCTTAGGTATGCGCCTGATATCTATTCCAGCGCCATTGTGCCTTGGAGCGCTCCTTCTAGATGTTCTCTGATCCAGGGGAAGCCTTGGCTTCCTGGTAATTAAGGGTTGTATTCCCGCCTTGGTCGGGTGCCCTGTTTTTGTTCCCCTTGAGGGTGTTACAAGAGTTGCCACAAGGCTTCCTTGCCTGTGAGCTGGTTGGGTCACTACACTGACCTATGTTCCTTCAGGGGAGCTTTTCTTCCCCGTTATTGTTTACTCTGTTATCATGGGTGCTTGGGTATCACGTTCCCTTCAGCACCAGGGTTTTGTTTCTCTGTTAGTTCAATTACTTGCCTTATGGCCTGTCTCTGTTCATACCTGCTTGGTTCCGTTATGAGACTGATGTTGGAGCCTATGCTCTTGTCATGCCTGTCGCAAGTTTTGCAGGTGACAGCGCCTTTACTGTCCACTGTGCCTTGCTTTTTCTGGGGATCCCACCCTGCTTATGGACACTGCTATTGGATGTCCCACATGTTATGATTATTTGGGAGCAGGACGTGCTGTATGCTTAGAATAATACAACTCTGTGAAGTACTCACCTGTAGAGTTGATATTATACGCATACAGCACGTCCTGCTCACCCCACCCTGGTTTCACTAATTCTGGATCCCCTGTATGGTGATTATTATCGTTCAGATATTGCTACCAGTTATTCTGGGTGGTTGGTTCCTTCTGGCTTCTCTTCTCACTGCTTTTCAATGCTGGGGATTTGTGGGAGGTCCTCCAGTATATGTAGGGCCGGGAGGAGCTTGTTTTCTACATGTCTGCAGTGCACGGCGGCGGAGGACTACCCACATGTTATGATTATTCGGGAGCAGGACGTGCTGTATGCGTATAATATCAACTCTACAGGTGAGTACTTCACAGAGTTGTATTTTTCTTCTGCCAGTGTGACGAAATAGCTATTTTGGCACATGGTTAATACATTTCTTTGTGTGTTTTTGTATGCTTCCGGAGTCATTCAACAGGATTAATTTAGGGTCTAGTGGAATTTTAATCTTAAAAAAGCAATTTGGATTTAAATGTCAACTGCAACAATGCTCATAAGGTTACTTTACCATTTTCATTTTATCATAATAAAGTATAATGCTAATTTAATATATTATTCCTTTTTTCTCTTTCTTTTTAAATAAGGCTTGTAGAGCATTTTTTATTAATCTTTTTCTTTTATTTCTACAGCAAGCAAGCTAACTGCACTGAAAAAGTTCGCCCAAATGTTCGAAAGCCAGAAACATCGCTTTCCATCCGCGTGGGAGTATTCAGATAGCACAGAGTTGCTCCCTGCGAGCCTGTATTATAGAATATTGTTCCCCTTTCACTCAGGAATAACTTTATACTGTCACTGGAAAGCAGTGTGATGTTGTTATAAAGGTCGATAACTCCCCCTGGAGGTAAAAACCAGGTGCTGCACTGACCACAGCTGCAGAACAGTCAGGGATCTGTGTATGAAGGTGCCTTTTCTTATTTCATGGTTTCATCTAATTCACCTGTAACATGTTTTTCTTAAAACCTATTTGCGGTTTAAATGTAAAAAAAAAAAAAATAGTACTCATCAACACTGAACACACATCTCCCTGGCCATCTGATCCAGTGCTGTGCTGTGAAATGAATCTTCTTTATCAACGATCTTCTGCTCTGAGATACCGGTAGCTCTTCTTATGCTAAATAGCAAGGGAGACTAATGTGCAGAAGCTAGGTCAGGGAGTATGTGCTGCAGAATAGTTCCCTACACAGTATGCACTAGATCATATGTATATGGTAAGGGTGAGTATTGTAAGGTTATTCTAAGTATGTCACACACCCCGCTTCAGATAGTCATTACACTTGGGTTATACTGACCTGTAGAGGGCGATCTTGCAGAGATGTCATGAAAAAAAGGGAGCCCCTCCCGGTCCATAAATACCTGGTACCTCTCACTCATTCCCCAGTCTTTCATCTCTGCAGACGGCGAGCAAGTCAGAAGATGGATGTCTCCTCCTTGCAGGTAGCCGGGGTAACTCCCGGCCCCCCTCTTTTGGTCTATTTCTGCCTGGACCTACTGTTATCCCTTTTTAGTAAAGAGCCTCCCAGGCTAGGCTGCGGGTCCTGGCAAAGGTAGACAGCACCTTAAGGTGCTTTAGGAGCTATGCTCCACCGTGAGACCCCATACTAAGGGGTAGGCGGTATTCCAGGTTGGTGATCCTGGTTGGGATGCCCTGTCCTTGCCCTTACACCTTTTGGGTGTTAATTCCTCCTTCCCCGGTCACCCATTGTTCCCTACTGCTGGGGGGGGGGGGGGGGGGGGGGGGGGGGGGGGGGGGGCGCTTATCCCCCTTTTAGTTCTTCCTTAGAGTGCATGCTTGTGCGCAACTTGTTGTGTGTGTGTTGTGCGCGTTATTGATGCTTTCCATGGCCGGGCCGGCGGTTTGCGGCGCCACCGGCCGTTACGGTCAGTCTTCGGGGGAGCTTCTTCCCCTCCGGTGCGGTTTTGGGGGGCGGGGTGCGATCCTTCGGCCCGCCCCCCTCCCTCCCCCCGTGCTGCTGGTGCCGCTGCGGAGCCGGTCACTGGCCAGGAGCCGCCTGTTGTCAGGAGAGAGGGGCGGGGTTGGGTGCAGCGCGTGATCCGCGACGGCCCGCCCTTCTTCATCCTTGCTGCCATGTCCCTCCGCCTCGTGCAGGACGCCATTATCGTAAGCGCCCAGTGGGCTCCAGTCTGTGAAGCTGCTTGTCAGCGCAAGATTGATATATATATTCCTCTATTTATATGTATGTGTGCCTTGGCCCTTCTGTTATGTGCCCAGCATTGTGTGATATCTGTGTGACAGTCCCCCTTTTCTATTCCAGGCGGATCCTTGTTGGATCTTAAAGGGTCTTCCCGGTCCTAGGGTCCCTGGTTTAGTTTAAGAACTTCCTATAAATCCTCCCACTCGGGACACAGAAGGGGCATCCCGGGTCGCTTATATTGCGTAATTCCCTTTGGGTATTGCGACTACCGATAAAATCACCATATGGAGGCTTCCCAGGTAACCGGGCTCGGGCTCCCCTCGGGGCAACCCCGGCAGTGTTTGGGGTGTGGGGCATCCCTTACAGGGGATGATGTTTTCCTTTGCATACCATGTGCACAGCAGACTATTACGCGGCAGTCCGGATCCCATGCGTCTGGTTCTGCGCCGCCGGTCCATTCTCCTACCCCTCCCCGACTGATCCGTACCCCTTGTGATGTTGTCATGAGTGGGGAGTCGCAATCTGAGGTGTGTGCCAGATTGTCCAATCTTGAAAAATTATTTTCTAGCGCTGTTGCCAGAAAGGCCCCGGCTAAGAGAAAACACTTGTCCCCAGCCACGCAGGCTTCTGATTTTGAGGAGTTTGATTCACTGGACTGGTCTGATTACCCCCCGCTAGAGAAAGGGGAGCTATTTGAGGAGTCGGATGGTTCTGACGATCAGCAGTTTGTTGGCACCGATGCCGAGCGGGGTCAGGGGGATTCTTTGGATACCCCTAAGGTCCTGGCTCATATGTTTGAGGTTCTGGCAATTTCTCCTCCTGAAGTGACTCTTCCGCAGAAGGGGGAGTTCTTTGAGGAGGCTAAGCCACGCTTGGAATTCCCTAATCAAAGGCATTTCGATGGCATTATTCTTAAGGAATGGGAGAGGCCTACTCGGCTTCTGGGTGTTCCTCCGGGTTGGAAATATCCCTTTCCGGTGGATGCGGTGAAGCGCTGGTCGCCCCTGTTTTGGGGTTGTCTAGCACCTCTGTTTTGCATTCTCCTGACTGTTCTACTCTCAAGGATGGTGAGGACAAACGCATTGACCAGATGGCTTGTCACGGTTTTGCCAGTGTCGGGTCGGCTTTGCAGCCTGTTTGTGCTTCGGTGCTTTTAATAGTGGCTTCTAGGTCGGTTGTTAGGGACCTGTTGTCTACTTCCAGGCTTGACCCGGCTAGTGATGAGTTCACCGCCCTTAAGCGGTGCGAATTGTTTTGGTCATTTGTGCTAGCCGCCCTGGATGACACCATGGTGATGTGTAGTAGAACTTCGGCCTTGCTGGTGGCTATTCAGTGGTCGGTTTGGTTGCGCCAGTGGGCGGCTGATTTTGTGTCCAAAAAATTGCTTACGGCTCTTCCCTTTCTGGGCTTGCGGCTCTTTGGAGAAAGATTGGATTCGGTCGCAAAAGGAGGTAGGTTACCGCAGCGAAAGAAGCATCGTCGTCCCTTTTGGGGGGCGTCTTCCTTTACCCCTTCCTTTCGTGGACGGGGATTGGCTGTCTTCTCCTCCAGAGGTGATTCCTGAAACAGGGGAAGAGGACGTGCCCGTCCAGGTCACAGCTGGGGCTCCAAGCCCAAAGCCGCTGCCAAGCCGGCTCGGCAATGAGGGGGCACCCTCACCCTCGTGGGTGGGGGGACGGCCGCGACACTTCTCCCTGGTCTGGGGCCAGGAGGTCTCGGACAGATGGATTCGGGAAGTGGTGTCTTCCGGTTACAAGCTGGAGTTCGAGATCCGGCCTCCTCCCAGATTCTTCAGGTCTCTGGTGCCCTTGGATCCTCTGGCCGCGCAGGGGCTCCGGGCGGCAGTAAAAGATCTCCTGGACATGGCTGTCATCTGCCCGGGGCATTCCTCGGACCGGGGCCTGGGATACTATTCCAATCTGTTCACGGTGCCCAAGAAGGTTGGCTCCGTTCGTAGGGATCTGGGGTTTCTGTACCTGTTCCCTCAGTTTCCCATGGTGGGCAAGGTGGTGCGCAAGCTGGCCCTAGAGTGTGCGTCAGCAATCTTGGTGGCTCCAAGATGGCCAAGACAGGTTTGGTTCGCAGACGTGGTACGGTTGGCAGCGGATCAGTTAGATCTGCCCCTTCTGCCGGATCTGCTCACTCAGGGTCAACTGCTCTACCCCAATTTACCAACGCTGGCGTTGACGGCATGGCTGCTGAAACCTCCATCTTGAAGGAGGAAGGTCTTTCTGATGCTGTTATTCAGACTCTGGTTAGGGCTAGAAAGAAGTCTTCCTCTGCCATCTACCATAGGATTTGGAGGTCTTATATTGATTTGTGTGAGGTCCGGGCCTTGCCTTGCAGGGTGTTTTCTATCCCTAGGGTTTTCGAATTTCTGCAACATGGTCTGGACCTGGGTTTGCAGCTTAGTACGTTGAAAGGGCACGTTTCTGCCCTCGCGGTTTTCTTTCAAAGGTCTTTTGCTCTTCATCCTCTGGTTAAGACCTTTTTCCAGGGGGTTACGCATGTGCGGCCTCATAGGAAGCCTTTGCTCCCAGTTTGGGATTTGAATTTGGTTCTTTCGGCTTTTCAGGGTCCTCCTTTTGAACCTTTGCAGGATATTGCTCTTTCTACGCTTACTCAGAAGGTTGCATTTTTGGTTGCCATCACTTCCGTTCGGCGTGTATCGGAGTTGGCCACTTTGTCCATTAAGGCCCCGTACTTTGAGAGGCTTCAGTGCAAGGTTGTTTTCCGCTTCAAGCCAGATTTCCTTCCTAAGGTGGTTTCTGCCTTTCATCTTAATCAGGACATTGTTCTACCCTCCTTGTGTCCTAAGCCCAGCAATGACAAGGAGAGGGTCTTGCATTCTCTGGATGTGGTTCATTGTGTGAAGTACTATTTGGTGGCTACTTTTCGTAAGACTGACGCCCTTTTTGTGGTGCCCTCCGTGCCTAGGAAAGGTTTGGCTCCCACCAAGTCTTCCATTAGTAAATGGCTTCGCCAGGCCATTTTTGGGGCCTATTCTGCCAAGGGGAGGTTCCCCCCTTTTCGTGTTACTGCTCATTCTACTCGTGCTGGGCTTTCCAGCACCAGGGCTCTGTTGAGCAAGTTTGTAAGGCTGCTACTTGGTCTTCTGTTCACACTTTTTCCAAGTTTTACAAGGTTGATGTGCGGGCCTCAGCGGATGCTGTTTTTGGCCGCAAAGTTCTGCAAGCTGCAGTGGTTTAAGTTTGTGCATTGTTGCCTTGTTTTGGATCCCCGCCCTTTATGGACACTGCTATTGGATGTCCCAATTGTAATGACTATCTGAAACGGGGTGTGTGACATACTTAGAATAATACCATTTTGTGAATACTCACCTGTAAAATTATAAGTATGTCCCACACCCCGCTTCACCCCGCCCTTTGGTATTTTGGATCCTTTATATGGTGAACCTTTCTTACTGTTACTGGTTATTTTGGCTCTTCCTGGTCCCTTTGTTTCCTTACTGCTGTCTTATTACTGGGGAATGAGTGGGAGGTGCCAGGTATTTATGGACCGGGAGGGGCTCCCTTTTTTTCATGACATCTCTGCAAGATCGCCCTTCACAGGTCGGTATAACCCAAGTGTAATGACTATCTGAAGCGGGGTGTGTGACATACTTATAATACCCATTTTACAGGTGAGTATTCACAAAATTGTATTTTTTTGGTTTTTTTTAACAGATATCCTTTAAATTGCTGCTTGGAGGACAAAGAAAAACACATATTTTGTGTGCTTATGTTTCTTTTATTTAAAAAAATGTTACTGTCCTATTGTTTAGGATTACATTCCTGCACTTCACTGAGAATAGCCGTTAAATATCAAAAATGTATTTGTCAAATCAAATATAGAGTTTGGGAATTGTTACTTAGAAACCCTGAAGTGTGTAATCTAACCTCCTTGGCTCCTTTCTCCTGTTGAGGTAAACAAACAAAAAAAAATCACCCATCTGGTCCCGCAGCAATGCTGAACTTGCAATGGCAGCGAGGCTTTCCTGGGTTAGCCATCGCACCTGAACTTCATGAGGGAAAGACTTGTCACGCATTCACAGCAGCTGCAGACACTGTGATTGGGTGACAAGTCTGTCACTTAATTGTTCAGCAACCCAAAAGAGAAGATGCCATGACTGTAGCACACAGAGCTCCCGGTGTGGGATCAGACTCACCGCTGTGCCAGGTGAGTTTATTTTTTTCAACTACCTATAGTAAATGAGCACTAGGGGAGAGCTGGGGATAGGGGGTTAGATTATACACTTTAGCTTCTCAAAATCAGAGTGTGCCTTCTAGCACGAGATGACCGCCTTGCCTTCCACCCACTTTCGTGTGGCTCCTCACCTGCAGTACAGGTGTGAGAAGCCGCCTCTGCACAAAATTCTCCTATTTACAAAAATGAGTGCCTTCATACTTGAAAGTTCCTCATGTACATCCATTGAGGTCAATATGGGGAGCGTCAGACTGAGGCCACGCCCACCCATTATACTGCTGCAGGTATTGAACAGTGGCACGGGAGCAGGTAGAGGGTAGAAGGGTTGTCTCATCCTGGAAGCGCATTATCAATTTAGAGTCTGAACAGTTGGACACCACTCCAATTAACGTCTGCTAGTGTTGCTATATTTTTCTTAAAGTGGACCAAAGCCCAGGAATTTGACTATCCTGGGTTTTGGTCCTTTCCCCCAGGGCACCCGATCGGGGGTGCCCAGCTGTGTGAAACTCCCCAGATCGCCCAAACCCAGCTAACCTCTTCCCGGTCCCACGGCACGTCTAAGAGCAGCTGCTCTGACGGCCGCATTCTCCGCCTCCCTCTAACAGGCCTGCCCGCGCTGTCCATTAACAAATGGGCGATCTGGGGGGTTTCACACAGCGGGGCACTCCCGGGGAAAGGACCAAAACCCAGGTTAGTCAAAACTATTGAATTTAAAGCAGATCTCCAGTGAAAGAAAAAAGATCCTATTTTTTAGGACGCAATATTAACCTCTTCTCCCAATCATGGTTTTAAGATGGTCCATAAGTTCCTAACTAATTCTTGCATATATATTCTAAGTATACAGTACGTCCTGCTCTAGATATAATACTTACACTTGGGTCATCCTCCGCCACATGGCGCTGTGCACTGCAGACATGCAAAAACAGGCTCCTCCCGGCCCTTCATATACCCGGGGACCTCCCACAAATCCCCAGATTTCTCTGCAGTGCTGACTGCGAAGACATGAAGTATCACTCTCTCGCAGGTGAGCGGGGCTATTACAGCCTGCGGCCCTGTTGGACTACTCCCACCCGTCCTATTTGTGATGTGCCTTCCAGCCTGGGCTGCGCTGGTCGGGTGAAGGTAGGCAGCACCATGCGTGCTTAAAGTGGACCAACACCCAGGATTTTGACTATCCTGGGTTTTGGTCCACTTCGGTGGGGCACCCTCAGCTGGCTCTGAGCACTGGAGGCCGCGTCTCGCGCTTCCCTCTAACAGGGAGCGCGCCTGCACCGGCCATTCACAAACGGCCGGCGCGGGTGCGCGCCCTGCTAGAGGGAAGCGCGAGCCGCGGCCGATCTGATCGGTTCGGGAATCTTATAGATTTCCGGGCCGATCCCCCCTGGGTGTTGGTCCACTTTAACGGAGCCCTGCTCCACCGCAGTCCCCCACCAAAGGGTAGGCGGTTTAGGCTGATGGTGAGCCTTTAGGGGATGCCCCTCCCGCATCATTGCCCCACTCCCCGTGTAGCGGTGGACCCTGTGTAAAGGGTCGCCATCCTCCCTCGTTCCCCCCCTGAGCCCGGGGGGAAAGAAAGGGGGGGGGAGGGGTTTGTGAGTATGGCGGCCTCAGTGTACCCTATTACACGCTTATGGCCTTAGTATCGCTTTTGACTGGGAATGGGTGTCAGAGCCGCACTGTTTACTTTTACTTTTTACTTGTATTGGGCACCGCCACGCCTTTCCTATACGGTTACTGCATGGGCGGCTTGCAGATGCTGTGGCGTCTCGCTTTTAGCTTGTAGTGGCTCTGCTGCGGTAATCCACTCGATCAATTCCTTCAGGCGTCACTGCCCTTTTTCCCTATTGGCTACGCGTTTTGGAGCTTCGCGCTCTCCGGGGGGGGCCCTGATCTGGCGCGCTCCGTGTCACAGTTTGGCGCGCTCCTCGTCACGGTCAGCTCTGGCCCGCCCTTCGAGGTTCGCTTGGCGCCATTTTTCGCTCGCGCGCGCGTGGTGAAGACCGTCCTCCCCCCCTCTGTCTGTAAGTGCCCTCGCGGGCGACGTTATATTTCCTTTATTACCCCCTTGCGCATGGCTCTGACATTCTTGTTTCCCTTTATGTCTTTCAGACCGTGGATTCCGGTGGCTTCTCCCGGCCCGGTGTAGCTCCCGGTTGAGACTATTAAATTACTCCCACTTCCCCGCGGGTTATTGGGGCATCCAGGGTAGCTTACAGCGTCAATCCCTACTGGCCTATTGTGACGATTAAATCACCATATGGAGGCGTCCCAGGATATTGTGAACAGGGTTCCTTCGGGACAAGCCGGCTGTGTGTAGCTTGTGGGGTCTTACCTAGCAGCGGTGACAATGCACAGGTCTGTGTTCCTTGTGCACAGCAGGCGCTAGCGGTTCTTCCCGCCCCTCCGGTGGCTGGGCCTGCACCTCGCCTCACTTCACCTACTCCCCCAAGCCTGAGTCTAACCCCCAATACAAGCGGGGATTCCCATCCTGATGTGGCTACTAGACTGGCCAGTGTTGAAAGATTGCTTGCTAGCTCATTAGCGCGTAAGGCCACCGCTAAGAGGCGGCATTTAACCCCTGACTCTGCTCTTTTCCCTATGGAATCTGATGAGTTGTTGCATCCTTACGGCCATACCCCCTCGGACGAAGGGGAGCTGTTCTCTGACTCAGGGTCATATGACGAGGAGTCAAGGGGTCATGACGAGTCTGGTTCTGAGCACTGGACCCCGGATGATATTGACAGACTGCTGGTTCAGATTTTTGAAGTTTTGTCCATCTCTCCCCCTGTTGCGGCTCCCAGGCAAAGGGGTGAGCTTTTTCATACTGCTAAGGCTCGTCTGGAATTTCCCGAGCAAACCCATTTCAATAGCCTCATGCTTAAAGAATGGGAACATCCCAGTAGACTTCCTGGGATCCCTAAGAGTGTGGATAGGAAGTATCCCTTCCCTGCTGACTTGGTTAAGTGCTGGTCATCGCCCCCCGAGGTCGATGCTCCTTTTCTAGGGTTGTCCAACACCTCTATTATGCACTCCCCTGACACTACTACGCTACGGGACTCTGAGGACCGGCGTATTGATAAATTGGCATGCCATGCCTTTGCATTTGGGGGAGCGACCTTGCGCCCGGTTTGCGTCTTAGCCATTACGGATGTAGCGCTCAGGACCATGGTCAGGAATGCACTCGATGGCACAGATGAGTTGCCACCTGATACTGTCAATGCACTGTCTGTGATGTGTTTGTTAACTTTATCCTGTCTGCATCGGACGATGCTATTAGGATGTGTGCCAGATCTTCTGCCCTGGCGGTAGCTATGCGCCGCGCTGTTTGGTTGCGACAGTGGGCTGCTGACAATGCCGCTAAGAAAGCCCTTACTGGGCTTCCATTTAAAGGGCTGTGCCTGTTTGGGGACCGTCAAAAGGAGGCAAGTTACCCCAGCGCACGCGGCAGATTCGGCCCTTTCGAGGCCAGGGCATCCTTTCAATCCCCTACCGTGGGGCTAAACAGGGAAAAGGGGTGTCCTTCGCTGGGTCCCGCGCAGATTCCTGGCACAGGAATAGAGGATGCCGTCCTGGTTCCTCCTGGGGGCCCAAGCCCAAAGCCTCTCCCAAGGCACGAAGGGGCATCCTCGCCCGTCAGGGTGGGGGGACGTCTGCAGCACTTCGAGCATGTCTGGAGGCGCCACGTCTCAGACCGGTGGATTCAGGAGGTAGTGTCCTCCGGCTACAAACTAGAATTTGCTGTACGGCCCCCCACCAGATTCATTGGGTCCCGGATCCCTCAGGACCCTGCCTCAGCTCAGGTCTTGTTGCTGGCCGTGCAGGGTCTCCTGGATCTAGGTGTCATTTGCAAGGTCCCCTTAGGAGACAGGGGCATGGGGTTTTATTCCAACCTTTTCACAGTACCCAAGAAGGATGGATACGGTTCAGTCAAGGATATTCCTTCCTCAACAGAAGGTGGAAGCTCTGACTGCGCAGGCGAGGTTCCTGCTCTCGTGCCCACAGCCCTCCATCAGGCAGGGAATGCAGCTGGTGGGCCTGATGGTGGCGAGCTTCGAGGCAGTGCCCTTTGCCCAGTTCCATTTGAGACCTCTGCAGCTTCACCTTCTGTCAGTTTGGGACAAGAACCCAGCGTCCTTGGACGGGGTCTGTGTCTTTCCCCCCCTCGGTCAGATGGTCCCTTGCGTGGTGGCTGGACCTCAGGAACTTGAGGGGGGGCAGGTCTTTTCTGGCCCCCTCCTGGGAGACGGTCACAACGGATGCCAGTCTGTCAGGTTGGGGGGGGATTCTGGAGGACCCTGCGCTTCCAGGGGAAGTGGGGTCCTCAGGAGGCCCATTTACCCATCAACATTCTGGAATTACGGGCAGTCCTGTTGGTTCTGGAGCGGTTGACCCAACACCTGAGGGGGTCTGTCGGTCCAGGTACGCACAGACAACAGGACGGCGGTTGCTTACATCAACCATCAGGGAGGTGTCTCAGATTCTGACATGGGCGGAGGCCAATGTAGAATGCATTTCGGCTGTTTACATCCCGGGGGCGGAGAATCTGCTAGCAGACGCTCTGAGCAGGGGGACGTCTCGTCAGGGAGAGTGGTCCCTCTGCAACAGGGTATTCCAGTCCCTGTGTCACCGTTGGGGTCTACCGGATGTGGACCTGTTTGCATCCCGTTACAACCACAAGCTCCCGGCCTTCGTATCCCTGTCTCCGGATCCTCTGGCCTTGGCCACAGATGCCCTGTCCATGTCATGGAAGGAGTTTCGGCTCCTGTATGTATTTCCACCATTCCCCCTTCTGGGCAGAGTTCTGCGCAAGATTGCTCTGGAAGGGGTGCCTGTAATTCTAGTGGCCCCCAGGCGGCCAAGAAGAGTGTGGTTCGCAGACGTGGTTCAAATGGCAGTAGACCAGTACGATCTGACAGAGGTGCCAGATCTGCTAACTCAAGGCTCCTTACGCCATCCCAATTTACAAACGCTGGCTTTGACGGCCTGGCTGCTGAAACCTCCATCTTGATGGAGAAGGGTTTGTCTGCCTCTGTGGTAGGTACTATGGTGCAGGCTAGGAAGAAGACTTCTGCTGCTATCTATTACAGAGTATGGCGTACCTACATTGATTGGTGTGAGTCTAGGTCTCTTCCCTGTAGGGAGTTCTCTGTCCGTAGGGTTCTGGAGTTCTTACAGCATGGTTTGGAGTTAGGTCTAAAACTCAGTAGTCTGAAGGGTCAGGTTTCTGCCCTCCCCGTCTTCTTCCAGAAGTCCTTTGCTCAGCATCATTTGGTTAAGACCTTCTTTCAGGGGGTCACTCATGCGCGTCCCCCTCATAAACCTGTGGTCCCCGTTTGGGATTTAAACTTGGTTTTATCTGCCTTTCAGGGTGCTCCCTTTGAGCCTATTCATGATGC
The DNA here is from genome assembly GCA_027917425.1 of Gastrophryne carolinensis. Classification (NCBI taxonomy): domain Eukaryota; kingdom Metazoa; phylum Chordata; class Amphibia; order Anura; family Microhylidae; genus Gastrophryne; species Gastrophryne carolinensis. Next base: position 186,860,335 of record CM051240.1, read on the forward strand.
TGCTCTGGCTGTTCTTACTCTCAAGGTTGTCTTTTTGGTGGCCATAACTTCGGTTAGGCGTGTGTCTGAGCTGGCTGCCTCCGTACTATGAGAGGCACCAGGACAAGGTGGTGTTCCGCTTCAAGCCGGATTTTCTGCCTAAGGTTGTGTCTGCTTTTCATTTGAATCAGGACATTGTTCTTCCTTCATTGTGTCCCAATCCTAGCAACGACAAGGAAAGGGTTCTGCATTCCTTGGACGTAGTCAGGTGTTTGAAGTATTACCTGGTTGTCACTGCGGCTTTCAGGAAGACTGATGCTCTCTTCGTTGTGCCTTCTGGGCCTAGGAAGGGTTTGGCTCCTGCCAAGTCTACTATCAGCAAATGGATCCGTCGGGCTGTGATTCAGGCCTATTCTGCTAAGGGGAAGAGTCCTCCTTTCCGTCTTACTGCTCATTCTACTCGTGCTATTGGGGCCTCCTGGGCCTTACAGCACCAGGCTTCTGTTGAACAAGTTTGCAAGGCCGCTACTTGGTCTTCTGTTCATACCTTTTCAAAGTTTTACAAGGTTGACGTTCGGGCCTCAGCTGATTCTGTGTTTGGCCGCAAGGTTTTGCAGGCGGCAGTAGTTTAATCTGCTTGCTGTTGCCCTTTTTGTTGGGGATCCCACCCTACTTTTATGGACACTGCTATTGGATGTCCCAAGTGTAAGTATTATATCTGGAACAGGACGTACTGTATACTTAGAATAATACAATTCTGTGAAATACTCACCTGTAGAATTGGTATTATACGTATACAGTACGTCCTGCTCCACCCCACCCTGATATTTGCATTATTCTGGATCCCCTGTATGGTGATTGTTACCATTGTTGTTGTTGTTACCAGTTTCGGTGGTTAAATTCTCCCGGCTTCTTGTTTACTGCTTTTCAATGCTGGGGATTTGTGGGAGGTCCCCGGGTATATGAAGGGCCGGGAGGAGCCTGTTTTTGCATGTCTGCAGTGCACAGCGCCATCTGGCGGAGGATAACCCAAGTGTAAGTATTACATCTGGAGCAGGACGTACTGTATACGTATAATACCAATTCTACAGGTGACTACTTCACAGAATTGTATTATCTCTTGTCTTACTTCCTGTAAAAGTTTTACAGTAAATTATGAGATTCAGTGTCACGGGAACTGTGATCACAGACTATTTTTGACTTCAGGTCCGCTTTAAGTTTTTTGCTAGCAAACCCCAGCTAGCTCCATCCGCACACTATGTGTAGGCCACAGAGGTTGCTGGCTGAGCTTTAAATGACTATTCTAACAGAGGTAAGAGAGGTTTGGTGATTGCATGTGTTAATCAGTTCTACTCTCTTTTTATATGAAAATTCCCAGGTTTCTTTTTAATGGTTAGTCCTGTTTAGATGCTAGAAGGTTACTCCCCCCCCCCCCCCCCCACCCTTAAATCAACCAGCTTTATTTATATTATCAGAAGTTAAGAGTCTTCGTGGTTGGATTTCAATCATAATCCTAGACTTTTTAAAGCTGTTGGTTAAAGAGAGAAGAGTGAGGTGCAGGCAATCAAGATGTTACCCATTGTAAACGGTTTCATACAATCACACTTTAGAGCATGCGCATATGAGTCCCTGATCACCCCTTCCCTGTCCAGAAAGGCACTACAATGCCTTGCAATGCATTGGTATGCTGTATCATGTGAAATCTCTCTTCAGTTTGGCTTGCTGGACTGAAAGAACCCAGCCCAGTCATTTTCATATTGATTAAATATTTAGCATATAGGATTGATAGGTGTGTATTTTGCAGTTGGCTATACAAATCGCAATGGCACCTGCAGTAATATTGGCTGCATTGGATAAGCCCGCTTTCTTTGATTTGCTACATTTCCTCTATGAAGTCCAGGCATAAAAAAAAAGTCAATACTCTTTTATCCCTCACAGCTCCTTCATGCAGCGTCTGTGTCTTAATACTTGCCAAAATATAGGAGCAGTGCAAACCAATCTGAGTCCAAATAGGGGAGCAACAATTCTTACTTACGGATCGTGGGGATTCCCTTCCCCTCCTCCAGCGCCTGGCAGATATGGAGGCGTCCATCAGGCTGGATTCCTGCCCCCTTCATGAAATAGAGGGGGGAGTGCTAAGGCAGAGCATGCTGAACCCGCCTTGACACTCCCCTCCATTTTAATGAATGGAGTAGGGTGCCACCATTAGAGGCCAACACACTGGGAGACAGAATCTCTGAATACCGCGCATCTGTACAAGCACATTGGACCCACACAGGGGATCTGCAAGGGACAAAAGGTGAGTATAGGCTGTTTATTATTCTAGCCCGGACAGTCCCTTCAAGGTATATTTGGTCATTTGGGAGATTCAGTATTTAAACCAAGTATATATACATAATCCCCCTACACCATGGACATGTTCTGCAGTTCAGCACTGACAAATAAAGTAGTCTCCATCATATTTTCTTTTCAACTGGGCATCTCGTGCTCCCTGAGCAGCTGAGGGGTAAAGGAGATGACTTCACCGGTTAACCAACTAAAATCATGCCAATGATGTAAGGCGAGTACTTTTTTTTTTTTTCACTTGGTTACAGCCATGACTATGCAAATTAAATAGAAAAGTTTCCCGATTAACCAAATACTGTTAGGGAAAATGAAACAAGTACTACACTTCTTTTGTCCCCCATATCACTGTTGTCCTACTCTGGAGCTGAGATCAAGATCATCCGCTCACTGGTGTGCATAGGTGATCAATGCCAACCCGCCTTCTTCAGTCACAGTGATTCAAGCATGCCCCCCTGCAATGGCCTATTTGGAGTGGGGCAATCGAGACACTGTGGCTGATGCAAAAAAAAAATTGAATAGCAGCACTGGAGTATAGTTGTGAGACCAGGGTAGACCTAGACCAGTGGAAGGACCTTACCAGTACCCAAAGTCACTCCCCAGCCAATCCTGGGGCCCAGTCCTAGTAAGCAACGAGAAGGATTAGCTAGTGCTACAGAGCCAGATGTTAAAGTAAAGAGAGAGGCTCATCCTGGACTAGAAGCCTCCTAGTCAGGCAGCTATTTAATTCCAGGGGCCAAGTGAAGGGAATTGTATTTCAAGCAGAGTAGTTGTATCAATCAAAGTGAATTGCTATATATTTGGGGCACGATTGAGTTGATTACAATGGAGGGGGCTTGCCAGGCCTCAGCATGGCCCCATTCATTTCAGTATGTAGAGTGGGGTGCTTGAGTCACTGTGACGGATGAGAGGTGGATCTTTTTCCCTATGCCTGCCAGTGACCATGAATTCCATGGTCCGCATCCTCTGTATCCAATTAGTTTTTTTCCAAACTGGAGTGGATGGAAGCACAGTGGGGGCAAAATGTCTGGACAGACGCAGGTCCATGTTTTTCACTTAAAGATGACAGTTGGTGATTCATACCAATGTCTTCCCATATCTAAAATACATTAAATGGAGAAAGTTTTCCCATGGGGCCTGGAAACTTTGGTCATCCGTTGAAGGCATCAGTCTGTATGTGCACTTATGATGGCCAAGATCGGGGTTTTCTTGTGGGTAGTTTTAGTTAAAGACAATTAAAAAAAAAAAAAAAACAGCCTTTAATATTGGCCATTCCAAATCCCTCTTCCAATCAGATGTGCTCTTGTGAAAATACTACTCCACTGGAGCCTAGATTGCAATATACCCCCTTTTTGTATTGTATGAATATTGCACTTCACTACAACAAATAATTACCTTGTAATTCTGTTTTTTGTCTTTTTACTTTTCTTTCATCATTATCTGATTTATCATCAAGGAATTAAATGTGGTCTGTCAGTTTAGTGTTTTTGTATGATTGTTTCTTAAGTTTTCATTGTTTGCTGTTGCAATTCTGTTATCCAGAGTCTGCAAGAACATGGTTTAAAATAGGCCTACACCTACACCAAGAAAGTCAGAATCCTGGAGTCTCACTCCTCACCGAATTAGGGAGAGTGTATGCCACAGACAACTTAAATGATCTTTGGTAACCTAATCACAGCACAGTACTTAATGGATGACTAAGCAGTCTCTTAAACTTGGTGTGACAGCTCAAAAGGCGGAAGTGACCTGAATAGATTCCGGTTTATTTTGCTAGGTATTTACATTACATGCATGCAAGGAATTTGCATGGTAGGGAGGCTCAGTGCAATGGAGAGGAAACATTAACAATTGAAGAGACGATCCAAGCACAAAATGAAAACATAGAAGACTCACTTACCACCATATTGTATAGCCAGCTGCCCTATTTACTGAAATAAAGGGGGGCACTCCAGGCCTTGGAGTTGAAGTGAGTTGCTATTCGACACAGGTTTTGCCTGTGGGTGGGGAGATGCCACAGGACTTTTTCTGGTATGTCTTATTCATCCAGATCAGCTGCAGCAGAGAGGGGGGAGTGTTCATGTTTGTGCTGTACCTGACGGGACTAGGGAAGGTACCAGAGGCAGGACCTTATCAGTCCCAGAAGTCACTGCCCAGGCTGGCTGCTAATTTCGAGACCCCGTATGGAGGGGGGCCCGGTACCAGGAAGTAAGGAGAAGGTTTGTTAGATAGTGGAAGTACAAAGCCAGTGGTTAAAGTAAAAAATACATAGAGGAGAGGGTATTTCTGGAATAGAAGCAACTTAGGCAGACAGCCATTGCATTCAAGGAACCAAATGGAGGTTCATAGTTCAAGAAGAGGAGGAGTAGCCTCAAATAACGTGAATTGCCGGAGGTTTAGGTTTTGGGGCACAATCACAAGTTGGTAGTGGTAATCCAAGTATAAAGTAATCAAACTCTGTTCCGCTAGACATCCAGGTTAGTTAAAACTGGTCAGTAAGCATCCAGATTTGGGACTAACTACCTATAATGGAATATATTTGAGGGGTGGACGGACAGATGGACATTCACTTGGAGCCAGGTTGGGGGGCTTGGGGCAACAGTGTACATTCAAAACGACTGTGGTTGGAGGTTTGATGTACAAGTAAGCACCAGAGAACCTATTTGCCCTGTGCAATAGCAATGGGTGTAACTGTTACTACTGCTACAAACTACTGCTACCCCAGCAATAGGCCTCACATCAGGATACACCAAAGAATAAACATCTCAAAAGTTTGTTTCTACAATAGTAAAATACAATATTCTAAGCATACAGTACGTCCTGCTCCATCTATAATACTTACACGTGGGTAATCCTCCGCCAGATGGCGCTGTTCACTGCAGACATGCAAAAACAGGCTCCTCCCGGCCCTTCATATACACAGGGACCTCCCACAAATCCCCAGATTTCTCTGCAGTGCTGACTGCGAAGACATCGCAGAAAGTATCAACTCTCTTGCAGGTGAGCGGGGCTATTACAGCCTGCGGCCCTGTGAGACTATTTCCACCCTTCCTCTGTGTGATGTGCTTCCCAGCCTGGGCTGCGCTGGTCGGGTGAAGGTAGGCAGCACCATGTGGGCTTACGGAGCAACGCTCCACCGCAATCCCCCACCATAGAGTAGGCGGTCAAGGCCGATGGTGAGCCTTCAGGGGATGCCCCTCCCGCATCATTGCCCCATGTAGCGGTGGACCCTATGTTAACGGGTCGCCTTTCTCCCTCGTTCCCCCCTTAGTCAGGGGGAAAAGAAAGGGGGGGGTTGTGTGTATGGCGGCCTCAGTGTATACTTACACGCTTATGGCTTGGCTGTGTTTCACTGGGAACGGGGATCAGAGCCGCGCTCTGACCTTACTGTCAACCGCAGCACCATTAGCCTGCTTTCTGCTCGGACCGCACGTACTGCGGCGGCTTGCGGACGCCTCGGCGTCTTCTTCCTTCCTTCACTTTATTCTCAGTGTGTCACACACCCCGCTTCCCCTTTAATTCTTACGATCGGTTTCTCCACCGGCAGGTGGCGACGTTGCTCCGTTGCGGCCCGCGCCGTGCTTACGTAGTCGGGGGGGGCGGGCCCGGAGCACTTCGTGCGCTTTACCGGCCTGCCCTTCGTCTCATCGCTCCGGTGTGGAGCGTCTGGAAGAGGTGCGTGCTCGGGCCATCTGCGACTGGGGTCTGCTGGAGCCCACAGAGGGCTCTCTACAACAGGTCAGCGTAGGGCAGTCTGGCAAGTCTCTTTTGTTGCTTATATGGGGATATGGCCTATCTGGAAGTAATCCCTCTAGATTGGTTGCACTGTTAGAGGGATGCATTTTGATATATATATATATATATATATATATATATATATATATATATACATATTTTTGGGTGTTTAATACTTAGTACGCTGTGTGTGTGTGTGTTTGTTACACTTGCTGCATACCTTTTTTCTTTTTTGTACTTTCTGGAGGCTGATTGTGTCTCTTTCTTACAGGTCTGGGGATTCCCGTGCTGCGGTGGATCTCCCGGTCTGATATACCTGGCTAGTCTTATTGTGTAAAAATCCTCCCACTCCTGGGACTTTAATTATAAAAGGGGCATCCCGGGTTGCTTTATGTGTAAATCCCTGGGTTATTGCGAATACCATAAATTCAGCATATGGAGGCTTCCGACATTACTGGAAACGGCTCTTCGGGGCTATCTAGGCTGTGTGGGGGTTGTGGGGCCCTGCTCCCAGGCGATGATGTCATCTTATGTATTACATGTGCACGGCAGAATATTGCGCGCCAGTCCGGCACTCCGGCTGCTGGCTTCTCGCAACCTCCGTCATCTCCTACCCCCCCACCTATTCCGGACCCCGTGTGACATTGTCAAAGGTGGGGATTCGCAATCCGAGGTGTGTGCACGATTGGCCAGCCTCGAAAAAATAGTTTCCGCCGCGGTAGCTCGGAAGGCTATGGCTAAGCGGAAGCACCTTTCTCCGGCATCGCCTGTTCCGGAGGATGAGGTGTTTGAAGTATTGGATTGGTCCGATTGTCCCCGGCTGAGGAGGGGGAGCTCCTAGAGGAGTCGGACGAGCCTGCAGACCAGCAATTGGTTGCTACCGCTGGCGATCAGGCTGCGGGGGTGTTCCTTGACACTCCTTCCATTTTGGCTCAAATGTTTGAGATTTTGGCTTTGGATCAGCCTGAGGCGGTCCCCCCGCCAAAGGGTGAGTTGTTTGATGTGCCCCAGCCGCGTTTGGTGTTTCCCGGGCAACAACACTTTTTGAGGGTTGTCCTTAAGGAATGGGAACAACCCACACGCCTTGTTGGGATTCATCCTAGTTGGGATAAGCGTTATCCCTTTCCGGAGGATTTGGTGAAGCTTTGGTCTGTTCCCCCTGACGTCGATGCCCCTGTGTTGGGGCTGTCTAACACGGCTGTGTTGCACTCCCCTGACACTACTACCATTAAGGATGGTGAGGATCGTCGGATTGATCAATTGGCTCGCCATGGTTTTATCAGTGCTGGATCAGCTCTGCGGACGGTGTGTGCTTCGGCGCTTCTTCTGATGGCTGTTGGGTCCATTATTAGAGATTTGTACGCAGATCTTGATCCCACTTGTGATGCGTTTGGTTCTCTCAAGCAGTGTGAGTCGTTTATTTCCTTTGTCATGACCTTGTGCTTACGATGTGTAGCAGGACCGCGGCCCTGTTGGTTGCTATTCGTCGGTCGGTGTGGCTGCGCCAGTGGACGACGGACTTTAACTCTAAGAAGTCGCTTACAGCTCTTCCTTTTGTAGGTTTGCGCCTGTTTGGCGACAAATTGGATTCTGTTACCAAGGGTGGTAAGTTGCCTCAACGCAAGAGGCCGCGTCATTCCTTTCGGGGAGCGGCTTCCTTTAGCCCCTCCTTTTGGAGAGTCAGAGCGGGCAGAGGGGCCTCCTTTCCCGCTACCAGGGGTGCAGGTTGGACCCGGGGGAGGGGCCGTGGCCGTCCCAGTCAGTCCTGGGGCGCCAAGTCCAAGCCTGCTGGTAAGCCCACTCAGCAATGAGGGGGTGCCCTCACCCGTGCGGGTGGGGGGACGATTACGACACTTCTCCCTGGTTTGGGACCAGGAGGTTCCGGACAGATGGATCCGGGAGGTGGTGTCGTCCGGTTACAAGCTGGAGCTCGAGTCTCGCCCTCCTTCACGGTTTTTTCCGGTCTCGGGTGCCCACCGATCCTTTGGCCGCGCAGGGGCTCCTGGCGTCGGTGAAGAATCTTCTGGAAATGGCGGTCTTCCGGCCGGTGCCGCACTTGGAGGTGGGCCTCGGGTTTTACTCCAATCTTTTCACAGTCCCCAAGAAAGACGGGTCGGTTCGCCCCATTCTGGATCTGAAGTTCCTCAACAGGTTCATCCGTACTCGGAAGTTTCGCATGGAAACTGTGATCGGCCATCGGTTCTCTTCAGCAGGGGGACTTCATGACGTCCATAGACATCAAAGATGCTTACCTTCATGTTCCCATCTGCCAGGCTCATCAACGTTTCCTTCGGTTTGTAATGAAGGATCGGCATTTTCAATTCGTGGCTCTTCCGTTTGGCCTTACCTTGGCTCCAAGAGTGTTCACCAAGGTGCTGGCAGGGGTGATCTCAGATCTCAAGGAATTCACGTCGTACCTTATCTGGACGACCTTCTCATCATGGCTCCTTCTCTCAATCAATCGAAGACGGACACCAGGACGGTGGTCTCCACGCTGGAAAGCTTCGGTTGGGTGATCCACTTTCCCAAGTCCTCCCTCGCCCCGGCCAGGGTGGTGTCCTTTCTGGGAATGTGGTTGGATTCTTGTCAACACAGGGTGTTTCTGCCTCAATCCAAGGTTTGTCTGATTCAGGAATTGGCTCGGTTCCTTCTTTCCAATCCTCGACCGTCCATCCGTCTGGGGATGAGACTGGTAGGGTTGATGGTTGCCTCTTTCGAGGCAGTTCCTTTTGCTCAATTTCACACAAGGACACTTCAGCTTGATCTGTTGGCGTCTTGGGACCACGGTCGTTGGATCGCCCCTTCCAGTTGTCCTCCCGGGTCCGGCAGTCCCTTCAATGGTGGTTGGTCTCGACCAATCTCTTGAGGGGCAGGTCTTTCCTGACTCCTCTCTGGGAAATTGTCACCACGGACGCTAGTCTTTCAGGATGGGGGGGATTCTGGAAGGATCTTCAGTTTCGGGGGCCACAAGTCTTAAAAGAGCCACAGCACTCAACCCTGTTAGCTTGCGGGCCAGCCTATAATCTGTCTCTAAACTTGGTTAAAAACAGAGGACTCGGTCACACACATCTGCAGAAGTATGCTTAAGCTGCACCACTACGCCAAAGTGCCTCTGTGGGGTGCAGTCCTAACTCTAATCTCTGAGAGCCCATCTGGGACATACAGTGCAATAGATAAATTGGGAGCAGGCTTACCTGAGGTTGCCCTAAACCTCTAAAGTGCAAGCCATGGGGTGGAAGGGTCAAAGACCTTGCAGTACAGCCTAGACCCCACACACCATGTGCTTGCACAAATTCAAAAGAAACAAAGGGGGGTGGCAGCCGCTCAGACCATTTTATAACTAACCTGGGAGGTGCACGTTAGCAGGGCAATTAGTACACACAAGTCTTAAAAGAGCCACAGCACTCAACCCTGTTAGCTTGCGGGCCAGTTTATAATCTGTCTCTAAACTTGGTTAAAAACAGAGGACTCGGTCACACACATCTGCAGAAGTATGCTTAAGCTGCACCACTACGCCAAAGTGCCTCTGTGGGGTGCAGTCCTAACTCTAATCTCTGAGAGCCCATCTGGGACATACAGTGCAATAGATAAATTGGGAGCAGGCTTACCTGAGGTTGCCCTAAACCTCTAAAGTGCAAGCCATGGGGTGGAAGGGTCAAAGACCTTGCAGTACAGCCTAGACCCCACACACCATGTGCTTGCACAAATTCAAAAGAATTCAGTTTCGGGGGCCAGTGGGGGCCTCGAGAGGCCCACTTGCCCATCAATGTTCTGGAACTGAGAGCCATCCGTCTGGTTCTTGTTCATTTGACTCAGCATGTTCTGGGCCTTCAGGTTCGTTCGGACAATCGGACAGCGGTTGCTTACATCAATCATCAGGGAGGGACTCGCAGTCTGGGTGCCCTCAGAGAGGTGTCCCTGATCCTGACCTGGGCGGAGGCCCATGTTCCTTGTCTCTCGGCAGTTTACATTGCGGGTGTGGAAAACAGGGAAGCAGATCTGTTGAGCAGGTGTTCTTCCCGTCTGGGAGAACTCTATCCTCAAGTTTTACGGTCGCTGTGTCTCCAGTGGGGGACACCGGAGGTGGACCTGTTTGCCTCTCGTCACAATTGCAGGCTTCCGACCTTCGTGTCACTCTCCCAGGATCCTCTGGCTCTGGTGGTGGACACCATGTCCCTGAGCTGGGGGGATCTGGGGTTTCTGTACCTTTTTCCTCCGATACCCATGCTAGGCAAGGTGGTACGGAAGCTAGCTCTGGAAAGGGTGTCCGCCATTCTTGTGGCTCCAAGGTGGCTAAGGCGAGTATGGTTCGCAGACATCGCTCGGCTGGCGGTGGATCAGATCGTTCTGCCTCTTCGGCCCGATCTGCTCACTCAGGGTTGGCTGTGTTACCCCAATTTACCAATGCTGGGTTTGACGGCTTGGCTGCTGAAACCTTCATCTTGAAGGAGGAGGGTCTTTCTGACTCTGTTGTTAAGACTCTGATCTGTGCCCGGAAGAGGTCTTCTTCTACCATCTACTATAGGACTTGGAGAGCCTATATCGCTTGGTGTGAGGTTAGATCTTTGCCTTGTAGGGTCTTTTCGGTTTCCAGGATTCTGGATTTTTTGCAATCAGGGCTGGACTCTGGTCTCCAGCTGAGTACTCTGAAAGGGCAGGTTTCTGCCTTGTCCCTTGCCTATCTATCAGAAGCCTTTTGCGCTTCATCCTTTAGTTAAAACTTTTTTCCAGGGGGTTACGCATGTGCGGCCTCCCAGGAAGCCATTGTTCCCTGTTTGGGACTTGAACTTGGTTCTTTCTGATCTTCAGGCTCCTCCCTTTGAGCCCTTGCAGGATATTGCTCTGTCTACCTTGACTCAGAAGATTGCCTTCTTGGTGGCTATCACTTTGGTTCGGCGTGTCTCGGAGTTGGCGGCCTTGTCGATTCAGGCGCCCTACTTTGAGAGGCATCAGGACAAGGTGGTCTTTCGTTTCAAACCGGACTTTCTTCCTAAGGTTCTTTCTGCTTTTCATTTGAATCAGGATATTGTTCTTCCCTCCTTGTGTCCTAAGCCTAAGAATGACAAGGAGAGGGTTTTGCATTGTTTGGATGTGGTACGCTGTGTTAAGTACTATTTGATTACTACTTCTCCTTTTCGTAAGACTGATGCCTTTTTTGTTGTTCCCTGTGGGCCTAGGAAGGGTTTGGCTCCGGCCAAGTCTTCCATTAGCAAATAGATTCGTCAGGCGATTGTTGGGGCCTATTCGGCCAAGGGGAAGGTTCCCCCTTTTCGTATCACTGCTTATTCTTCTCGTGCTGTTGGAGCGTCTTGGGCTTTTCAGCACCAAGCTTCTGTTGAACAAGTTTGTAAGGCTGCTACTTGGTCTTCTGTTCATACTTTTTCTAAGTTTTACAAGGTTGATGTGCGGCCCTCAGCGGATGCTGTGTTTGGCCGCAAAGTTCTGCAGACCGCAGTCGTTTAAGTTATGCTTCATTTTGCCTTCGGATACCCACCCCTCGTGGACACTGCTTTTGGATGTCCCGATCGTAAGAATTAAAGGGGAAGCGGGGTGTGTGACACACTGAGAATAATACCATTTTGTGAGTACTCACCTGTAAAATGGATATTGTCAGTGTGTCATACACCCTGCTTCACCCGCCCTTTTTGGTATCCTGGATCCTCTATATGGTGAAGCTTTCCTTTGTTTTATTTTGAGGTTACCGTTGGTTTTCCTGGTACCTTGTCTTGCTGCTGTTTGAATTCACTGGGTGTTAAGTGGGAGGTCCCAGGTATATGTAGGCCAGGAGGGGCTCGTTTTCAAGACTTCTCTCTGCAACGTCGCCACCTGCCGGTGGAGTAACCCGATCGTAAGAATTAAAGGGGAAGCGGGGTGTGTGACACACTGACAATATCCATTTTACATTTGAGTACTCACAAAATGGTATTTTTAGCCTTAGTGGCTCTTCCTAGATTGCGCTGGCTTGAGCGCCTGTCTTATTCTGTCACAGACCGGGGTTCATTCCCCGACGGGGAGCCGCAGGAGAGCCCGAGTACTGCTCTCGGCTGTGCCTGTCCTGGCTCCGAGCGCCATTTACATTAGGCTTTTTCTGCTTTTCTACTTTTCTACGTTTCTACTTTCTGTACCCTCATGGGCTAGATGCCTTACGAGCTTCGCGCTCGCTGGGGAGGGGCGTGGTTCCGGCTTGGCGCGCTACGCGTCACGATCGGCTCAGGCCCGCCCTCCGAGGTTCGCTTGGCACCATTTTCTTCTCCCGCGCACTTGGTGAAGATCGTCCACTCCTCTCTGTATGTGAGTGCCCTTGCGGGCGACTTTTCTTTATTTCTATCCCCATTGCGCATGGCTCTGACATCCTGTCCCCCCTTATGTCTTTCAGACCGCGGATTTCACAAGTGGCTTCTCCCGGCCCAGCATAGCTCCCGGTCGTGACCATAAAAAATTACTCCCACTTCCCAGCGGGTTATTGGGGCATCCAGGGTAGCTTCCAGCGTCAATCCCTACTGGCATATAGTGCCGATTAATTCACCATATGGAGGCATCTCAGGATATTGTGAACGGGGTTCCTTCGGGACAAGCCCGGCTGTGTGTAGCTTGTGGGGTCTTACCTAGCAGCGGTGACAATGCACGGGTCTGTGTTCCTTGTGCACAGCAGGCGTTATCGGTGCTTCCCGTCTCCTCTGAGGCAGGGCCTGCACCCCACCGCACTTCACCTACTCCCCCAAGCCTGAGTCTAACCCCCAATACCAGTGGGGATTCTCATCCTGATCTAGCCACGAGGCTGGCTAGTGTTGAAAACTTGCTTGCTAATTCCTTAGCGCGTAAAGCCACCGCCAAGAGGCGGCATTTGAACCCTGAATCGCCCCTCTTCCCTATAGAACCTGATGATTTGTTGCATTCTTATGCCCATATCCCCTCGGACGAAGGGGAACTGTTCTCTGACTCAGGGTCATATGACGATGAGTCCAGGGTTCAGGAAGTCTGGCTCTGAGCATTCGTCCTCGGATTATATTGATAGACTGCTGGTCCAGATCTTTGAGGTTCTGTCCCTCTCTCCCCCTGCTGCGGCACCCCGACAAAGGGGTGATCTTTTCCATACTGCTAAAGCTCGCTTGGAATTCCCAGAGCAAACCCATTTCAATAGCCTTGTGCTTAAAGAATGGGAACATCCCAGCAGACTTCAAGGGGTCCCTAAGAGCGTGGATAGAAAATATCCCTTCCCTGCTGACTTGGTCAAGTGCTGGTCATCGCCGCCTGAGGTCGATGCTCCTATTCTAGGGTTGTCCAACACCTCTATTATGCACTCTCCTGGCACTACTACGCTACGGGACTCTGAGGACCGGCGTGTTGACCAACTGGCATGTCATGCCTTTGCATTTGGGGGAGCGACTCTGCGCCCAGTTTGCACCTTAGCCATTACGGCAGTAGCGCTCAGGGCCGTGGTGAGGAATGCTCTCGATGGCACAGATGAGTTGCCTCCTGATACTGTCAACGCTCTGTCCAGCTGCTATGCGTTTGTGAACTTTATCCTGTCCGCATCGGACGATGCTATTTAGATGTGTGCCAGGTCATCTGCCCTGGTGGTTGCTATACGCCGCGCGGTCTGGTTGCTCCAGTGGTCCGCAGACAATGCCGCCAAGAAAGCTCTCACGGGGCTTCCATTTAAAGGGCTGCACTTGTTTGGGGATCGATTAGACCTCTTTGCCAAGGGAGGCAAGTTGCCCCAGCGCAGGCGGCAGACTCGGCCTTTTCGTGGCCAAGGCTCCCTGTCAACCCCCTACCGTGGAGCCAAACAGGGTAGAGGGGCGTCCTTCGCTGGGGCCCGCGCTGATTCCTGGCACAGGAACAGAGGACGCCGTCCAGGTTCCTCCTGGAGAACCAAGCCCAAAGCCCCTCCCAAGGCCCCCCAGGCATGAGGGGGCGCCCTCACCCGTCAGGGTGGGGGGACGTCTACAGCACTTCGAGCACATCTGGCGGCGCCACGTCTCAGACCGGTGGATTCAGGAGGTAGTGTCCTCCGGCTACAAGATAGAATTTGCTGTACGGCCCCCCACCAGGTTTATTGGGTCTCAAATCCCTCAAGACCCTGCCTCAGCTCAGGTTTTGTTGCTGGTCGTACAGGGTCTCATGGACCTAGGGGTCATTTGCAAGGTGTTCACCAAGGTGCTGGCAGGGGTGATGTCCCTGATAAGGCTAAGGGGCATACGCGTGCTGCCCTACCTGGACGATATCCTCATCACCTCTCGGTCTCTGCGGCAGGCAGAGTTGGACACTTGGCTGGTAGTGTCCACCCTGGAGTCCTTCGGCTGGGTGATCAATTACCCCAAGTCATCCCTGTCCCCCTCCTCGGTGACTCAGTTCCTGGGAATGATTCTGGATACGGTTCAGTCAAGGATATTCCTTCCTCAACAGAAGGTGGAAGCTCTGACAGCGCAGGCGAGGTTCCTGCTCTCGAGCCCACAGTTCTCCATCCGGCAGGGAATGCAGTTGGTGGGCCTGATGGTTGTGAGCTTCGAGGCGGTGCCCTTTGCCCAGTTCCATTTAAGACCTCTGCAGCTTCACCTTCTGTCAGTTTGGGACAAGAACCCTGCGTCCTTGGACGGGTTCTGTGTGCTTCCCCCCTCGGTCAGACAATCCCTTGCATGGTGGCTGGACCACAGGAACTTGACAGGGGGCAGGTCTTTTCTGACCCCATCCTGGGAGACGGTCACAACAGATGCCAGTCTGTCAGGTTGGGGAGGATTCTGTAAGTCCCTGTGCTTCCAGGGGACGTGGGGCCCTCAGGAGGCCCATTTACCCATCAACATTCTGGAATTACGGGCAGTCAGGTTGATTCTGGAGCATTTGACCCAACACCTGAGGGGTCTGTCGGTCCAAGTTCGCTCAGACAACAGAACGGCGGTTGCCTACATCAATCATCAGGGAGGGACCCGGAGCTCTCCAAGAGGTGGCTCAGATTCTGACATGGGCGCCCTGAGCAGGGGGATGTCCCGTCAGGGGGAGTGGTCCCTCTGCAACACGGTATTCCAGTCCCTGTGTCACCGTTGGGGCCTACCGGATGTGGATCTGTTTGCTTCCCGTCACAAGCTCCCGGCCTTTGTCTCACTGTCTCAGGATCCTCTGGCCATGGCCACGGATGCCCTGTCCATGTCTTGGAGGGAGTTTCAACTCCTGTATGTGTTTCCACCGTTCCCCCCTTCTGGTGAGGGTTCTACGCAAGATTGCTCTGGAAGGGGTACCTGTGATTCTGGTGGCCCCCAGGTGGCCAAGAAGAGTGTGGTTCGCAGACGTGGTTCAAATGGCAATAGATCAGTACGATCTGCCAAGCGTACCAGATCTGCTAACTCAAGGGTCCTTACGCCATCCCAATTTACAAACTCTGGCTTTGACGGCCTGGCTGCTGAAACCTCCATCTTGATGCTATTTATTATAGAGTATGGCATTCCTACATTGACTGGTGTGAGTCCAGGTCTCTTCACTGCCGGGAATTCTCCGTCCCTAGGGTCCTGGAGTTTTTACAGCATGGTTTGGACTTAGGTCTCAAACTTAGTACTCTGAAGGGTCAGGTTTCTGCCCTATCTATCTTCTTTCAGAAGACCTTTGCTCAACATCACCTAATTAAGACCTTCTTCCAGGGGGTCACTCACGTGCGTCCCCCTCGAAAGCCTGTGTTCCCTGTTTGGGATTTGAATTTGGTTTTGTCTGCCTTGCAGGGTGCTCCCTTTGAGCCTATTCAAGATGCTTCTCTGGTCGTTCTCACTCTCAAGGTTGTCTTCTTGGTGGCTATTACTTAGGTTAGGCGTGTGTCAGAGCTGGCCGCTCTATCTATTCAGCCTCCATACTATGAGCGACACCAGGACAAGGTGGTGGTCCGCTTCAAACCGGATTTTCTGCCAAAAGTTGTCTCGGCGTTTCATTTGAACCAGGATATTGTTCTTCCTTCTCTGTGTTCCAATCCTCGCAACGACAAGGAGCGGGTTCTGTATTCCTTGGACGTAGTCAGGTGCTTGAAGTATTACCTGGTTGTCACTAAGGCCTTCAGGAAGACTGATGCTCTCTTCGTTGTGCCTTCGGGGCCTAGGAAAGGTTTGGCTCCCGCCAAGTCTACCATCAGTAAATGGATTCGTCAGGCTGTGATTCAGGCCTATTCTACTAAGGGGAGGACTCCCCCTTTCCGTCTTACGGCTCATTCCATTCGTGCTATTGGTGCCTCTTGGGCCTTTCAGCAACAGGCCTCTGTTGAACAAGTTTGCAAGGCCGCTACTTGGTCTTCTGTTCACACCTTTTCAAAGTTTTACAAGGTTGATGTTCGGGCCTCAGCTGATGCTGCTTTTGGCCGTAAGGTTTTACAGGCGGTTGTAGTTTGAGCTACGTGCCGTTGCCTTTGTTGTTGGGGATCCCACCCTACTTTATGGACACTGTTATTGGATGTCCCACGTGTAAGTATTATAGACGGAGCAGGACGTACTGTATGCTTAGAATAATACAATTCTGTGAAATGTAGAATTGATATTATACGCATACAGTACGTCCTGCTCCACCCACCCTGGTTTCACCTTGTTCTGGATCCCCTGTATGGTGATTGTTATCATTGTTATTGTTACCAGTTTGGTGGTTGGTTTCTCCCGGCTTCTTTTTCTCACTGCTTTTCAATGCTGGGGATTTGTGGGAGGTCCCTGGGTATATGAAGGGCCGGGAGGAGCCTGTTTTTGCATGTCTGCAGTGAACAGCGCCATCTGGCGGAGGATTACCCACGTGTAAATATTATAGATGGAGCAGGACGTACTGTATGCGTATAATATCAATTCTACAGGTGAGTATTTCACAGAATTGTATTTTTAGTTCCACCAGTCATAATAAAAGCAATAAAAAAAGACCCAAACTGTGACATATATTCTTAGTATACAGTATGTCCAGATATAATACTTACACTTGGGGTTATCCTCCGCCAGATGGCGCTGCACTGCAGAGACATGGAAAACAGGCTCCTCCCGGCCCTTCAAATACCCAGGGACCTCCCACAAATCCCCAGATTTCTCTGCGAAGACATGAAGTATCACTCTCCCTGTTGGACTATTCCCACCCGTCCTCTCTGTGATGTGCCTCCCAGCCTGGGCTGCGGTGGTTGGGTGAAGGTAGGCAGCACCATGCGTGCTTAACGGAGCCATGCTCCACCGCAGTCCCCCACCAAAGGGTAGGCGGTTTAGGCTGATGGTGAGCCTCTATGGGATGCCCCTCCCACACTATTGCCCCATGCCCCGTGTAGCGGTGGGCCCTGTACAAAGGGTCGCCATCCTCCCTCGTTCCCCCCGTAGCCCGGGGGGAAAGAAAAGGGGGGGTGGTCTTAGTGTATGTTTACACGTTATGGCCTTAGTCTTGCCCCGGACTGGTATTCCTGGTGTCAGAGCCGCGCTGTTTGCATTTTACTGTGTATTTGTCGCCGCGGCGGCGTCTTCATTGGCAAATCCTTTTCTAAGTGCGTCATACACTTCGCTCCTCATGACAACGTTGAAACTATCTCAGAGCTTCACGCTCTTCGGGGGGGCAGAGACCCGGTTTGTCGCGCTCCGTGTCACAGCCTGCTCTGGCCCGCCCTTCGAGGTTCGCTTGGCGCCATTTTGATGCTGGTCGCACGCGTGGTAGCGGTCCTCCTCCTCCCTTGGTCTGTAAGTGCCCTCGCGGGCAATTTTCATGATCCTTGATTACTGCGCATGGTTCTGACACCCTTTGTTCCCTTTATGTCTTTCAAACTGGTGAACACCATTGGCTTCTCCCAGCCCGGTGTAAAATTATAGCGGGCCTTGTAATATTCTCCCACTTCCCTAGCGGGTCTTTGGGGCATCCAGGGTTACTTATTATATAACTCACTACTGGCATATTGTGCCTTGAATAATCACCATATGGAGGCATCTCAGAATTATGTGACCGGGGTCCCTCTGGGACAAGACCGGCTGTGTATAGCGTGTGGACAACCCCATGCTGATGCTGACAGGGCACAGGTCTGCGTACCCTGTGCCGAGCAAGCACTGGCCCTGCAATCAGGTCGGCCAGTGGCTACACCTAGCTTCAATTCACCTATCTCCCCAGGCTTACATCTCTCTCCTGCTGAGTCGCATACAAGTGGGGAATTGCAGCCTGCTGGGCCTTCCAGATTGCCTACGGCTGAACAGATTATTGCTAGGTTGTCAGAGCGAATGGGCCCTGGTAGGAAGCGGCACCTGTCGCCTCATGTTTCTGTATTTTCTATGAGAAACGAGGAGTTTACTACTCCGTGTGACTATACCCATTCTGATGAAGGGGAGTTGTTCTCTGACTCAGGCTCATCTGATGAGAGGCTGAGGAGTCATGACGATTCTGGCCCTGAATACTGGGGCCAGTGTGACACTGACGACTTGTTGATTAAGGTCTTTAAGGCACTGTCTATATCTCTCCCCGGTCAGGTCCCCAAACCTAGAGGGGAGCGTTTCCATACTGCGACTGCACGTTTGGAATTTTTAGAGCAGGCTCATTTCCATGCCCTTGTGCTCAAGGAATGGGAATGCCCCAGTAAACTTCCAGGGGACTGGGATAGGAAATACCCTTTTCCCCCTGAGGTGGTTAATTGTTGGTCATCACCCCCTGTGGTGGATGCGCCGATCATAGGGGTCCCTAATCCCCCCTTTATTACAACCCCTGCTTATAGTACCCTTCGGGATGCTGAGGACCGGCGCATTGAGCTGCTGGCCTCCCATGCCTTTTCTTGTGCTAGGACGGCGCTGCGCCTGGTCTGTGTCGCGGCTATTACTGCAGTGGCCGCTAGAACCCTCATTAGAAAGTTGCTTGATCATCACCCCGAGGATCTCCCCTGGGAGGTGTTCAATGCTCTCTCCAATTGTGATGTATTTGTAAAATTCATTCTATTAGCGCTGGATGACGCTATTAGAATGTGTGCAAGAACTTCTGCCCTTGCGGTGGCTATACGTCGCTTGGTCTGGCTGCGACAGTGGGGTGCTGACGATGCTACTAAGAAGACTCTTACTGGGCTTCCCTTTAGAGGGCAACGCCTATTTGGGGCCCGTCTAGACCTGTTCGGTAAAAAGGGCAAATCACCCCTACGCAGACGGCCGTCTCGGGGCAGGGGCACCCCTCCTCCCCCCTACCTTAGTGGTAAACAGGAACCAGGGGTGTCCTTCCGGGTTTTTCGCGCAGACTCCTGCCCCACGAGCAGCAGACAACGCCCTGGCCCCTCCGGTGGGGCTAAGCCCAAATCTTCCACCAAACCCCCTCAAGCATGATGGGGCACCCTCGCCCGTCTGGGTGAGGGGATGGCTGCAGCACCTTGCTCTTATCAGGAGGCATCTCGCCTCATTCTGGTGGATTCAGGAGGTTGTGCCTCCAGATACAGGATAGAGTTTGCTGCACGGCCTTCCCCAGTTTTTATCAGGTCCCAGGTACTCCTGGTCCCTGCCGCTGTTCAGTTGCTGGCGCAGGCCATGCTAGGCCTGCAAGGTCTGAGGGTCTCTTGCAGATTGCCCGTATTAGGCAGAGGCAGGGGCCGCTGTACCAACCTTTCCACAGTCCCCCAAAGGATGGGTCGGGTTGGCCCATTCTGGATTCACAGCAATTCTCTAATTACAGGCAGTTTTCCTGCATGGAACTCTGAGTTGGGCCATCAGCACCTTGCGCCCTGTGGGCTTCTTGCCATCTGGGGAACTCTAAAATGCTTATGTTTACATCCCTGTGTCCTCAGGTCCCTGAGGCTCTTCAGGTTCGTGTTGGAAGTCCAACACTGTTAATTGTGTCCTTGTTATCTGGCCTCTCTTCAACTCCCAGAGTGTTGACTCGGGTGCTGACGATGGTGATGTCTCTGATGAGACCAAGGGGCGTCCGCGCGATGACTACCTGGACGCCCTTTCTCACTTCCCTGTCTCTGCGTCAGGCTAAGTTGGATACCCGGCTGGTGGGTCCATTGGGAGTCATTTGGATGGGTGATCAATCACCCCGAGTCCTCACTGTCCCCTTAAGTGGTAACTCCATTAATAGGAATGATTCTGGATTAGGTTCAAACCAGATTCTCCCCTTCTCAGCAATTAGGTGGGCAATCTGGTCACATGGGCTCAGTCCCTCATTGCTGTCCTGGTCTCTTAACACCAGGCAGGGATGCAACTGGTGGGCCCGTTGGTAACTTGCTCGGAAGAGGTCCCTTATGCTCAGTTCCCCTTGAGCCCTTCTGCGACTTCTATTGGTAACACAGGACAGGGATCCAGCACCCCTGGAGCAGGGTCTGTGGGCCTTCCCACCTGTAAGAAGGTTTTTCTCTTGGAAGTGGATGAACTCAAGGGACCTGTCTGGGGGCAGTTCCTTCTTGCCCCTCCCTGGAAACGGTCACCATGGATGCCAGCCTATCAGGTTGAAGGGGGAGGTTTTCTTCTGAAACTCCCTGCGATTCTGGGGGTGGTGGGGCACTTAGAGGGTCCTTACGCCTATTGATTTTCTAAACAGTGAGCGTTTTTCAGTTGGTTCTATCTCGCTTGACCACTTCCCTTCTGGGCTTGCCAGTTTGGGGGTGCTCGGTCTGTCTGACGACAGGTGTCCTACATTAATCATTGGAAGGGGCCTGGAGCTGGCGGACCCTCCAGGAAGTGTCTATGTTCCTTTTCTGGGTAGAGACAATGCTCCCTGCATGTTAGTGATATTAGCTCCGGCGGAGCCCCTCTGCGACAGGATGTGCTAATCCCCGTGTCGCTATGGAGTCCAACCAGTCGTGGATCTGTTGGGTTCCGTCACCTTCACAGGCTATCGGCCTTTGTTTCCCTGTCCCAGGATCCTATGTCAGTGGTCCGGATGCCTTTAGTACCGTCTTGACAGGACGTTCGGTTCTGTATGTCCTTCTCCATTCCCCCTGCTAGGCAGGGTTCTGCGTAAGATTGCTCTGGTAAGGGGACCAGTGATTCTGGTGGCCCCCAGGTGCCCTAGTAGAGTGTGGTTTGCAGACATGGTACTGAGGTCAGTAGTTTTCTGTACCTTGCCAGGAGTGCCAGCTTGATCACTCAGGGCCCCCTTTACGTCACTCCAATCTACAGTCCCTGGCCTAGTCCGCCTGACTGCTGAAACATACATCTTGATGGAGACAGGCTTATCTGTCTCGGTGTTTGAGACTATGGGAAGGCTAGGAGTAAGCTTCTTCCTCATCTTCTTCTATCTGTTGTAGGGTATGGCATACCCACATTGATTGGGGTGAGTCTAGCTTACCTGTTGGGCGTTCTCGGTTCCCAGGGTTCTATTGTTGTTTTCAGCATGAATTGGAGTTGGTTCCCCAACTCAGTACTCTGATGGGTAAGGTTCTGCCCTGTCCACCTTGCCTTAGTAGTCTCTGGTTCAGTCTTCCTTGGTTAAGACTTCCTTCAGGGGGTACTCATGTGCGTCCTCCATGTAATCCTATGGTCCCTGTTGGGTTTGAAATTGAATTTCATTCTGTCTGCTTGCAGGATTTTGTCACTTGGTCCTATTCAGGATGCTGTCTGGCTGTCCTTACCCTCAAGGTTGTCCTTCTGGTGACTGTTACCTTGGTCAGGCGTGTGTTAGCGGGCGGCTCTGTCTACCTAGCCCCCATTCCTTGAGATACACCAGGATAAGGTGGAGTTCCGCCTGAAGCCGGACTGAGGAAAGGGTTCTGCATTCCTTATACAGGTATTGGAAGTTTTTCCTTGGGAGTCACTGTGTCCTTTAGGGGAACTGAGGTTCCTTGGGGCTTGTGGTCATTACATCCTGAATGTGCCCGATCTCGTTTGCTCTCGGGAGTTGGGCGGCTTTGGTCCTGGTTATTACCTTAATGGATGTTCCTCCTGGTACTTTGTTCTACTGTAGCGATTGGATTCGTCAGCCTGTTACTCAGGCCTATTCCAGCAAGGGGTAGAATCTCCCTTGTCGCCTTGATTCTTTTTCTACTCGTGCTTGATGCCTCTTGGGCCTTTCAGCACCGGGCTTCTGTTGAACTGGTTGGCTAGGCCGCTACTTTGGCCTTCTGCTCATACCTTTTGCAAAGTTTTTACAAGATTGATGTTAGGGCCTCAGCTCATGCTGTCTTGGCCGTTTGGTTATGCAGGTGACAGTGGTTTTAAACTGTCTGCTGTTGTCGTTTTTTGTTGGGGATCCCACCCTACTTTATGGACACTGCTTTTGGATGTCCCAAGTGTAAGGATTATATCTGGAGCAGGACGTACTGTATACTAAGAATAATACAATTCTGTGAAATACTCACCTGTAGAATTGATATTATTTGTATACAGTACGTCCTGCTCCACCCCACCCTGGTTTTTGCATTATTCTGGATCCCCTGTATGGTGATTATCATTGTTATCATTACCAGTTGTTCTTTGTGGTTTAATTCTCCCGGCTTCTTGTTCACTGCTTTTCAATGCTGGGGATTTGTGGGAGGCCCCTGGGTATTTGAAGGGGCTGGGAGGAGCCTGTTTTCCATGTCTCTGCAGTGCAGCGCCATCTGGCAGAGGATAACCCCAAGTGTAAGTATTATATCTGGAGCAGGACGTACTGTATACAAATAATATCAATTCTACAGGTGAGTATTTCACAGAATTGTATTTTCAGGCAATGTGTATTATATACCAATGCCTGAAACGCATTACAATTTGGATGAGGTCTTTATTATTGGTAATAATGAGTGCTGGAACCATACATGGATTTTAACTAGTATAGAACTAGCATAAAAAAAAACAAAACCTAGTGGGAATAAGGGATCCATTTACCGGTTCACTATGGGGAAGTGGGGTTTATTTCTGTACAACACAAATACATTCAGACATATGGAGATCGATTGCTTTTGATTCTCCTATGAGGATGATGTAACCTTACTTAGTTTCGCCATCTGGATAGCCAGCATGACTCCATACCCAAAATTATCACTGTTCATAAGTCTAGCATTCAGCAACCATTCAGGTTAACAAAGTGATGTTCAAACCAGAATAGTTGCAGGTGGTCTTACATTCAGCTATCATCGCTGAGGGATGCCACTATGCTGCCGGTATTAGGGGATGTCTTTAAGATTGACTAAGTTTGTAATAAGCATCAGGTTTATTTTGCTAGGATAATACATTCTATTTGTACTAGGATATTCTTAGTATACAGTACGTCTTGCTCCAAATCTAATACAGTTGGGATATACTCCGCCAGATGGTGCTGGACTGCAGAGACATCGAAAATAGGCTCCTCCCGGCCCCTCAAATACCCGGGGACCTCCCACAAATTCCCCAGAATTTCTCTGCAGTCTGGCTGCGAAGGACGAGAAATTGGCTCTCTACTCGCAGGTGAGCGGGATTATTAACCTGCGGCCCTGTAGGACTATTCCCACCCGTTCCACTAATAATATGCCTCCCAGCCTCGGCTGCGCTGGTCGGGTGAAGGTAGGCAGCACCGCTGTCAGGTGCTTAGGATCGCTGCTCCACTGCAATCCCCCACCAAAGGGTAGGCGGTTCAGGCTTATGGTGAGCCTCTATGGGATGCTCCTCCCACACTATTGCCCCTGCCTATCGGTGGGCCCTATTTAAGTGGCCGCCGTCCTCCCGAATCCTCCTTATAGTCTTAGGGAGGGAAAAGAGGGGGGGGGGTGTGTATGTGTATAGGTGAAAGCACAGACTTCATATGTTTCACATGCCTTTATTCTTATGTCAACCGCCGCGATGACTTGTCTTTATTGCTTTTAAATTTGCCACCGCACGCTGACTTGGTTCCGCGCTTGGCAGAGGCATTACCTCAGGCACTGGTTCGCCATCACTGGCCTTCTGGCTTCGCGCTCTTCGGGGGGGGCGGGGCCCGCCTTTGGCGCCTTCCGCGTCATCGCTGTTACTGGCCCGCCCCTCGAAGTATACCGACGCCATCTTGTCTGACTTGGTTGGCCTATGCGCGACGGACTCCTACCTACCGCGGTCCGTAAGTGCCCCCGCGGGCGGCTTTATCTGCTTCACTTTTGTTACAATGTACTTAAGGTCTTGTCTGCTTATGTCTTTCAGGCTGGACGAACCCTGCTTGGCTTCTCCCACGTCCCTAGCGGGTTATTGGGGCATCCAGGGTTGCTATATAGTGTTATTCCCTATCGGCGTATAGCGCCGCTATAATCACCATATGGAGGCATCTCAGGATAATGTTACCGGGGTCCCGTCGGGACAAGACCGGCTGTGTGTAGCGTGTGGGCAGCCTCATGCTGATGCTGAGAAGGCGCGGGTCTGTGTACCCTGTGCTGAGTAGGTGCTTGCATTGCAATCGGGCCTGCCAGTGGCTGCACCTCGTTTCACTTCACCTACTCCCCCAAGCTTAAATCTCACTCCTGCTGAGTTGCATACTAGTGGGGATTCTCAGCCTGATGTGTCTTCTAGACTGGCTACTGTTGAACAGATTATTGCGAAGTCTTTAGCGCGTAAGGGCCCTGGTAAGAAGCGGCACTTGACGCCTAATGTTACTGTTTTCTCTATGGGAACTGAGGAGTTTTGGAATCTGTGTGGCTATACCCCGTCTGATGAAGGGGTCATGACGATTCTGGCTCTGACCCCATGGGTCCCGGATGACACTGACAGATTATTGACCCAGATTTTTGAGGTTCTGTCTATCTCTCTCCCTGTTGAGGCTCCCAGGCAAAGAGGGGAGCTTTTCCATACAGCAAAATCACGTTTGGAATTTCCAGAGCAGGCACATTTCCATAACCTTGTGCTCAAGGAATGGGAGCGCCCCAGTAAACTTCCCGGGGTTCCAAAGAGTTGGGATAGGAAGTATCCCTTTCCTAATGAGGTGATTAAATGTTGGTCCTCCCCCCCCCCCCCCCCCCCCCGAGGTGGATGCCCCGATCCTAGGGCTATCTAACACCTCTGATTCTACTACCCTGCGGGATGCTGAAGACCGGCGTATTCATCAGCTGGCATCCCATGCCTTGGCATGTGCGGGGATGGCTCTGCGCCCGGTCTGTGCCTCTGCCATTACTGCTGTGGCCACTAGAACCCTTATCAGAAATATGCTTGAAAGTGCCCCTGATGATTTGCCTTGTGAGGTGTTTAATGCACTCTCCAGTTGTGATGTTTTTGTAAATTTTGTACTATCAGCATTGGATGACACCATCAGAATGTGTGCCAGAACTTCTGCCCTCGTGGTGGCTATACGCCAGTGGGCTGCTGACAACGCTGCCAAAAAGGCCCTCACTGGGTTTCCCTTTAAAGGACTGGTCTGTTTGGAGACTGCCTGGACCTTTTTGCTAAGGGAGGCAGGTTACCCCAGCGCAGGCGGCAACCTCGGCCCTTTCGGGGTCAGGGTTCCTTCTCCTCCCCTTACCGTGGTGCAAGACAGGGAAGGGGGGTGTCTTTCCCTGGGGCCCGGGGAGATTTCTGGAGTAGAGGCAGAGGACGTGGACGTCTTTGCTCCTCCTGGGGTCCCAAAGCTAAATCCTCTCCCAAGCCCCCTCAGGCATGATGGGGCACCCTCACCCATCCGGGTGGGGGGACGGCTGCAGCACTTCACTCACGTCTGGAGGCTTCATGTCTCAGACCGGTGGATTCAGGAGGTAGTGTCCTCCGGTTACAAGTTGGAGTTTGCTGCCGATCCCCCTCCAAGATTCATCAGGTCCCGGATTCCTCATGACCCTGTGTCTGCTCAGGAGCTAGTACAAGCAGTGCAAGGCCTCCTGGAGCTGGGGGTCATCTGCCAGGTCCCCTTAAGAGAAAAAGGCAAGGGCTTTTATTCCAACCTATTCACAGTACCCAAAAAGGATGGTTCTGTCAGGCCCATCCTGGACTTAAAGATTCTCAACAAGTTTGTCAGGGGCAGGCGATTTCGCATGGAAACTCTGCGCTCTGCCATCAGTTCCCTGCGCCAAGGGGATTTCATGACTTCTGTGGACATCAAAGATGCTTACCTTCATATTCCTGTGTTCCCAGGTCATCAAAGGTTCCTCAGGTTCGCTCTGATGGATCAATATTACCAATTTGTGGCCTTGCCCTTCGGCCTCACTTCAGCTCCCAGGGTGTTCACCAAGGTGCTGGCTGGCGTGAATGCCTCTGCTCAGATGTCTTGGCGTCCGCGTGTTTCCCTATCTGGATGACATCCTCATCACTTCCCAGTCTCTACATCAGGCAGAGTTGGATACTCAGCTGGTGGTGTCCACTCTGGAGTCATTTGGATGGGTGATCAACCACCCCAAGTCCTCACTGTCCCCTTCCTTGGTAACTCCATTCCTAGGAATGAATCTGGATACAGTTCAGGCAAGGATCTTCCTTCCTCAGCAGAAGGTGGACAGTCTGATTGCACAGGCCCAGTCCCTCCTAGCTTGTCCCCATCCCTCCATCAGGCAGGGGATGCAGCTGGTGGGCCTGATGGTGGCGTGCTTCGAAGCGGTCCCTTATGCTCAGTTCCACTTGAGGCCTCTGCAACTTCACCTATTGTCTGTATGGGACAAGGACCCAGCGTCCCTGGACAGGGTCTGTGTGCTCTCCCCCCTGGTCAGGAGGTCCCTCTTGTGGTGGATGGACTCAAGGAACCTGTTGGGGGGCAGATCCTTTCTTGCCCCTTCCTGGGAGACGGTCACCACAGATGCCAGTCTATCAGGTTGGGGGGGTTTCTGGAAGTCCCTGCGGTTCCAGGGGAGGTGGGGCCCTCAGGAGACCCACACACCTATCAATGTCTTGGAGCTGCGAGCGATCAGGTTAGTTCTGGCTCGCTTGACTACTCATCTTCAGTGCCTGCCTGTTCAGGTGCGCTCGGACAACCGGACGGCAGTTGCCTACATCAATCATCAGGGAGGGACCCGGAGCAAGGGGCCCTCCAGGAAGCGTCTCTGATCCTGACTTGGGCGGAGGCCAATGTCCCCTGCATTTCAGCTGTGTACATCCGGGGGTGGAAAATCACCTGGCGGACTCTCTGAGCAGGGGGACCTCTCGCCAGGGAGAGTGGTCCCTATGCAGCGGGGTGTTTTAATCTCTGTGTCACCGTTGGGGCCAACCAGATGTGGCTCTGTTTGCGTCCTGCCACAATCACAAGCTTCCAGCTTTTGTCTCTCTGTCCAGGGATCCTCTGGCCCTGACCTCGGATGCGCTAGCAATGTCATGGAAGGACTTTCAGTTCCTGTATGTCTTCCCCCCAATTCCCTGCTGGGCAGGGTTCTGCGCAAGATTGCTCTGGAAGGGGTGCCAGCAATTCTGGTGGCCCCCAGGTGGCCAAGAAGAGTGTGGTTCGCAGACGTGGTACAGCTGGCAGTAGATCAGTACGCTCTGCCCTTGGTGCCAGATCTGATCACAACAGGGCTCACTACGCCATCCCAATTTACAAACTCTGGCTTTGACGGCTTGGCTGCTGAAACCTCCATCTTGATGGAGAAGGGGCTGTCTTCCTCAGTTGTGGATACTTTGATTAAAGCTAGGAAGAAGTCTTCATCTTCCATTTATTACAGGGTTTGGCGTGCCTACATTGACTGGTGCGAGTCTAAGTCTCTTCCCTGTCGTGTCTTCTCTATTCCCAGGATTCTGGAGTTCCTGCAGCATGGGTTGGAGATGGGTCAGGTTTCTGCCCTGGGTATTTTTTTCCAGAAGTCCTTTGCTCAGCACCCTCTGATCAGGACTTTTTTCCAGGGGGTCACTCATGTGCGTCCCTCTCGTAAACCTATGGTGCCTGTTTGGGATTTGAACTTGGTTCTGTCAGCCTTGCAGGGTGCTCCCTTTGAACCTGTGCAGGATGCTGCCTTGGCCATTCTTACGCTCAAGGTTGTGTTTCTGGTGGCTATCACTTCTGTCAGGCTGCTATTCACTCACCTCTTCCTTGTTCCAGCGGTGCATGCCTGGGCTTTCGTCAAATGAGAGCTGTCTGCCATGACTATGTCATTCTGCAGGTGGCTCTCATTGACTTCAAGGGGGAGCACTCCCACCTCAGCCTATATGAATGGCTAGGGCAGGAGCAAGCACACGCCACTGGGGGGGGGATGCGCCAGCATACGCTTTCCACTGAAGTCAATGAGAGCCACCTGATGAATTACATTGTCACAGCAGATGACTTGCATTGGACGAGAGCCTGCGCATGCACCATTGGAACAAAGATGAGGTGAGTGAATAATCACATTCTGGGGGGTTTCACACAGCGGGACATTCCAACTCAGAATGCCATGGGGAAAAGCCAGTGTACGGCCCTACAATATTTGAGATTCCGAGTCCAGACCACATGGGTGGGGTTCCACCTTAAAGTGAACCCAAACCCATTTTAGGTGGCTCTGGAGTCTAAAAAACTCTAATCCGGCCAAATCCATATCCCTGAGCCATCCTGATGCATAAAGCCCTCAGAGATCACCTGTATACTCACCTTGCCTGTGATTCCACACTACATCCCCAGTTTATCACAGTTTATGTTCATGTGGGAGCTCAGCCAGACAGCCTGCGTGCGGGAGCACACACATCAGTCGAAGGGAAACCAGGGATGCTGTCCACTCCCTGCTCTCTATGCCGTGCTCTGTGGACAAGCAGAATTCTATGACCTGCATTAAGGTGGACCAAAAGTGACCATGGAATCTATAAGGCTCCAGGGCCTCCTGAATAGCTGGCACATTCTCCTAGCTGGAGGCTAACAGGGATGCAGCCATCGGTGCACTCACCTTCATCGGTGCCTTAGCTGATGAGACCTCTTGACGGCTGAGCAAAGCAGAATGGAGCCAAGTGCACTGACTGCCTGCACATGTGCCGTTGGGTTGGCAGTCAAGTAAGTTTTAAGGCAAACTGGGGGCGTTTCACATAGTGGGTCTCCAAACCCAATGACAATAATTAACCACCAAGCAGCTCACCTGACCCCTGTCCCATGTGCCACTCCTCCATTTCCTGTAGCCCAGGGCAGAAGCAGGGTTCCAAAGTGGTCCTTTTTTCAATTGTATCCTTCCTGGATCATGCAAAAAAAGGTTCTACATCCACTTTGTCCCTTGGTGCTCTCAGTGTGAATGAGCACAGC
Source organism: Gastrophryne carolinensis (assembly GCA_027917425.1). Lineage (NCBI taxonomy): Eukaryota > Metazoa > Chordata > Amphibia > Anura > Microhylidae > Gastrophryne > Gastrophryne carolinensis. Next base: position 186,889,342 of record CM051240.1, read on the forward strand.
ACAGCATGTTTGACTCATAAAGCTGCAATGTCCTTACCAGATCAGCCACAAACCCAGAAACTGAAGCAAAGAATTCTGCTTCTCCTAAACTACAGGAGGTATTTACATACATTCAGAGATTTTCACATGCTTTGAAATGGATCATTATTTATGGTTTCCAAGGTAATGAGATGGGAGAAAGATCATGTTTGCCTGGGCAGGGACTTTAAGTTATATTTGTCTGGTGCTGCAAGCCAATTAGCGTTCACATGCCATTCGTACCTTGCTTAGCGGACCTGGCATGAGATCTGATTGGCTAGATAAGCTGAATGGAGCATGTGCCACTGGTCGCACCCCGCTTACTCATGTACCGGTGCCAGCCATTCAGAAATGCCTAGCATAGCCCAGCTAATGGTATAGCTGGGATGCGTAGCCCAGGCATGCTTTGTGGGATTGGTGACTTAACTGGGGGGTTCGCAGCATGGCACACACTAATTTAGACCCCAGGCAGGCTGTTTTCGCTCATGGTGCTTAGGGTGATTTGAACTCTTGCTAGGATGCTGGATAAGAATGCCCTTTGCCACCTTCCCCAGTCTTCTTACATCTGTACTATGCCCTTTATGCCCATTCGAAAAACAGACAAAGAAGAAAAGTAAACAGGATTTTTGGATAAAACATTTATTTGATACAGTTTAAAAATACATAGTAAACATTATTGTATAAAATGCTTAAGTTAAAAGGAGGTGACCTGTTGATCCAAAAAGTGTACGCAAAAAAAAGTGTAACAGGAATTGTCACTTGCCCAGGATAAATTACATCACACCTTCAAATGGATTAATCCACCTACCAGGATGAGGTGAGCTGCATGTTTACAGCATTAGAACAAAATAAATCAACATACAGAAAAAAACAACTTCATGGAAACATGAGCTACAGGTAAGGGATGTTTCAAGGCTGCAAGAGCAAGAACATCCAGGAGAGAAATAGTACCCGACGATGGACATAGCATGAAAGTTAACAGTAACTATTGGCTATTTCTGTGGTTGTACAAGGTGCTATATCAAACAATAGTTAGGTCCAGACTGATCAGTGTGTAGCCATTCAGCTTTGTTGTTCACTCTTCATACAATCTAACCAAAGCATTGTGTAGAAGAATTACCAGAACAATCTATTTACATGATATTTAACCACCCACTCCTATTACATAGTTTTGGTTAAAAATGTATGAACATGATACAACTTGATTGTAAGGTGTAAGGTCAGCCTTAGTAGTTATTAAAGCCTTTGAATGAACTTGGTCTTGCTCGTCTCTTCTGGATAATGCTTTGCTATGCCTTCCCGGTCACCTTTGCTGCACAGAGGGATTCATTCACTGTTTGGGTGCTTACAGCTCAGTGTGCAGGAGAACTTTAGCTTTCTTCATGTTTACAACCACTGTGGATGAAAGCACACGCACACGGTTAATGTCAAATCTTGCAGAATTAAAGAGGGAATAATTTAAAAGCCAAGGCAAAAAAGATCACTGTTAAATTCCAGACAGCAATTGGAACAAGATGGAAAGATTCCCAGTTCTTTGTGCCATTATAAGTATGGTTTTACCCCTTTAAAGTGTAAACAGACAAATCCTAGGGTTATTCATAACAGAAATGTGTGCAGAAATTACACAAGCTTGCACGGTAAATAAGATTGATTGGGATCTCAGTTCCACTGAACATGTGCCTGCACTAGTGTGAGAGATATTTGGGGGTTGGCTTTATTTTGTTGAAGAGACACACTGAAATGTATAGTAGTATAGAAAATATGTTATCGGAGGGGAGTTCGCAATCATACATCACTTACTCCTTATGATTACAAAGGGGGGGTGGCAGCCGCTCAGACCATTTTATAACTAACCTGGGAGGTGCACGTTAGCAGGGCAATTAGTACACACAAGTCTTAAAGGAGCCACAGCACTCAACCCTGTTAGCTTGCGGGCCAGCCTATAATCTGTCTCTAAACTTGGTTAAAAACAGAGGACTCGGTCACACACATCTGCAGAAGTATGCTTAAGCTGCACCACTACGCCAAAGTGCCTCTGTGGGGTGCAGTCCTAACTCTAATCTCTGAGAGCCCATCTGGGACATACAGTGCAATAGATAAATTGGGAGCAGGCTTACCTGAGGTTGCCCTAAACCTCTCAAGTGCAAGCCATGGGGTGACCGAGTCCTCTGTTTTTAACCAAGTTTAGAGACAGATTATAGGCTGGCCTGCAAACTAACAGGGTTGAGTGCTGTGGCTCCTTTAAGACTTGTGTGTACTAATTGCCCTGCTAACGTGCACCTCCCAGGTTAGTTATAAAATGGTCTGAGCGGCTGCCACCCCCCCCCTTTGTTTCTTTTGAATTTGTGCAAGCACATGGTGTGTGGGGTCTAGGCTGTATTGCAAGGTCTTTGACCCTTCCACCCCATGGCTTGCACTTGAGAGGTTTAGGGCAACCTCAGGTAAGCCTGCTCCCAATTTATCTATTGCACTGTATGTCCCAGATGGGCTCTCAGAGATTAGAGTTAGGACTGCACCCCACAGAGGCACTTTGGCGTAGTGGTGCAGCTTAAGCATACTTCTGCAGATGTGTGTGACTGAGTCCTCCTTTTTAACCAAGTTTAGAGACAGCTTATAGGCTGGCCTGCAAGCTAACAGGGTTGAGTGCTGTGGCTCCTTTAAGACTTGTGTGTACTCCTTATGATTGTCTACCGTCCTGGGGTTGGGCCCACATGTGTAGGATTAGTTCAAAGTTAAGTAATTTCCTTTCTTAATTACACCCCCCCCCCCCCCCCACTTGCACTGAAAGCCTGCCCCACAAACTGGAATGGCTACCTGGGGTTGTGGTCAGTGCCAGTCGATGTGGGAATGCAAACATTGGTAGGTACCACTTCCAGGTCCCAAGTAACCTGTTTGTAGCAGTTAGATAATCATTTTAAATATGCTGCTGAAAAAAATGACCACCAAACATTTGGGGTTCCTATGACACCATTTATTTTTCTGCAAGTTTAGCTTGTTGCCTGTTTGTTCTTTTTTTTGTCACCAAAGTGAGCTCCCAACATACTGAAAAAAATGTATATGTATACTTACATTCTGGTATATCTCCAGCCTCATAGGCATACATTTTGTTTGAGTATCTTCCTGCAAGATCGGTTCTCACTACCATTGATGGATCTGTTTGAAGGAAAGCAATATGCCAATAAAAAGGTGAGACCTGCAATATGGGTTTTAAATCAAAGTTCTGACCTGTTGCCACAGGGAAATCCCCAATGTAGCATTCATATAATAATTGCAGGATATTTATGTAGAGGCACAAGGTTTATTAAACAATATATCACTTCATTAAAAACCTTACAGTCTAAAGCAATATGTTGCACTTGCTTTAAAAACACTGACCCTGTTTATCCAGCAAAGTATCTAAAAAAGTTATTAAAGCAACTGTTCAAATTCAGACCTAACATAAAGTGAAGTTGCACCCAGGTCTGACTTGCAGTGGCCTCACAGACATTGCTTCCCCCACCCTCCCTTCATAATTGTGATGCTCAGCAAAAATGTCTATCTTTCATATTTGTTTAGTCCACTATTAATGAGACACGGATAGCCCTGGATATGCTTTTAGACGACTCTTACAACCCAACCGAAGAACAAATCTTAAAAGTTTGCAGATCTAACTCACCAACAAACAGGATTCTTGGGACATAGTGTCCATCCGGAGACTGGTTATCATCACCAATTGGGTGCTGTATAGAAAAAGGCACATTCGGGTATGAAAATATTAGTAATAGTATGTAACCAATTTTTGTTCATTTAAAAGTCCAAACTGTGGAATCCCACTACGCACCACTACATTGAGCATCACAAAGTCTTCCTCGGCCAGTTTCTGTGCTAGCTTGTCGGCAACAAAAGCTTGCTTCAGTTCTAGATATGAGAGAGAGAGAGTACATTCTATATGTTATCCACAGGAAAAACTATTGTAGCATGTATTGATAATGGCAGAAAAGTGGACCAGGTTGAGGGTTTTAATACATACTTTTTCGCATCAACTTAAAGTACCCACCCAACCCTCCAAGAGCACAAAACACTAACCGTATATTTCTTCAACTCCCATTATAAGGGTGGTGGTAATGTGACCTTCAGCCTAAATGAGGCCTTAAAGTGATCCTTTACCCAGAACAGAAATGTACGTTATCCCCTTCTATTCCCAGCCCAATTCATGTTTTACTAAAGCCTTTGCCCAATATTAACTTACTCTAGGAATATGGGCTGGGGTTGGTTTAGTGAGGCCAGGGATGGGGATGGGGGGGCTAGTGGGAAGCCTAGACGATTGCTTTAAAGAAAGGTGGCATAACTTCTATTTTGTTCTGGGGGGGCAGAGGGGTGGGTGATCATTGAGCCATATAGATCTCATATTAAGTGTGGTGGAGACCCCTCAAAGTAACTGTAGATCAATTGCTACCCTTGGTGGAGGGCTGTGGATGGGAGCACAGGTTTGCCCATGGTGCTTGGTGACCACATCCTTCATCCTTTAATTAGCCTGTTGGCTCAACCACCTTCATGTTGATTTGGAAAGCTCTCCACACTATTACATACACTCTCCACACTTTATTGGCAACATGCTTGTTCCAGGATATGACTCACTAGGTGCAACAAGCAGACAAAAAGCATAACAGCCAGAAACAGCAACTGTAGAAAGATGCCAGAAATGATATTAACCAAATCCCCCTTACTGGAGGATAACTCTGCCAGAGAGTACATTTCCTAACGCTAAGGCTCAACCACCTCTCCCACTGATAGTTAAAAAACAAAAGTTTGATATAGCATTAGTGTCCATAATTTGACATCTACCAATTAAGCATACATTATACTTTATGTTTCTGGTATACTAAGAACTTCATTTACCTTGGCTAAATGGGCAATCTTCCAAGTGATGGATCACCATAAGAGGTTTCTTCCTGTAATAACATATGTTGTCAACATTGTATTTCCACTCTCTTGGTAAAAAAACTAAATTCAGATATGGCATGGACAGTCTATAATTTGGAATACAGAATCCACAGAGCAGTGGTGTGCCATGCAGAAGGGCTAATACTCCAGTGAGGGACAGAGCCACTTTAGGGGGCCCCATTGGACAGCCCTGGTAAGCAGCCCTGCCCCCACAGTTACTGGCGCTGCTGATGATGATGACTGCATCATTACATTACTGGGCTCCCCATAACCTTTATGTGATAGCTGGGACCGTGGTTTGTACTTCAGTTTCCTGTATAGCTTGTATTGGGCCACGGGCAACCATTTTTCCCCCTGAATTAAAACAGTAGGAAACTGAAGTTCAAAGTAGGGCCCAGCCCTTGCATTGTGGTTGTATGGCGGTCAAAAATTCCTGATGGCAGCCCTAAGATCCAGTGCCAGGGTAGCACCAAGAATGGGGTCTGTTTTGGGGTTTTATATCACAGGGCAGGGTAAAGCACTATTCTCATCAGTCTCAATCTCTGCTGAACTGGTCTTCTGAACTTTATTATATTTTAATTGTATAATATGACCTATACTATATATCCTTGACAAGAATATTGGGGGAATTATATCAAGACCAGTGCAAGTAATACTAGAGCAAATGGGACTGGTACTGGTAGCATTGTCCTATTGTGTTTTGCGTTGCATGTTGATTTAGGCCAATAACTGTGTTACCTGAGATAACATTTTTATATTTGTGATATTGTATAAAAGCTGTACTTACTGTTCCCTGCTCCTAGCCAAGGCTTCTTCATAGGTCTGGATCCAGTCAATCCCCTCACCCCAGCCTGTAAAGATAGAAAACGAGAGAGCTTATCGTCAAGTGCAAATTGGTTTGGATAATTTATGGGATTTAGACATTGAGCATCTGGTGTCATGCCCTGACAACAAAATTAATTTATAGAATTACCTCTGTCAAGAGTCTTGGGTTTAACAGGGGCCTCAGAGGCCTCAGGGGCAGCTTCTGCGTCTGACTTAGGTGTACTACTGGCATCAGGCTTAGGTGTACTGGCTTCGGCTGCCGGCTGCCTCTTTTGCTTTCTTGATGCAGCCTGGCATAGTACTGTGCACAGGAGGAGAAGGCACAAAACCGAAAGGGAAGACTTCATGATGTCTGTAATGGAAGACATGATTAAATAAGTATTAGGATAACTAATGCATGGTAACTTCAGTTTTACAAATGCGGTAAGATGCCTTATTTGTCATACAGATTTAAATACCTAGTGAGCCACACTATCTATTTACATTTAGATTGATTCCTGTGTTAATACTGTAAAGTTTTTATAGTTAACAACAAACAAGGCAATGTTACAAAGTGCAGTCAAGTGCAAATGATTAGCTACCTATATATCCTGATAATCAGATGTTTGCTTGCATTCTCAAAACTGTTATAGGGACTCTGTATTACTTGCATTACTACACACTAAGATTCTCTGTTGGCAATCATCTTATTTCAATGTGGTTTAGGTAATATGATGAACAAGGAGTAAAAAAGCTCAGTAACAGATTATCCAGCACAGCTCTAGCCTACAGTGGCCATTTCTCATCCTCAAACCGTAACTGTATCAGGCTTAACTTAAATTTCACTTTCATAACTGTATACCCCAATAAAAGCACTGTCTAAAAGACTTTTGTTTTTAACAGTCAAGATTAATCAAACTAGAAAGAGACATCAAGAACTTTGGATGAGTTGTCATTTAGGACATTTAGGCACTTTATCTTCCATAGATATTAGAGGAGCTAGAGACAGGGCCATTTATTGATGTTGACCACCTATAACTACATAGCAGCCTGTGTTTTATCACCTGAACATCAATTGTTATGCTAATCCTTGTGCTAGAACATATAAATCATTTCACAAAACTGGGATATAAGTTAAAAACATAGAACACAGAACTGAATTTGATCATGATTCTAATAATGATCAACTGAGATCTCTGGAAATGATTACTATAAATTACTATAATTTAAATCAAAACCTTACTTAAGTAATCCTACCAACATGCAGTACAAGATTGTAAGCACCTGCATGTGCCGATGTAATCATTGCACATCCAGTAATACCCATAATGAGATTGAAATGCAACCACAAGTAAGCAAAGAGATTCATAAGGAAAACAATGACATAAATATATCTGACAGATAAAATAATTGCAGAAGGCAGGCTTCTGATGTGTGTGCCTCCACTCACCTGTGGCTGTCTGCTTTCTCTGCTGCTGTCAGAGATGCACAACAATGATCAGTGCTGCAGGTGGCTAGTGAGCATCTATATATACCGGGCTGCCTTAGATCAACGTCAGCCTTAAAACCAGGATGTCCTGATCACTGCAGTCTGACTGACCCAACCCAGGGATCAGCGAAAGCAAAGTACTGCCCCCTTCTTACCTATCCCTTTTTTCTAGTTGTCATTATTTGCTTAGTGGAGATATGCTGGGGGACACACCCGTCCCCGGTCCTGTCTTCTGGATGTGTCTTGCACTTATTGGCTGAGGTGTGCTGTGTTTGTAAGGAACTGACTAGAAGAATTAGGGAAAGTTATGACTGTACATTCCATTTTTTCTTGTATACAAGTGCAATACTAGTAATTATATACAGTATACATATCAATAATTGTATTATAAGGTTAAAACCACCTTTCTATTTTCTGATTATGTTAAAGACTCCTGGGCCAGCAGCTGGTCTTCCCTTGAGGCATCTCAAATTCGGGCTTGGGAGACATGGGAGAACCCTGAGGTTTGCCCTAAAAACTCACCTTTACCGGCGTCTCCCACAGCTGCGCCTAGGAGTGTGCGCACTCCACAGGAAAAACAAGCATGCGGGCTGGACTGGTGCCAAATGGCAAATCAGCATCATTGGGCAAATTTAGATCAGCCAAATTGGCAGCAAAATTGATATATTAGTAGTGTTGGGCTCTGGGTTGTACTTGGCATTCATGCTGCCCTAGACGCTTTATGGCAGAACAAAACCCAGGAATTCGACTTCCCCTATTTTTATTCCATCCTCAAGTGTGAAACCCCCTTCTGTGGCTGGGGGTACTTGTTAGGGGACATTAGGATGATTGGCTGAGTTTTTTTTCTTCTCTTTTTTTTGTTCTGTAGTCTGTAATGGTAGTGTCCATCCCCCCCCCCCCCCCCCCCCAACCTTCCAGGTGACCAGCCTAGGTTGAGGCCTAGGGTTGCCTAGTGGGAAATACGACCCTGGTTGGGCAAACCCGAACTGCACAGAATTTAAGGAGTTTGGTTTTCCACAAGTCCATGTTTCAGATCTGGCGTTTGGGCCCAACACTGCTAAGTAGCCCATCAGCTGGTAACCCAGCAGACCGACCAACTCGCTGCCCCCTGCCTGCGCCAATTAGGAAGGGGAGTATGCGTGGCATAGGCAGGCATGAGCCACAATGTGGGGACGCCCCCACAAGCTGGCACGGACTACAGCGCCCAGCTTGTGGTCAGCAAGCACACACTTGGGGGGATTCTGTCACACAGTCTGCTATGGGGACGATGGGAGGGGATTATGTCACACAGTCTGCTATGGGGACGATGGAGGGTTTTGTCACACAGTCTGCTATGGGGATGCTGGAGGGTTTTGTCACACAGTCTGCTATGGGGATGATGGAGGGTTTTGTCACACAGTCTGCTATGGGGATGATGGAGGGTTTTGTCACACAGTCTGCTATGGAGGGGATAAGGGGGCTCTGTCACACAGTGTGCAATGGGGAGATTCTGTCAAACAGCCTGTTATAGGGTTAAAGGGGGGTTCTTATTTTTTTAATAAAGGATACATAATATTAGTACTGTCCCTACCCCATTTTGGGCCGGGCAATTGCCCTGGTGTTGCCCCCAATACTCGATCTGTTACCATTTACTACTCCGCGTCCGCCTGTGAAACTTGTAATCTTTGGGCACTTTTCACATGTAAACCAGGCAGTTCACATTGCTCTGCAAAAGCCCTGCCAGTGAGCGCAGCGCTAGCGACCCCCCTGCATGTGAGTGGAGAGCGCTAGCCCTGAAAGCCATCTGCATGTTGACACCAGTGATTGCGGGGAGCTTGCCCGAAAGCGCAAACACTTTGCAATCGGACTGGTGTGAAACCAGCCTCAGATCCCCACCCAGATGCTCAGGTTTAGTAATAAGCAATAAGTAATTACAGCCAGGCCTGTTGGTAGCTCACAAGGGGAGGGTTGGGAAAAACAGACCAATAGAAATAAATGGTAGAATGTTCTGAAGATCAAATTTTACCTCACAAAAATGATGTCAGGGTCTGACCACACCCCCCTCCTCAATTACATACACACACACACCTCATGATATTATTTACCTCATTATATTGACATCTCAGTTTGGCTATTAAGTATTTAGGATGTTAAAAGTTTTTCGTTTATTTCTAATGTGCATTTACATTACAATTTACATAAACTGTGCATAACTGTCAGGGTATATATGACTTCTTCCCTGTTAACAAAAAAAACGAGGACATAGATTGGCCTCCTGGACACCCTAGGAACAAATTTAAATAACACACTGACACTTTATACCCGGGCAGCACCGGGTACATTACGGGAGCTTGCCCGAAAGTGCAAGCACTTTGCAATCGGACTGGTGTGAAACCAGCCTCAGATCTCCACCCAGATGCTCAGGTTTAGTAATAAGTGCTTAGACAGAGCTGTAGGCAGAGAACTAATTACATCTCCTGTGCATTAGTCTGGAAATCTGCAAAACCTGGCTTGTTGATGGCCCTCAAGGAGGTGGGTTGAGAACTTATACAATAGATACATACAAGGATGGTAGGATGGTATAGTACATTGGAAAGATATAGGGGTAAGGAACAATGTTCTGTTGCAATTATAGTATAGGAGAATAGGAGGAACATAGGAAACTCCCATCTCAATATACTCTTACCAGTTGCCTTTTCTCAGCCAGCCATTCTGCTGTGTCACTTCGAAGAGTCCTGGGGCCCCAGGTCATGGGTGTAGGTCCTGTTACAAAATTGGGGCTAGGGAGACATGGGAGGACCACTATGTACCATCTTCCAGGAAGCTGTATCTGAGCTCTGTGGCCAGAATTTACAGATGCACCCCTGAAGGTAACCACAAATAAAATGATCTCATGGCATCCTGAGATGAGGCTTGAATATATGTCATTTATTTACTATAATAGTCCAGTACCCTAGGATTGTGTTGGAATTGCATAATATGTGACACCTATAGGTCCCAGCTGCAGTGATCCCAGCCAGAGACATGTGGAGTTGGTTATTTAATCAAATGCTAAACCCAATTTTTTTTAGTCTGTGCAGTTAAACCGGACCAACAGCCTGGCACAGTTGGAAAAGAAAACTCCTGAAAACTCCCATGCCCCATCTGCATGCATGATACTGAATCATATCAGCACTTACATTTGCTCCTGCATCCACTCAATGCTGAAACGCCACCCCCCTATTTTCTAGCGGCAATGACCATTTTGGGGCATCCTTTACCATCATTTCAGCCATGCTGCTGTCTGGATTCAACTGATATAGCTGACAATGCACAGTAGCAGGAAGCCCAGCAGCACTTCCTGTTTGCAGGGGGCATGTAAATCCATGAGCCACCATTTTGTTTTTAAAATTTACCACAGCAAGTGTTAGAAAAAGGTAAATTAATTTTTATGTTCAGCAATCTAAATTGCCCTGTAGAGGGATGCTTATGAGCACTGTTTGTTGTGTTGGTCCGCTTTAATATTTGTCAGTTAGACATTTAATATGTAACCTATACTGATTTACATATTGTCCATTAAAAAAAATAATGGCGCTGAATGCTGTCTTAAAATGTTTTATGCTTTGGCTTCTGTCACGTGTCACATTAACCATTGCCTGCTGTCCTCAATAATATATATATATGTCTGTCAGTGCTCTACAGACTTCTGAACGCCTGAACCATTTCACCCCAAATTTGGCATGCAGGTACATTGGGTGCCTGGGAAGGTTAGAGCGAAGGTTACATCCTTGCCTGATGTACAGGAGAGGAGAGGGATGGAGAAGACTGGCCCCTAGAAATGAATGGGAAAATCTCTACACAAGTGCACAGGTGACACAAATGTGCAGATCCAAAGAACCATAATCGGTTTATTGATCCCCAAGTAAAAGTATAAAGATTACATGCGTACAAAGAATGCTTTGGCAGTTTTCAAGCATATGGATATGAGAGAACAAGAGGAAATATGACCAGGCCTACTGGTAACTCACGAGCAGAGGTTTGGTAAAAAACAGACTCCTAGAAATAAATGGTAGAATGTTCTGGAGATCACATTTTACCTCACAAAAAAAATGTCAGGGTGACAACACACCCCTCCTCACTCACACACACCTCATGAGATTATTTACCTCATTATATCGACATTTCAGTTTGGCTATTAAGTATTCAGGATGTTAAAAATGTGCATTTACTTTACAATTTACATAAACTTTGCATAACTGTCAGGGTATATATGGCTTCTTCCCTGTTAATAAAAAAACGAGGACACAGACTGGCCTCCTGGGCACCCCTAGAACAAATTTAAATAACACACTGACACTTTTCTATTAATGTATTTTCTAGTAATAATACATTTTCTAGTTAAGCATAAAATGTGCAATAATACAGTATATTGCTTTTTTCAGACTGCCACTTTGTAGAGCTATATATTTCAGATCTTTTTATAGTGTTTCAAATATTATCTTCCCACTAATCAGTATAAGTGAGACTTTCTGCAACTCAACAATGCTTGTGCTGACTAATCTCCAGGTACGCGGCTACGTTCAGTAGGTGGAGCACATGGCTCGCTTGGCTGAGCTGTCACTTTATGTCGTTTTAGACTCAGGAGCAGGATGCAGATAAAGTAAAGTGATAACACCGTTCCCAGAGTAGCCTGGGAGAGGCCTAATCTGCAGTTTATTACAAGACAGGGAGGGCGCAGCTTGTGGCAATATGAAAATCACCTAGTATCTGGAGTTTCATTAAAGTAATAAAAATGCTAAATAACAACGCTCATATACAAAACCCTGTGACAATTACAGTAAAAGATTAAGATTTTGTAAAGAAGTCACCAATGTTTTAGAATCATCGCTATATTGTAAAAGTTGCATTTTTGTTTTCAACATGCAGGTGATGGACAGCTCTAAAGCAAGAACATTCTTATTAAAAGTATAATTTATCAAAATGCAGAGAATTTATTATGCTTTACTGAATACAACCCAGTTCTATCTGATCATCTGAAAAAACAGCACAACATAAAACTTCTAGTGTATAGTTAATATTTTTCCTTGTATTCAGTATACAGCACGTCCTGTTCCAGAATATTAGTAGGCGGTATAGGCCTATGGTGAGCCTTATGGGATGCCCCCTCCTGCTCCCGGGGTTCTCCTTTAATCCCTACCCCCCTTAGCTATCTGCACTCTCCCCTCATTTTGTTTCACTAGAGTAGCCCCCTTCCTTCGCTCTCCCTGGAGATCTCAGGGGGGGGGGGGCGTGTGTGCGGTATGTCAAGCAGCCTGAATATTCACTTGCTTGTGCCAGAATTGATATTTGTTGTATCCTGCATGTCTTGCTTAATGCGTTTTTTACTGGCAGCCGCCGCCGCGTGTTTGTACATCGCTCCGCGGACGGCGGCGACATTACCTCAGGCTCTGCCGCGCCGTCATTGGACGGCGGGATCATGTTGGCGCGATTTGCGCTCTTCAGCGGGGGGCGGGCTCTGCAGATGATGTTTTCCGCATTCACTTCTCTAGTGGCCCTCGAGGTATATGCGGACGCCATTTTTACCTCCCTCGTGCTGTATTCTTACGGGGATGTCTTCTTATGTCTTTCAGGCGGGTAGACCTCATTGTGGTTTCTCCCGGTCCTCCCCCTTTTAGTTTTGGGCTATTACTATTATATCTCCCACATCCCTAGCGGGCTATTGGGGCATCCCGGATCGCTATCATTAGCGTTAAACCCTATATTGGCCTATTGTGCCACTACAATCACCATATGGAGGCTTCTGGGGATAATGTGCTTGAGGTTCCTTTGGGGACAAGCCCGGTTATGTGTTGTGTGTGAAGTATCCCCTATAAGTGACGATGTCAGGGTGTGTGTACCCTGCACCCAGCAGGTACTTGCACTGCAGCCTGGGTTGCCTATTACTGGTGCGGTGCCCCCTCGGGCTTCGCCTACCCCCCCATGCTTACATCTGACCCCCTCCGAGGGGCATAATAGCGGGGAGTCTCAACCTGATTTAGCTGCACGGGTGGCCAGCATTGAAAAACATCTTGCTGGGTCTGTCCCGCGTAAGGCTTCTGCTAAGAAGCGGCATTTATCACCCGCGGTTTCCCTCTTCCCTGTAGAAGACAAGGGCCCTTACTCACTCTCTGGTCCTTACCCCCTGTTGGGGCGTGGGAGTCGTTGCCGGTAAAAACAGTCCTCACTCAAGTCTTGGCAAAAATAGGCTTAGGTTTATTTTGAGCAAAAACAGAAAACAAATGAACAAAAAAACAAAATTCATGAAAATAAGGGGTTAAGTTATAGCTACCGTAGGACCAAGTAGCACCCCAGCTCTCAGCTCATCCTGACTGAACTGAACTGAACATCCCTCCACCTATATACAGGTGCACTTATCTACCAATTACCAGTTTCCAACAGCCCTTTATTCTTAAAGGAATATACATCTGGTTTTTAAACAGAAATATTACATATAAATCATACATTACACCACATGAAACAAAGCAACAAAGCATGTCTCCTTTAAAAATAAAAAGGAGCTTATAATCTATATACATATTAACAAATTATACACAGGAACATAAACACACTAGGTTTGGCTGCAGCTTTGCCTCACCTGGCAGTAATTAGCAGCATCCTATATAAACCCAGCACACCCTCTGCTCTGGTTTGATCTCTGCAGGTAAGTAGCTGGTCATGCTGTGTGTGTGTTGGTGGGGAATAGTGAACTAGTTTATCTGTGAAAGGATAGTGGACAGAGATGAAGATTTGCTGGCCAGCAGATAGAAAAGAAAAGAGAGAGAAAGATACATACACACAGACAGACAGACCTGCTCACTATTAACCCCTCAACATACCCCCCAACTCAAGTGGAAGCTTGTCCTTCCACAGAACACATCTCCTGGACCTGGGTACCGAATCGGGACAGGTGATCTGCATTCTTATGCTGACTTCCCGGTTTGTATTGGACCAAGAATCTGTATGGTTGTAGGCTTAAGTACCATCTTGTCAGGCGGGCATTGTTACCTTTCATTGTGTTCAACCAAAATAAAGGATGATGGTCAGAGATTAACACAAATTCTTTCCCCAATAGATAATAACGTAAAGACTCTACGGCCCACTTGATAGCTAAACATTCTTTTTCTATAGTAGAATATTTCTCCTCTCTGGGAAACAATTTTTTACTAATGTACAGAATTGGGTGTTCCTCTCCATTCTGAAACTGACATAGAACAGCTCCGATACCTCTTTCTGACGCATCCACCTGGACTAGAAATGGCAGAGAAAAGTTTGAATTTCTTAATACCGGAGCAGAACAAAGCTTCTCTTTTAGTTTATTAAATGAATTTTCACATTCAGGAGTCCATTCCACAAGGTTTCTCTTGGTTTTCTTGGTAAGAACACTTAGTGGAGCTGCCAAATTTGAAAAATTTGGAATAAATCGGCGGTAATAGCCAGCCAGTCCTAAAAATGATCTTACCTCTTTTTTTGTTTTTGGGATTGGGGCATCCATCACTGCTGCGACCTTGGACATTTCTGGTTTAATTTTCCCACCACCTATAACATAGCCAAGATAAGATGTTTCTCTCTGAGCTATTGTACATTTTGTGGGATTGATTGTCAGCCTGGCTTTTGCTATGGCAGAGATTACATTGCCTAAATGCAACAGATGAGACTTCCAATCAGAACTAAAGACAATGACATCGTCCAGATACGCCGCACAGTATGAGCTATGTGGTTTTATAATTGTATCTATTAACCTCTGAAATGTAGCAGGGGCATTGTGTAAACCAAAAGGCATACGTGTGAACTGAAACAAACCTTGTAGGGTGGCAAAAGCTGTTTTTTCACGGGAATCTTCTGCAAGTGGTATTTGCCAATAGCCTTTAGTCAGATCAAATGTGGAAATGTATTGGGCATCACCCAGCCTAGTGATCAAGTCTTCTATATGGGGCATAGGGTAAGTATCAAATTTAGAGATCTGATTGAGTTTTCTAAAATCAATACAAAATCTCATTTCTCCATTTTTTAAGCAGATTGGCATGGAAAATTTTCTTCTTTTGAATTCTGCCTGGCATAGAAATCTCATAATCTACAGGACCAGTTTGGCGTAAGACTTCAAATGGTCCCTGCCATTTTGCTAGCAATTTGTTATCAGAGGTTGGCAGTAACAGCAAAACCTTATCACCCTGAGGAGGGGGAATTATTTTCTGATTCAGAATCCTCTGAGGAACAACCTAAGATTTACAGTAGTACTGGGCCTCCTTTTGGGGAAGACCCGTGGTCCCTTGATGACACTGACAGGCTGCTGAGTCATATTTTTGAAGTGCTTTGTATTTCTCCCCCGGCAGTGGCCCCGCAGCAGCAGGGCGAGCTTTTTCATACGGTTAAGCCACGCTGGGAGTTCCCTGAGCAGTCTCACTTTAATAATCTAGTGCTCAAGGAATGGGAACGGCCTAGCAAGCTGCCAGGAGTGCCTAAGAGTTGGGACAAGAGGTATCCCTTTCCTGCTGATGTTGTTAAGCGTTAGTCATGTCTTCCCGAGGTGGATGCGCCCGTTCACGGGTTGTCCAATACATCTGTCATGCATTCTCCTGATACTACTACCCTGCGGGATGGGGAGGACCGGTGCTTGGACCAACTGACCTGTCACGCCTTTGCCTGTGTGGGGATGGCTCTGCGCCCAATTTGTGCCTCTGCTATTACGGCTATTGCCATTAAAGGGGTGCTTAAGTGTCTCTTGGACGGGGCATCTGAGGATGCAGGTAGAGAAGAGTATAGATCTCTACTGCTTTGTGAGGAATTTATTGCATATATTCTGTCTGCTATGGAGGATGCTATTAGAATGTGTGGTAGAACTTCTGCCTTGTTGGTGGCTATACGCCGCTCTGTCTGGCTATGTCAATGGGTAGCTGATAATGCTGCTAAGAAAACCCTCACTGGTTTCCCTTTCAAGGGCCTGCGTCTCTTTGGGGAGCACTTGGGTTTGTTTGCCAGGGGTGGCAGATTACCTCAACGTAGGAGGCCGTCCCGGTCCTTTCGGAGGATGGGTGCCTTTCTCCCATCCTTCCGTGGTTCCAGAACTGGCCGAGGAGTCTCCTTTTGTCACGATACTGGTGAATACTGCTGGAGTCCAATGGCAGAGACTAGGCCAAAGCGCAGAAGGTCAAAGTCCAAACAGGGAAGCAGATCAAAGCGGAGTCAAGTCCAATCCGGGTCAGCAACAGGGAAGCAGATCAAAGCGGAGTCAAAGTCCAATCCGGGTCAGCAACAGGGAAGCAGATCAATGCAGAGTCAAAGTCCAATCCGGGTCAGCAGCAGGGAAGCAGATCAATGCAGAGTCAAAGTCCAATCCGGGTCAGCAGGTAGCAAGGATTTGCAGGGTAAACCGCAAGTGGAGGAACAAACCGGAGAGTAAGTTCCAGGCCAGAGAACTGCACAAGCAGGAAGTCTAACACAATACTCAAGCACTGAGCAACAGGCCTGAGAGGTTTATATATATGACAGGAAGTAAGATGGCACCCAGCTGAGACACAATCCGCCATCTTAACTAAGGGAAAACTTAAGGGAAACAGTCCAACTAGACAGACGTAACAAGGCTATTCCTGACACCTTTACTGGGGTCCGAGGAGATCACTGGGGGCAAGGGGCAGAGGACGTGGCCATCCTGGCCTCTTCTGGGGTCCCAAGCCAAAATCCTCACCCAAGCCCCCTCAGGCATGAAGGGGCGCCCTCACCCATCCGGGTAGGGGGACGGCTCTGGCTCTTTGCTCACATCTGGAGGCTTCACGTCTCAGACCGGTGGATTCAGGAGGTAGTGTCCTCCGGGTTACAAGATAGAGTTTGCTGCCTGGCTGCCCCCAAGATTCATCAAATCACGGATGGCTCAAAACCCCTTGTTAGCTCAGGGTCTGTACTTTACTGTCCAAAACCTTCTGGAGTCGGGGGTCATCTGCCAGGTGCCTTTGAGGGAAAGGGGCAGAGGATACTATTCCAATCTTTTTATTGTTCCCAAAAAAGTCGGGTCCATCAGACCTATCCTGGATTTAAAGTGCCTCAACAAATTTGTCAGATCCAGACACTTTCGCATGGAGAGTCTGCGCTCAGCTGTCAATTCCCTACACCCGGGCGACTTCATGACCTCTGTAGACATCAAAGACGCTTACCTTCATGTACCAATTTTTCCAGGTGATCAGAGATTCCTCTGGTTCGCTCTGGAGGATCAGCACTATCAATTTGTGGCCTTACCTTCCGGTCTCACCTCGGCTCCCAGGGTATTCACCAAGGTGCTGGCGGGCGTACTGGCTCTGCTGAGATCTCAGGGCATCCGCATCCTTCCTTACTTAGACGACATTCTCATCACTTCTCAGTCCTTCCAGCAGGCCGAGCTGGATATCCAGCTGGTGGTGTCCACACTGGAGTCCTTCAGCTGGGTGATCAATTATCTTTCCTGTCACCGTCAATGGTGAGCTCCTTTCTGGGCATGACTCTGGATACATCTCAGGTCAAGATCCTTCTCCCTCAGCAGAAAGTGGAGAATCTTCAGCGTCTTCTGTCTTCCCCTCATCCCTCCATCCGGCAGGGGATGCAGTTGGTGGGCCTGATGGTGTCCTGCTTCGAGGTGGTTCCATACACTCAGTTTCACATGAGACCCCTTCAACTTCACCTCTTGTCAGTTTGGGATTGGGACCCTCGGTCCCTGGATCAGGTGCTGGTTCTGTCCCACCTGGCCAGACGGTCTCTCTTGTGGTGGCTGGACTCAAGAAACCTGTTGGTGGGCAGATCCTTTCTGGCCCCGTGCTGGGAGACAGTCACCACAGATGCCAGCCTGACAGGTTGGGGGGGCTTCTGGAAATCCCTGAAATTCCAGGGTCAGTGGGGCCCTCAGGAGGCCTACACCCCTATCAACATTCTAGATTTGAGGGCAATAAGGTTGGTTCTCGCCCAATTGACACCACACCTTCAAGGTCGGGCGGTTCAGTGGTTCAACCAGACGGCGATTGCCTACATCAATCAACAGGGAGGGACCTGGAGCAAGAGGGCCCTCAAGGAAGTGTCCCTGTTACTGTCTTGGGCAGAGGAGAATGTTCCCTGCATCTCAGCCATGTACATCCCGGGGGTGGAGAATCTGGAGGCAGACTCCCTCAGCAGGGGGACTTTTCGTCTGGGAGAATGGTCCCTCAGCAGCAGGGTTTTTCACTCCCTGTGCCACCGTTGGGGTCAGCCAGATGTGGATCTGTTTGCCGTCACAATCACAAGCTTCCAGTCTTTGTCTCTCTGTCACAGGACCCTCTGGCCTTGGCCACGGATGCTCTAGCAATGTCTTGGAAGAGCTTTCAGCTTCTCTATGTGTTTCCTCCTTTCCCTCTGCTGGGCAGGGTGTTGCCCAAGATTGCTCAGGAAGGGGTACCAGCCATTCTGGTGGCCCCCTGTTGGCCAAGAAGGGTATGGTTTGCAGACGTCGTGCAGTTGGCAGTAGATCAGTATGCTCTGTCCAAGGATCCAGACCTATTCACTCAGGGGCAGCTACGCCATCCCAATTTACAAACGCTGGCTTTGACGGCCTGGCTGCTGAAACCTCCATCCTGATTGAGAAGGGGCTGCCTGCCTCTGTAGTTAATACTATGATTCGGGCTAGGAAGCAGTCCTCGTCCATCTACTATAGGGTATGGCATGCTTACATTGACTGATGTGAGTCTAAGTCGCTTCCATGTCGGGTGTTTTCTATCCCAAGGATTCTGGAATTTTTGCAACATGGTTTGGATTTGGGTCTTCAGCTTAGTACCCTCAAAGGTCATGTTTCTGCTTTGGCCATATTCTTCCAAAGATCCTTTGCTCACCATCGTCTGGTCAAGACCTTCTTCCAGGGGGTTACTCACGTGTGTCTGCCACGTAAGCCTATGTTACCAGTCCGGGATTTGAACTTGGTCTTATCTGCATTACAAGGGTCTCCCTTTGAGCTTTTGAGTGAGGCCCCTTTGTCCATATTGACTTTTTGGTGGCTATCACTTCTGTTAGGCGTGTTTCTGAGTTGGCGGCGCTTTCCATCAAACCTCCTTACTTTGAGAAACACCAGGACAAGGTGGTGTTTCGTTTTAAGCCAGATTTTCTGCCTAAGGTTGTGCCTGCTTTTCATCTCAATCAGGACATTGTGTTGCCTTCTCTTTGCTCTGATCCTAGTAATCCTAAGGAGCGGGTTTGGTCAGATTTCTGATGTTCTATTTGGTAGCTACTGAATCCTTCAGGAAGACTGATGCTCTTTTTGTGCTCCCGTCTGGACCTAAGAAAGGTCTGGCTCCAGCTAAGTCCACTATCAGCAAGTGAATGCATCAGGCTGTGGTACAGGCCTACTCTGCTAAGGGGAAGGAACCTCCCTCCTGCCTTACTGCTCATTCTATCCGTGCTATTGGTGCCTCTTGGGCTTTTCAACACCAAGCTTCTGTTGAACAAGTTTGCAAGGCCGCCACTTGGTCTTCTGTTCATACTTTTTCTAAGTTTTACAAGGTTGATGTTAAGGCCTCAGCTGATGCTGCTTTTGGTCGCAAAGTTCTGCAGGCGGCAGTGGTTTAAACTGTCTGCTGTTACTTTTGGGGATTCCACCCTACCTTACGGACACTGCTATTGGATGTCCCATGTGTAAGTAATATTCTGGAACAGGACGTGCTGTACACTTAGAATAATACAATTCTGTGATTACTCACCTGTAGAATTGGTATTATACGTATACAGCACGTCCTGTTCCACCCCACCCTTGTTATCATTATTCTTAGTTACCTCTGTATGGTGATTGTTCATATGTTCATTTTTGACGTTATTGTTCTACCGGCTTCTTGTTAACTGCTTGTAAATACTGGGGTTTTTGTGGGAGGTCCCTGACTTATATAGGGCCGGGAGGAGCCACAAGCTGTTTTCTGCAGTCCAGCGCCATCTTGTAGATGTATTACCCATGTGTAAGGAATATTCTGTATACGTATAATACCAATTCTACAGGTGAGTAATCACAGAATTGTATTTTTTTTTCTCCGCACACCAGTAAAACTGTCCTAACTTTTTAACGTGCAAATGCCTTGAAGAGGACCAAAACCTAGTCAGATTTGAGTTATTTCCTATTCCCGGGGCTTCCCAAATCAACGTGAAACTCCCGGGCTTGCTGGTGGGTAGCTGGCAATCCCAAAGTACATGCAAAATCCGCATCCTCAGCATCTCACCGCTGATTAGTGCTATTCTGTTGGTTTTTAATGCGGTGCAATTTTCTGCATCGCATACAGTGCTGATTGGACAAGAGCCAGCACTGCATTATGGGACTGGTGGTTTTGGTCCACCAGATATGGGACTGGTGGGGAAGGGTTATAAATATGGGCTCCATATATTCAGAGAACCAAGGCCACCAGCATGGGCAGAATGTTACATATGAAAGTGACAAAGTGGTGACTGGGTGGTGTGGTCAAAGAACCTAAGAAGGTAAATTTTATGGTGTTTGATAATAATAGTCAGGAACATATGTGTATGTGGGGGTGTCGCGGTGAGAGGGGGTTGTGTGTGGAAGTAATATTGGTGATTGTTTTTTGATTAAACAGTGGGTATTATTATTTTTCCTCTAGTTTGTACTGGGGTCCAGGCCCTATGTTGTCTTTACTGGGGTTCAAATCCTCCACTGTCTGGACTAGGCTCACATCACACCATCCACTAGCCCCCCAGCTAGCTCTTGACCACTGATACCTGCTGTACTGCAATTGCGCCTGCTTATACCGTCTGCCCTTTGTGTTCTCTTTCACAAGTCTGTGGGTTGGTTACAGGCTTCCCGTCGAGTACCGGACCTCCCGCACCACTGGTGGTTGGCAGCTTACCACTCTGGTGATATAGATGGGTTGTTTGTTTTATGTGTATATGTAATCAACCAACCTGTGTCTCTGCTCACCTGTTTCTAGCCTGTGACTTCACTCCCTTGTTCTCAGCCACCCTACTCACCTGCTCCAAGCCCAAATCTCTGGCCACCTGTTCTCAGCCCGTGACTCCAACTGCTGTGTTCCTGGTCTGTGGTTTCTAGAGACAGCTAGGTGTTGCCCTAGCTATAATTCATAGGGAAGAATTGGCCCCCTAGCTGTTTTGTGTCCTGATTCCCAAACTCCCCTAGGTGCCTGGTGATTTAAAGCGAACCAACACCACTGCTGCTATCTAAGTCTGGGGGGGGCATCAAGAATGCTGGAGCCCCCCATGCGTAACCCCCAAGGACACCCGTAAACCTTTCCTTAACCTTGCCGGGAATCCAGTGCTGTGATTGGCTGCCCAGCGCTCAGTGACGTTTCGGCCGTTGAATGTCCTGCCCACATGAGCGCTTGGCAGTCATGCCGCTGTCACTGCCCATGTGAGCACTAGGCAGCCAGTCGCAGCGCTGGATTCCCTGCAGGGGAGTGAGGTTAAGGTGAGGTTTATGGGCGTCCTGGGGGGTTATGTGGGGGGGGGGCTCCAGCATTGTATCAATTTAGAAGGTACATATGTTTACAGTGTCTGGATGGTGTGCGGTAAATCTAGTGTCTGCAGTGAAGAGTGATAAAGAAACATTCCCGTCACACACAAAATCTCTCTAGCAGCTGGTTATTCAGTGCATGTGTGTTTATATAACATACATACATACACAAGCTGCCTGTGTTTATAAGGGATTTATCTCTCTCAGTTTGATGTGGGCTGCTGTTGGCATAGCTCTGCCCTCATGCTTATGTGTGTGACAAGATGGTCGCTCCCATGCAGTTCTACAGCAAAGAATCTGCCTGTTATTCCAGAACATCTGCATGGAGTTAAGCTCTCAAATTTTTGTGAAAGGGGGGCCTTAGGTGAGCAATTTACTAAACTTTCTTTTTTGACTTTTGGTCCGCTTTAAATCTAGATTTGGTCATTTAGGCCGGGCCACTTGTCTGCCCCCCCCCCCGGGTTGTAAATTCAATTTTTCTCAGATTGCACAATTAGTCTGGTGAGATCACCTCCCTTCGCACATAGGTATAGTTGTGCCAGGGTTTGAAAAAAATATACCAGATTTTTTACATTCTGTACATGTAATCCCATGATGGCCTATGGGTTGTTTTTGGTTCTGTTTCTTAGTATCATATTTGTTTTGTGGGGGGGGAAGGGGGGGTGTTCTTTGGTCTGGGAGGTACCGAGTAGTTTTGGGCAAGGCGCTTCTGAACCGGAGTTCAGAGAGAAATAAAGAGTAAGTTTGGGTTGGTCCCCCTTAGAGTGGTGTCTTCAGGGTCTTACGTAATTGCCCTGTGTGGCACCCTCTGAGCGGGTTCCAGGTGCGCCTTGTTGTTTCCCATTAAAGGGGAATGCTTATTGCATTTAAAAATTCAACAAAAGCAACCTTTAATGGGAAACAACAAGGCGCACCTGGAACCCGCTTAGAGGGTGCCACACAGGGCAATTACGTAAGACCCTGAAGACACCACTCTAAGGGGGACCAACCCAAACTTACTCTTAGTATCATAGTTTTGCTCATACAAGGGTACAATTAGTTTTAACCCATGCCACATGTGAGGAGATACATTACATTGGTTGTCTTGCAATTAACATGATGTTAGAAGCTAAAAGATTGTAACTTTGTTGTTGTTTTGTATTATGTATTTGCATTGGTTGAAAGATTGGCAAGGAAATGTACCATAATTCTAGCGACATTGTCTTTTGGAAGTATTGTAATGACAAGAGACTAATTTGTCCCTAGTGGATCCTGCCCATCTGAAAACCAGTTTGGGGTTTTCTCTAATAATGTTTTTTAAAACAGGGTCAACAGTAAGAATGTGGCAATGTTTCTTTAAGGACCTTTTTACCAGTTATCTTGCCTGGTGTATGGTGTCATGAGTAAGGGTGTCACCTCACTGTTGAGGTCCCGATGGTAGCCTTTTAGGTCTCGATTTTTATAGCCTCTAGCTTTTAAACTATCTTTAATTCGTCTAGTCTCTTGTTCAAAATCCATCAGATCACTACAGTTTCTCCTTGCCCTGAGATATTCCCCTATGGGTATACTCCTGACAAGGGATTCTGGATGGAAGCTGGTGGCATTCAATATAATGTTTGAGGCAGTAGGTTTTCGAAATACCTTTGTACTAAGTTCACCTTTCATGTCAATACTGTTTTAAATGCAAAATAGCTACTGTTTTGACATCATAACACGATATGAACTTTAAATTATGAGAGTTGTCATTCAAAATTTTGACAGATTGTTCAGGAAGACATGACATTTTAGATTCAGGTTACTCTCCTGGCATCCCATCAATGTAGACTACATAACAAAGCAAACCTGCTTGTCAGTGGAGATTAATTCTAGTGCCAACACCACAGAAACAGCCTGACATGGAAGAAGTGTCACACATTTACAGTGTTGCTGATACACTGCATGGTTTCATTGTCCATCATTTGAAGTGACAACCCCATAGCAGCTCCTGCAGCTGCTATGTGGTCCTGGGTGCGAGTGTCTGGGAACAACGTATGGATAATTCTTTTGAATGGCAAATGACGCAGATTTGTGTATATCGCTCTAGCATCTAGTGCTTGTTGTTGATGAAGACTATAATAAACAACTTTTAAAGGTCATCTGAAGTCTATAAAAAATGATATTAATCTTACCTTCCCAACAGCCTATTGCTACAACTAAAGTTCAGTACTCAGATCCCCCAAATGGGTGTTTCAGTATTGAACCTGTGATGAACAGTGGGGTGTGGGGGGGGGGGGGTATAAGTACCAGTTTTATTGCTGAATTGTGAACTGCTATTTTACTAGTGGACCTGCCCATGTGTAGTTCAACAAATGAAACTTTGCAAATAAAAGCTGCTAGCAAGGCAAATATCTTTTAAAATATATTGTACTACAGCCTAGCAGGAAGCTCTGGCTTTCAGGACAGTGCACCCTTATGAACTATTGCCTGCAATTTTGAATAGTTATTTAAAAGCAGAGAAAGCAGTGTCAGACTGGGATGCCTGTGGCCCATCAGTAACACTGACTCTACATTTAGATGCAAGTATCACGAAACCCAGATACAGCTAGGAGGTTGGTAAAGGGCCAGTCCAGCCAGAGGATAGGGCTTTACATAAAAAACAGATGCTTAACTTACCTGCAATCCAGCTATGCTGATCGTTCAATTCAGCATAGCTCCATGCGCTGCCATCTCTTCTCCGCTGCCTGATGCCACCGGTAAGCTGTTTCTAGTGTCGGGACTAACAGTAAACATTTACTTTTTCAATTATTTTTTCTTAAAGAAAGTTTAATCCCTGTGTTATGCCAGGTGTCTGTGATGCTCCAAAGATCCCAAAGGCTTACAACATATAAATAAATATATATATATATATATATACATACACACAGTATACATGGAATAATTTGTGGTTGGAGAGAATTAAAACAGGGATACAGGATGGTGAGGCCAAGGTGCCTAAGTAGTTTAAGTTTATAGTGAACTGAAGATTAGGGGTGTGGGTTGTGGGAGATTAGGGGTTTAGAGGTAAAAGTAATCCCATTGGCTCAGAAATTACTTTCCCAAGCAACTTTTTAAATCGGGCTCGAAATGTTGTTGCTGTTCTAGGCCATGCCAAGAAGTCCCGGTTTCTGGTTACTCATTAACTGACTACAAGCCCTTATTGTGGGCTACAAATGTTCCTACACCCCAAATTATCTCATCACACATGCTGCTAAGGACTTTCATTTTGAATGTGTAGGAACTATGAGTTACAACACTGTCCTAGAATGGAAATCCCAAAGCTGATGTACTGAGCCACTTATCTTTACCAGACCAAAGTTTAAGGTTCTATGCTTGGCTGAAGTTGCCTGAATACCTGCCAATGCTTCTTCTACAGGCCTCAGTCATTAAGGCAACAAAATGTCAAAAAAGAAAAGTTACAAAGGAAAGCATTATGTACAGTTTGAACAGCTATGATTACTAAAGAAAGAACTAAAAACACACCAGCATGGGAGCACCACAGGGATGTGTTCCATCAACCTGCCTGTTTTTTGTGCATCTACAGAGGATACAGTAAAGAAAAATACATTTGAGGAGGACACTACCATCATTGAACTTATTGGTGGTAACAAAGATCATGCTTACTGCTTGGTCGTCAAAAACATGGATCATTGATGCAGAACTAAAACCTGATCCTTCATGCAGAGAAAAGCAGCTCCAAGTTGCTTCCAATTCACATGAATGGTGTAGAGTGCATATGCTCAACCTGTGGCCTGGGGGTCACATGTGGCCCTCAGAGCCACCTGATGTGTCCCTGACCTGCTGTGAGGAAAGTGGGAGGGATAAATAGAACTAGCGTGTAAAGTTAGTTAAATAGAGGCTCAGCAAGGATGACTGTAAGGAGAGTGGTAAAAGAGGGCCGCAGCACCAAATAGAAGTGTCAGTGTTGGCTTGGAGAAATGTGGTGACAGTGATAGTGCAACAAGACCTCTGGATGAAATCTGTAGCACCATAACAAGATAACAGTTTTTTCAAGATTTAATTGTATGTTCATAATTGGTAGGTGTTTAGATTGTTGAGTATTGGGAATATGGTTATGATTTGGGACTGATGGGGGTGGGCTATAAATCTGCCTGTGGAGATTGTTACATATGAATGTGGTTATGGGGTGGTGTGGTGGAGGGACATACAAGTGTAAAATATCTGAGGAAGAGACTGTGGGTATTTAGATTGTTGTAGAACATCTTTGTTATGCTATTCAAAATGAAAAAAATTGGAATCCATTGTGGCCCAAGACCAGTTTCCAAATCGCTTAAGTGGTCCACGCATTTCAAAAGGTTGAGCACCCCCCGATGTAGAGCACGTGTTCCCAACTTTTCTTCATCAAGTAACACTTTTTATATTCCAACTATATCAAGTACCATCTGCATGGCACATTAGGGTTGTCGGTCACCTAAAAACAAGGTAAAAACACCAATTTAAATTATGGGGTTTATTTAAGAATCGCTAGTGCCACATAGTGCCAGATGAACGTCAGGTACCAGTGTAAAAGGTGTATTTATCAAGTTAAAAATCCAAAGCACTTCTGATGCCAGTAGCAGTGCCAGTGTGTCAGCGTTGTGTTCCCTACAGTGCCACATGCGCTCTGTGGTCTTATCCCATAGATTTCAGTGGACTACCGGCCCTAGAGTCCTATAGACTATAGGACAGTGGTTACTCCCTGCATTACATAGACATTCACCTTGTCTTAGCAGAGCTCATCTAATGGAGGACAGGAAGTAGCTACACACACGGGCAGAATCAGCAGATCCTCCAATAGGAAACATGTTTCACTTGAATGTGTAGCTATTCCTATTTTTTACCGTACTGGCATCTTAAATCAGGTTGCCCCAGGGACATTTGTTAAAAAGGGCCTAAAGTATTTTTTACTAAAGTTTCGCTTTAAGAAGAGCAATCCAGGTATGCATAAATGAATCTATGGATCTGACAGTTTTTTATGCCATGGATTCCCTTGTACATCATGTGCAGCATTTAAAGTCTTAGTCATCACTGCGCTTCCAGAACAGTCAGGAACATTCACCATAATGGAGATCCTGTAATAGTGACCTCTGACTCCAGTTATTCAAACATGCGAGTGGAAATGTACACAGGCAGAAAGTATGTGTAAAAAGTGCTACAGAAGCAGTCACCATCCAAAGACACAAACATGAAGCTTACACCAAACAAGTTACAGTACACAATAGAGTGCAACATTATAATTGCTACAGGAAACCCTGAAGTATGAGAGGGGGAAGGTCAAAATAATGTCCAGGCAGCCAATAAAATCAGCCCATCATCCATACTATGCTTTTTCTTCCTGGAATTAATTTGTTTTTGGCAGAGTGGGCATCCATTTCCTATATCAATAACTAAAAGTTTTGGTTGGAATAGAAATTGCTAATGCAATAAAGAAGGATAGGGCATGTTTTTAAGGATATTAAAAAAAACAAACAAACAATGGGGAAGTAACGTATACACCCCTCAATTAAAAAAAACCCTCAAAGCCTTTAAAGTGGACCAACACCCATGCGGATCGGCCCGGAAATCTATAAGATACCCGGACCGATCCGATCCCTCCCCGCAGGGCATCCAAAATCAGGATGCCCCGCTGTGTGAAACCCCCCAGGACGCCCAGAAACCTTACCTGGATCCCGATCCAACGGTGCATGCGCGGGCCTCGGCCACATCTCACATCTCTCGAGGGAAGCGCGAGATGCGGCCGCCAGCGTGCTCGGAGCCACTGTGGTTGTACGTCGCTTGGACGTGCATACCACAGCAGCTCCGAGCGCGCTGATTGGACGAGCGGCCACGCATGCTCCGTAGGAGCGGGGTGGGGTGAGTTTTTTTTTTTTTTTTTTAATATTCTTTATTTTGGCATTTTTGAAGTACAGAATGACAAGTACAAACAAGGATCAAACAACAAAAGTGGAGGAAGGAGGACCGGACTACATGTCTATAACATACACTTAACTTGCCATCACATAGTGTCGATTCGTAATGTATACAACCACTACTCCATAGCCCCCGATGTGGGCGTTAGATGTCCTCTTAGTGTTATGGATGTTATAGGTCTCTGATTTGAAATTCCAGGTGGCTTTTCCCATACTCTCTCTGGATCGCCCGGGACCCCGTCCCTCCTGCCTTTGCATAACACAGAAGGGGAGAAGGGGAGGTAGGGAGGGCACACAGGGGATGACGGGGGGGGGGTAGGTGGGGGCAGGGGGGGAGTGGCAAGTAATCGGCAATGTGGCAAATCTCCTCCCGTGGGGGGCACGCCGACATCATGGATGTGGCCCCCACACCGGAGTCTCGCCGCCTCTTTACACTCTGCGGACCCGCCGTGGGGTGAGTTTTTACACACGATCTGGGGGGTTTCACATAGCAGGGCACCCCTGATCGGGGTGCCCCGGGGAAGTGGACCAAGACCCAGGATAGTCAAAATCCTGGGTGTTGGTCCACTTTAATGGAAAGAATAAAAAAACAAGGGTGGTTTTTGAATGTGCCATTCTATAGCTAACGTAAAACTGCCTGTCCCTCAAGATATCTTTGCTGGGATAATGGCTTATTGCTATTGCAATTTTCTGTGTGGGAGTTGCAAGAGCAGTGGATAATATTTTGCCTGAAATTCTGCTTTAAAGTGGACCAAAACCCAGGATATTGACTATCATGGGTTTTGGTTCTTGCCCCCAGATCGGGGGTGCCCCGCTGTGTAAAATCTCTAAGGTCGCTGGAACGATCTCACTCCTCCACGGTCCTAAGGCGCATGCGCGAATCAGCGCACTCGTGCCCCTTCATCAAGGAGCTCTTCTAATACGAGTGGATCCATGCGCCTTGGTGTCTGCCCCTACCCCCTCCGGTTTTTGAGCTTTGGGCACTATATACTCACCTCGCCAGGGGTTCATCTTCTGGGTCCCCCGGATTCTGGCTGATCTTCCGACAGGTGGTGCCATCTTACATCCCATCAGGCAATGTGTGCGCCCCCTGATCTCGCTCCTGCACAGTGCCCATAAATGGGATGCAATGGAGCCCCCTGAAATCCTGCGAGACTTTGCTGACTTTGAAGAGCACAGCTAAAGCCGTGCTGTAACTTACAGACGTCTAAGCTGGTGGGGTTCGGCGACATCCAAAAGGTAAGTAGGGGCTGATGGGGAGGAATTGTCCCCTTTTTATTTTAGCTCCGATGTTCCTCTTTAAAGGAGATGCCCACAGTTGTGGACTTTTCCCAAGAATCCAGGGCTGGGAAGTGCCAGGGGGGATAAGTAATCTGCTTACCATACCTTCTGTACCACCAATTGCCTTCCTGCAGACCCAGTTTGTGAGGCTGGGAGCTGCACCTCCTGCGCTTCCAGCTAGCAGGTGGGCATGGCCTGTGTATAGCCAGCTCCCATTGAAAACAAGTTAATGGTGTACAGATGTCCCAATTGTTTTCCATTGGAGCCGGCCCCACACTGAAATTCATGGTGTATGGAGATCCCCATTGTTTTTAAGGGGAGCCGACCACACACAGACCACGCCCACTTGCCAGCTGCAGCCAGGAAGAGCAGCTTCTGGCCTTACAAACTGGGGCTGTAGGAGGACAATATGTGGTGCAGCAGTAACGCCACTACAAAGTCATTGGGTGACCATAACCATTGGCCCTAAAGTCTAGGGCTGAGTGATTTCTGTCCTAGGCGCAGGGGTGTACCTACCATAGAGGCAGGGGAGGCAGCTGCTACTGGGCCCTTGGGATAAGGGGACCCCATGCAAGCTGTTCACCCCCCTCCACCTTGCAACATCTGTGGCAAAAGCACGGGTGCTGACATCTGAGTTGCACCCAGTGTAATCTACAGCTCTGGCCCCTGGTGATCCCCCAAAACATGGCATCAACACTGTATACTGTGATAGCACCTCAGGAAGAGTGGGACCTCACTGTGCCCACTGTCAAAGACCACAAACATTATCTCGGATGCCCAAGTGTGTGTGAATCCCCAAGATCATCAAAAATTTGCCGCGCCACTTTTACAGGCTCTCCTTCAATCAGCATTGATTGCTGTGCAAATTAATGCTTGGCAAAAAACGTGAAATGAATTAAATGTTGGGCACCCCCCCTAGCCGCTGCCTCACAATGCCTAGGGAGGCTGCGCACATCGGATGGAGTGGTGCGGGGGGGGGGTGCATGCACATGCATTATGACATCTAGGAACGAAGTAAGATTAAGGGCAATCCCAGGAGTTTTACACATGCGGATGCCCCTGAGAAGGGCTTTCACCAATAACTAGTCCTTTTAACTCTAGGGCCCTGTGGCGTGGGATTTGGTTCACTTTAATGCTGGGGGGGGGGGCTTTATGAGTTTTGCTATGTGGCTCTGTGAAAACTATGTAGGTCTCTACCAAGGGGCATCCCAATTTGAGATGCCCCCCAGTATAAAACCCCCAGGTTTCATTCAACTCGATTCAAAGGCATATGCATAGTTCTTCTGCAGCATCTCTGCATGCGAAGACCCTCACACAATGGCTTTGATTTAATGGGGCAAATGGAAGCTTGACCTTTCCCCATTCCTTTATGCCTAGAAGGGATATTTGCCCAGCAAAAAATGTACGAACCATGGTAAAAAGTAAAAAGACACTTGCTGGCCGTCCTGATTGCCATGCACATGGGCTCTATTGTGGTTCCAGAAACCCTTTAGGTCCAAGTTGTTGGCTGGGGGGGGGGGGTGTTGTGTTTGTATGAGTTTTGTATTTTATGTGTTTAAAGCGGAGCTTTAGTCATTGCAGAGGCCGGACGAGGGGATTAGGAAGAAAAAACCCTTACCTGAACCCAGGGGCCTATGCCACTCTCCTGGCGCCCCGCCATCTTTGAAGTGAAACACAGAATGAATGGGCGGTGGGAGTGTACACGAACCCAGGGTATGCCGCTTTCTTGTTTTACCGGCAGTGGCCATGGGAGAGGGAGGAGTGGTGTGGGCCCCTGGGTTAAGGTAGGGTTTTTTTCTTTGTAACCCCCGTACTGCCTCAGTGCCAGAGTAGGGTGTCAGAGCGGGGGGGGGGGGGTTAATATTGACTGAAGTTCCGCTTTAAGAAGTTCCAGAATGATACTTATAAAAGCAGGTCTAGCACCACACCCCAGAACCTGCATCTACAACAATGCAATCATGGCCAGTCCCATCTCTGAGGAGCTGACAGAAAGGGTCTGAGCTCCTTATTTGCTTGCTAATTATCTCAATAGATAAGAAGATTTGCACCGACACCTAAACACTAAACCATTTTCTAGCAGTTAACCCACCAATCTGTATGACTGAAAACTAATTATGGTTGCCAACAAGTTGACATTGAACCAGACCAACCGGTTTTGACCCTTACGAGAGCAGACTATCTGTGATAATCAGGGGAGTAAGAATAGGTGGTGCAGGGGCTGCGATAATTGTTGCTCCTCCACCTTATTTATCATATTTGTGCTCACATGACATAATTTAGATAAAGGAAGCACCATTTGTTTTAGGTGTTTTGTCTTTAGTTGTCTAGCTGCACCTTAGAGTTAAAAGACATTTTACTGTATGAGCCTTGACAAGGGCCCAATTTAATGTTCGCCCTATCACATTTACTTAAACCACTGGTGATAATAGTTTATTTTGGTCACACTAATGTATATCTCATGACATTTTTGTGGTAATTTAGCATTGACTGGTGCTAGGTTGGTGTAATTCGTAGTGCATTTGCATTTGTAGGAAGCATGCTTGACCTGTATCCTGGAATCATTTAGGGGATTATTTAAAGTGGACCAACACCCAGGATTTTGACTATCCTGGGTGTTGGTCCACTTAGGTGGGGCACCCCGATCGGGGGTGCCCCGCTGTCTGAAACCCCCCCGATCGCCGCAAAAACTCACCTCTCCCCGCTCCCACGTGACCTCGTCCGGCCAATGACAGCGCTCAGAGCAGCTCTGGTATGCGCGTCCAAAGCTGCTTGGACGCGCATACCAGAGCGCTGTCATTGGCTGCGTCTCTCGCTTCCCTCTAACAGGGAGCGCTCCTGCGCCGGCCATTCACAAAACGGCCGGCGCGGGAGCGCGCCCTGCTAGAGGGAAGCGAGAGACGCGGCCGCATCTCGCGCATGCGCCGTTGGATCGCAGGTAAGGTGAGGATTGTGGGCCTCCTGGGGGGTTCCTCCCCGCGGGACATCCCGATTTCGGATGCCCCGCGGGGAGGGATCTGATCGGTCCGGGAATCTTATAGATTTCCGGGCCGATCCCCCCTGGGTGTTGGTCCACTTTAAGAAGGGATAGCGCCAGGTAGCGCCTCGTAGCAGCAGACAGCGTCTGGTGAATGCCGGGCGCTGTACGCAAAACCACATTTATGAAAGCGAATCTGGTGAGTGCCTCTAACAGCGCCACGTAGCATCCAATTTATTATTACAGGCGGCTCAGCGTAAAGCGCCAGCGCTCTAGCTTCCAGAGTGCCAGGTATTACCTTTCGCTGAGTGTCGCTCTCCCATATGTTTCAATGGGCCGTTCATTTGCTTGTGTTTAAACAGCGTGTTTGAAGATTTTTTTTTGCTTTTTTTTTTGCTTAAATCATTGTGTGACCACTCCTGGCTGCAAACAAACACTTTTAGAAACTTTTTTCACTTTTTATATTTTTATGCAGGATTGTCAATACAGGTCTGGCGCTAAAGTGTTATGTCACAGTGTTAAAACAATGTCATTCCATGTGTTTTCGCTTTGTTACAGGTGGATATGTG
The DNA here is from genome assembly GCA_027917425.1 of Gastrophryne carolinensis. Taxonomy (NCBI): domain Eukaryota; kingdom Metazoa; phylum Chordata; class Amphibia; order Anura; family Microhylidae; genus Gastrophryne; species Gastrophryne carolinensis. The sequence goes on from CM051240.1 coordinate 186,921,746, forward strand.
TTTGCAAACTTTAATCACACAGTGTCTGGCGCTCTATGCTATAGCTACCAGATTTAGAGTGCCGACGCTGTGTGTGAGTCCTTTTTTGAGTATGGTGTGGAGCACCGAGTGCTGGATGTACTGAGCTGGCGCTACCTCTCGCTCGCTGCAGCGCTGTAATGGTGTCACAACGCCCAACATACATCACATTCATCAATGCCGACCAGGTTACTAGAGCGACTGAGGCGCTATGTTACAGCGCTCGATACCCGCTTACAGCGTCAACTAGCGGTCGCTCTAAGAGCTGCTATACAGACGCTCATCTGCCGATACCTGGTGTTAGTAGTGAATCAGCCTCCATGAGTTTGTCTTCATTCCTATAGTATAGGGGTGCACAGTGATGGACTGTGGAATCAACCCAGGAATTTACTAGCAGCCAGTCAGCCCATAACCCACCTGCGACATTCCCTCAGAGCTCCCCCCACAGTGCACTCCAAAACTAAAGCTAAAGTAAAACTAAAGGGAAATGCGCACATTCAATTACATTTTTGAAAGTGTATATTTTGTGTGCCAAAAAATGTACATGAGGTGCTGAGCTTAATTAGTATTTTTTTGATTTTCTTATTTTATACAAATGTGTGTTTTACAGAAGCAGTAGTCGCTACCTGCAATCTGTTGCTATTGGCAACTGCACATCAAACCTGTACACCAAGATATACAAGAAGAGAAAATTAACGTGGACCAAAAACCTTGGAGATCGGCCCAGGTTTCTATTAGATTCCCCGGCCGATTGATTCCCTCCCCTGGGGCATCCAGAATCGGGATGCTCTGCTGTGTGAAACAGGTTGCCCATAAACTCACATTCTTTCCCAGTCCAATGGCGCATGGGCAAGCAGCGGCTGCATCCCCGCAATCTCTCTAGCAGGGCATGTGCCCCCGCAAGGCATTTGTGAATGACCGGCATAGGCACGCTCCCTGTTAGAGGGAAGCGGGGGATGCTGCCGTCAGCATGTTCTGCTCGTGTTAGACAAGCTCCTGGACGAAGGGGCTCAAGTGGATCCGAGCGCATTGATTTGACGAGTGGCCGTATAAGCGTCGTAGGACCGGAAAGAGATGAGCTTGTTCCAGTGGCCTGGGGGGTTTCACACTGGGGCAAGGACCAAAACCCAGGATAGTCAAAATCCTGGGTTTTGGTCCACTGTAAGCCCTGTACACACTTAGCACTGCTTCTTGGTATGTGTAAAGGTTGAGTGAACTCACTGCCATTAGCAGCAGTCATAGCAGCAATGATCTATGTGTGCAGCGCTCACTTGTCTCTTCTTATAGATCTTGGTGTACAGACTTGTAGAATTACCAATAGCAACAGATAGGAGGTAGTAAAAACTGCTTCTCTGAAACACACATATTGCAACATAAGAAAACATTTTAAAAATACCAGTACTGGCCAAAAAAATGTAATCTTTCAAAATGTGGACTTTCCCTTCAAATGTTGCAAGTGCATGGTACTGAAGCCTTAGTATTTTGGAGGCAGATAATGTGGCAGGGGTGGGCATGGGCCCCCAGAAACATGATGCTGGGGCATACCACAGGCTGGGGTTTCTATGCTGGGGGGTACAGTAGGGCCAGTACAGGGGTGCATGGGGAAGACTAGGGAGGCAGGGATTGGGTGGGGGTGTAAGAAACAGCAACAGAGCTCCGCATAGGGAGCGGCCACATCACCAATTTTTTCTGGGGTCTGGCGCACGCTCCTGTCCCCAGCCTACCTGAACAGCTGGTTGCCAGGGCACGCATCAGCCATGAGATGCGGCTGCAGCCCGCACATGTACTGTAGTATCAACGGAAAGCTATGTTTTATCTTGGGGATTTCACAAAGGGCGCACACTGAACCAACACTGCCAATTGTTTTTCCTGTGGTCAGAGGATTAGAGGGTTTGTCCTAGTGCTGCTGGGGTGAACCAGCCTCTCTGCTGGTTGAGGCAAACTTTAAACCCCCCTACGTTACCAAATACCTGTATGTGTATATCAAATCATGTAGAAATCTTGATTTGGGATGCCCTGCAGCGTTATACCCCCTGGCTCAGCACATACTTTGCTCTTTCTCGGATCCCGTGAGCATCTCTGCAGCAGCATCCCTGGTGAACTTTACGTTTTTCAGAACAGATGATGTGGGGTTGCTGCGGCATGGCAGATTACTCTGCTCTATCCTGCAGTGAGCTTGTTTGGTGGATCCAAGGATGAGGTGAATATACAGCAGAAGGGTTATGCTGTGGGGCTTTCTGCTTTAGGATGCTCCATTAGGAAGAATTTGTCCCAGACTAGAGTCTTTTAGAGTCTAGTCCAGGTTTTGGTTCTCTTCCAACTCCCTGCCCTGCTATATACCACACCACTCTCTGCCCTGCCCTGCCCCCCCCATCTTCTCTGTCCTGCTCCCTCCATCTCTGCTGTGATCTTCCATGCTGCAACCCCATCTCTGTCCTGCGCTCTGCTGCATTCCTATATCTTTGCCATTTCCCCCCCTTCGCTGCCCTGCTCTTTGCTGCACCCCCCATCTCTTTTCTGCCTTATCTGCCCCTTTTCTGCTTCCACATCCCTGCCCCACTTTTTCTGCACCCCTTATCTCTGCCCACTATTTGCTGCCAGTCAAGTTCCTATGGGTCCCGGCAGTTTATGATAGCGGCGGGTGAGGGGTATGTTTAGGAAAAGCAGATAATGCCTGCAGCTCCTACTTAAGTTGCAGCCATGCTGCCAGCACTGCCATTCACAGTTTCTCACTGCTTATATCTTCCTTCCACACACTGGGGCAGAACAAAGAGCAAGAAGCTTTGAATGGTGGCATGGGCTGTATGGCTGCAAATAAAGTAATAACTGTCAATGTTCTATGCTGTTCTCACCATGGAACAAAACCTGTGAATTTGACTTTCCTGGGTTTTGTTCTGTGCCCCCGGGGTGACCCGAATCGGGATGCCCCGTTGTATGAAACCCCCCTGTTCGCCCATAAAACTCACCTGTCCAAATTCCAATGGCGTATGCGTGGGCTCTCGTCCAATGAGAGCCACCTGCTGTGACTATGCCATTCGGTAGCTGGCTCTCATTTACTTGAATGGGGAGCATGCACTGCCGCATCCCCCGAATTCCAAGCCGTGAATGCGCTCCCATCCCAGCCTATCTGAATGAATTGTAAACAATGAGAGACGCCTGCCGAATGACACAGCAGTCACAGTAGGTGGCTCTCATTGGAGAGCCTGAGCGTGTGCCGTTGGAGCAAGGAAAGGTGAGTTTTTATGGGTGCCCTGGTGGTGGCAGCTGCCTTAACCTGCCTGTGGCTTTAGCCAACAATGCAATATGTGGAATTTTACACATCTGGGCATCCCAAATCAGAATGCCCCCATGAAGAGTCTTACAGACTCTAGGCCGGTGGTTGCTCCTAAGAAGCATCTGAAAAAAAGTGACCAAACAGATTTTAGCTTAGTAGATTCATTGCAACCACAAAGTGACACATCATATCATTTAGAACTGGAAGCGGTATTAAATAACATGTGCTGCAAAGTGACCCTTTGCAGAATCTATTTTTATAGAAACACCTTATAGTGCCCGATGTTAATACACAATGGGTTTTTATCTATTTAAAAAAAATATTAGCCATTTTATTAGGAATACCATTTTCAAATGTAGGAATTGTTACATGGTATCAAAAGTCTGTCTATCCAAAAACAATATGGTTCCCATAGTTTTACTTTATAAGGTAAAGATCATATCAAAAGAATTATTTATAAACAGCACATACAGACCATGGAATATTATGATGTCCATGATTCTTAGCAGGAGGTGGAGCCAGGTGAATGTCTTTTTGCCTTTATGATATCTCAAGTGCCCAGAAAGAGCAGGCCAGGCATGCAATGCTTGAGTATATCTTTTACTGTTTCACTTCCTATTTGTGAGCATGTATTTCAAGCTAGTGACCCTTGTCAGCACAAGGCTTGAAATGATGGCTGCATGGGGGGGATAAAACTTGGGAGCACCAATAGCAGAGGGAACAAGCCACTTTAGGAAGAGACCCATGTTAGGCTGAATAAAGTGGGCTAAAAGAGACCAAACAACCCTCATATTTATAGGGTACAAAGTAAAGCCCTACTAGACAGATCGACTCATGTTTAGGTAAAGGAGACTGTGAGGAACAGGGCAAATATTACATTGCATTCTATCACAGATGCAAGTCCGGAGTTCCCCTTTATTTCCCTCCTAGTCATCAATATGTACTCAGGAAAAGGAATTAGCATTTACAGGTTAAGCAGGGCAGATCACAGACCCCCCCCCCCCCTGCTGACTGTCACACCTCTAGCCTGGTAAGGCTCCAGTTGGTCTGCAGCTCGCTGGAACCCTGGCTGTGAATTTGTCACATGAAAGAGGGGAGCTGCAGACATCCGGCACCAACACAAATCGGACCATAGCTGCGCCCCCATGTGTCCCAGCACCAAACCAGGTACAGAATCAGAACCGGCTCACAAAACCGCACACGGGGATAGATTACTGCGGGCTCAGCAATAAAGGAAAACCAGGTAAACTGGGATCTAAGGTTCTGACGCACTTAGGGACCCCATTTCTGGACTCATCGGATGCCCGGCGTCCAGCCCAATCACTTGGTACCGCTTCCAAAGCCATATGACCCCCCTGCTCAAAGTTATAACCCCTAAAGGGTTTTAGGGGCTGAAGCGAGCCCCAGAACAGTGGGAGGTGACAATCCATCCCACAGAGGGGAGGGGGTGGAGGGGTCTCACCGCATAAATAGGGTAACCCTGAACTAGGCATTTGTCACTCCTGGAGAGGTCACGATTCCCGCGTGCTGGAGGTGTCCACCCACCTAGCTTGCCACTTACCTCTTGTGGAAGCCATCATCACCACTACTCTGCAAACTGCATATTAAGGTAACTGACTCATTGTTTCTCTGTGTAACTCACTCTATCCTGTAACAGTCTCAGAACAGCATTTTGTATCATCTGTATCATTTCATATTCCATCATAGCCAAATGTTTGTTATCACTGCCTAGTGTGCTTATAGCATTAAAACTTTTAATGCTATATTAAATGCTATTACATTTTAACTTGAGCGATCTGTTTGCCTTAAACCAAGAATCTGTGTGTCTGCAGGCTTTGGGCCTGGTATTCCTGATAGGAAGGCATGGACTAGGGTTTGGGGGAACGTGGTCTGTGTGTCAGGAGGTCCCTGGTTTATAGTTGGATCACGTGACCCGCGGTTCCCTGACAAATTGGTAGCAGCGTGGTGGGATAAGGCAAATAGTGTAAGCGAGCGTGGGCCCCATACTCATATACACTAAAGATTACCAGCAGTGGCTTTTCTGTTGCTGGGATCTTAAGATCAGAAGCCAGTCACCAGCCCTCAGCATCCCGGAGGGCCGTGCCCCACCTGCCGGTCCCCCGAGCCAAGCAGGCTCAGACGCTCTCCTGCACGCTGCTCTGGCAAGTCTACGGGCTGGAGACCGCGCCACCTATGAGGCCGCATTGAGGCTGCCAAGCGCCAAGCGGAACGCGAGGAACGCCGTGAGGCTGCAGAACACCGGGAGCAAGCTGAACGTGAACACCAGCTCCAAGTTCTGCAGCTAAAGCTTCAGCACCCTCAACCCAGCACAGCTGGTAGCGGGCCCCCTGAGAACCAGGCCCCAAAGTTGCATGCGGAGGATTTCCCAGTCTTGGACAAAGGTACAGATCTGGACACCTTTCTGCTGGCTTTTGAAACTGTTTTCCATCAATACCATGTACCGGAGGATCAGTGGGTCAGGTACTTAACCCCTCAACTTAGGGGTAAAGCCCTGGAAATCTTTAGGTACCTACCCAGCGAGACCACCCTGAGCTACAAGGGTTTGCGACGGGGCCCCACTGACAGCTGGGCTGACATGAGGGCGCTACAGAGAGCAGTCGAGCAGTGGACCACCGGCTTAGAAATCACCACCATCCAGCAAATGAAGGAGCTGATTGCCACAGAACAGTTCCTCTGTAATTGCCCTGTGGAGCTGCAGCATTTTCTGCGTGACTGGAAGCCGAAGGGGGCCTCAGCAACTGCAGCACTTACGGATGAATACCAACACAACAGAGCCCCCGAGGCCCGGAAACTTGCCAGCTGGAAAGTGGGTAAGCCGCCACCGGCATCTGTTGTCCCTGCCCATCAGCCCAAGGCCCCTTCCCCTACTTCCCTCTGTCACCACTGCAACCAACCAGGACACTTCAAGGCCACATGTCCTCAGCGCCAGCAGGGCCCGTCCCAGAACTCCCCTACGGTGCTGTATGTGGGTAGGGGTGCTGGGAGGTCCCGGGACAACTTGCAATTCGTTACTGTGGGCCAAGCTGTGGCCATGGGACTTAGGGACACAGGCACGGAGATGACTCTTGTGCGCCCTGAGATGGTGTCCCCACCGGACTTCATCCCCGGAAAGACTGTCTCAGTCTCCAGAATTGAGGGAGGTGCATCTGCACTCCCCATGGCAAAGGTTTATTTGGACTGGGGTGCCGGCGGGGTGTGCGGGAGGTGGGGGTATCGCCGAATATCCCTGCCAGTGTTTTGCTAGGAACAGACTTGGGGCGGCTAGTGTCTCAGTATGTGGCCACTGAACCCCCAAGGTCTGGTCCCCCAGAATGTAATAACATTTATACTCCAAGGTGTGCAATTAATATGAGTTATGTGTGTAACCTACCTGCTACAGGGAATGTGAGGGTAGGTAGTATAAAGTGTGCTTCTTCCTCCCAGAAGAAGGAGGGTTACCCAGCAGCTGGGGAGGGAACTGCGACTGAGGTGAGGGCTGTTCCAGGAGACGTGGGACCCCTAGGTATGTCCACATCGCAGGGTTTCTCCACTGGGATGTCAAAGGGCCAGGCTGGTCTGTCTGGAATGGCAGCTTGGATGGGAATGGAAGGGGGACAGGCATTACCTGAGGCCACAGCGGCTCTATCATGCATAGTGGGAGCGCTGGTAGCCTAGGGGCCCCGCGGGGGTCTAATGGCTCCCTTCCTCCAAACCAAGTGGCTACCAGGGCCGACAGAGGTCCGGAGGGAGGTCCTGGGAAACGGACAGGGGATGGAATGGTCTCTTCTATTCCAACCACCCCACGTCCGGGGTTCCTGGCACCTCAACCCGAGGAGACCAGTCCAGGCCAAAAAGCAGTGGCGGTGGAACCTGCAGGTGGGGTGAGGGGTGTCCATGGAGAGATGGGACCCCTAGGCAAGTCCCCAGGGTTTCATCACACCCGGGGTGTTAAGGGACCAGGGTATTCTGAACCAGCAATTTGGGTGGAAGTAGTGTAGGAGCAGGTGCTATCTGGGACGTCAGCAGCTGAGACCGCTGACAAGCACAGCAGGGGCCCAGAGTCCCCTCAGGGGACTGACAGCGCCTTCCCTTCCTCCCAAGAGGCTGCAGAGACAGGTGGAAGCCCAGAGGTGGCTTCCGTGAAACTAACTGTGGACATGGTGGTCCCGACCATGTCTAGGCAGAGATGTGGGGTGGCATCAGACACTGATGACCCCCAGAGAGTTCTCCCCAAACAGGAGCTGCAGCTCCACTTGGGCCCAGACCCCAGACGGGTGGTCTGGAGACAAGTGCGGCTGTACCCAATGATAGTCAAGCCAGGGTCACCAGGAGAGTGGCCTGAGGACCAGCAGTTGGTGGTTTCCTATCTGTCCAGAGCTAAGGAGTGCTATGCCTTAGAGAGCTGGACAATTGGGCGCATGGGGATCACCAAGAAGCAAGTGGGGCCTGACCTGGCTGCCTACCATACCTGTCAGAGGGTGGGGGTGGCAGGGCCAAATCCCAGCAGCCCAACGAAAACTCTGTCGCACAGAAAGAGGTTCATGCCATTGTCAGTGGACTATGCCACCCAGGGCCCATGTTCAATGGCCTTGGCACCCACCTGGGCTGACAGGGTGGGTACTGCCCTGTGGGAGATCCTTCCCAAGGAAGATCCCCCCCAGGGTAGACTCTCCATCCAGGGGATCCAGTTCATGGCGCTGGAGGTTAGGCAGGCCCCAACTCAGGGCTACCTCCTTAAACTGTGTTGGCGACATGCACCGGGGCCCCTGGCTCGGGTAAAGCAGAAAGGGATGGGTTGCCATTGGCAGACTGTGGACCCGCGGTCCCAGCTATGGACCACCCTACACCCCTTCCGGGAGTGGTCCAACCATTACTCTGGAGGGATGTGGACCACAGTGTGGCACATAAACCCTGGAGGGGACCCCCGAAACTATCCATGTATGGTTCGGGCCTCCCTTCTGGGGCAGCAGTGCAAGGCTGGGAGCGGAAACCCCCCTCAGGTCCCACAGCATTTGGACCTTGCCCAAAATCCTCAACACGAAACAGCGCTATGGCCGTGGTGCTGCCGCAGAGTTCTCCAGACAGGGATAGATTGCACATGGGCACACGGGTCAGCACCAGGAAGTGCAGCCCCTTAGCGCCCTTTTAGAGGGGGAGGTGTGAGGAACAGGGCAAATATTACAATGCATTTTATCACAGATGCAAGTCCGGAGTTCCCCTTTATTTCCCTCCTAGTCATCAATATGCACTCAGGAAAAGGAGTTAGCATTTACAGGTTAAGCAGGGTAGATCACAGACTCCCCCATGCTGACTGTCCCACCTCTAGCCTGGTAAGGCTCCAGTTGGTCTGCAGCTCGCTGGACCCCTGGCTGTGAATTTGTCACATGAAAGAGGGGAGCTGCAGACATCCGGCACCAACACAAATCGGACCATAGCTGCTCCCCCATGTGTCCCAGCACCAAACCAGGTACAGAATCGGAACCGGCTCACAAAACCGCACACAGGGATAGGTTACTGCGGGCTCAGCAATAAAGGAAAACCAGGTAAACAGAGATCTAATGTTCTGACCCACTTAGGGACCCCATTTCTGGACTCATCGGATGCCCGGTGTCCATCCCAATCGTTTGGTACCGCTTCCAAAGCCATACGAGCCCCCTGCTCAAAGTTATAACCCCTAAAGGGTTTAGGGGCTGAAGCGAGCCCCAGAACAGTGGGAGGTGACAATCCGTCCCACAGAGGGGAGGGGGTGGAGGGGTCTCACCGCATAAATAGGGTAACCTTGAGCCAGGCATTTGTCACTCCTGGAGAGGTCACGATTCCCGCGTGCTGGAGGTGTCCACCCACCCAGCTTGCCACTTACCTCTTGGGAAGCCATCATCACCACTACTCTGCAAACTGCATATTAAGGAAACTGACTCATTGTTTTTCTGTGTAACTCACTCTATCCTGTAACCGTCTCAGAACAGCATTTTGTATTATCTGTATCATTTCATATTCCATCATAGCCAAATGTTTATCACTGCCTAGTGTGCTTATAGCATTAAAACTTAAATTTTAACTTGAGCGATCTGTTTGCCTTAAACCAAGAATCTGTGTGTCCGCAAGCTTTGAGTCTGGGTTTCCTGATAGGAAGGCTCGGACTAGGGTTTTGGGGAACGCGGTCTGTGTGTCAGGAGGTCCCTGGTTTATAGTTGGATCACGTGACCCGCGGTTCCCTGACAGAGACCAATATTAGACTTTAAAGCCCAGCAATAAAAGGCTGCATAGGAAAAGACTGCTTTGTTCAATTAAAATTGCATAAAAATGGTAGAAATAAAGGTTAACATATTGGCTGTCCAAGCAATGTCTGAGGAGCCTGGTCCCGGAGCTCTGGGGTGATCTGCAGTTGAAATAACAGTGGGCGAAGCAACACCCACTTTGCAAAAAATGGTTGTTGGTCCACTCGGGGGGGGGGGGGGGGTGAGGCATCCGGAATGCCGGAGTTGCCCTTTGGACCAACCCCTGGCAAACCCCATATACCTTACCTGCCACCTTGCCCCCTCTGCAACATGCTGTTGCATGATTGGCTGGCGGCGGTCACATGTCCTGTTCTCTGCCTTTCAGCAGCTGGCCAGACAAGAATGGGATATTCACCGAGGTGACAGGTAAGGTTTAAAGGTTTATGGGGTTTGCAGGGGGGGTTAATCAAGGGGTCCCTTGGCATTTGGGATTACCCCCCAGACCGGACCAACGCCCATTTTTTGTAAAATGGATGTTGGTCTGGTTGAAACTTGTCTTGTCCCCTCAGCATTCTGGTTGCTTTCAAAGGACTGGTTAATAACAAACACAAAACAAAATGCAACTACGACCATTCAAATGTATGGCTTACAGACACAGAAATATTTTGCTCAGGACATATGTAGATGCTGAATTATTTAGCCAAGAACAGCTACAAAAATATTTTGCCCAGGACAGATGCAGGCACTAAATTATTTTGCCAAGAATAGCTACAGAATTATTTTGGCCAGGACAGATGCAGGCACTAAATTATTTTGCCAAGAATAGCTACAGAATTATTTTGGCCAGGACAGATGCAGATACTGAATTGTTTTGCCCAGGACAGATGCAGGTGCAAAATAATTTGACCCATGACAGCCACATCCCAGCGAGTGTAAAAAATGGTGACACCTGTCTGTTCATCTAAGATCTTAATGCGGCGTGAGGGGGGACAGGGAGGAACGTCCCCTCCCTTCTAGCGTCTGTACTCCACCGGCGGTTTTAAACTCGCTGGGACCCCTCACCTGTCTCGTAATATGTATGACACGTACAACATTGGATTAATGTATTATCTAGCTACTAGCCACAAGCAGACAGAATCCAGGGGCCAGGGGCTGCTCAGACTACGATAATCATCTAATACAATCAGATTTTTGAGTGGGGCACTGAGGAAGCCTATTTACAGGCGAAAGTGTCCACCTATCGCAAGATAAGGCAAAAACCCAATTATGCAAAGAATGGTTTTATATGGATGTTAATTGCGATGTATATTGTACCTAGATGTTTGAATCAAGTGTGACAAGGCATATGTCTGTTACAAGTTTTTTAACCATCAGCATAAGAAATAAAATTATGATGTTTTTACTGTTGCCTATTTTGGCTGGTATTTGGCGAGGTCGGGTTATGGTTGAGCTCTCGAGGTATTTGGAAAAAGAGGGGGGCCGAATTAACCCCTATATCTGCTTGTTGTGAGTTTACAGTCAGGGGGCCTATTGCCCAACCAGCTTTGCTGCTACGCTGCCCGGTGGTTTACCCACAGTGCCGCTTTCCCCACTTTTTTTTTTTTCTCTCTCCTTTTTCATCCAGTATACAAATTTCTTTTGGGCGGGTCATATTTTCTGGGGGTTCTAACAAACCCACAATTGTTTCTCATTATATGTAAATACTTTATGTATTCTGGGTGAAATTGTTTTAATATCCTCAATTTCTGAGTCGTGGCTGCGCTGGGAATGGCGTTTCATGGAAAAGATTGATAAGTCTTGAGCATGCCCTGTTGTGGTCAGAGACAGACGCAGGTCACTATGGCTTGATGTGCTTGCTCACGCTGAGGGCTCCAAGGGACAGAGTAGCTATAGGACTAATTTTTTGATTGGTCCTAGAGGAATGAATTTAACAAAAGAGTAAACTTTTGAACCCTGCTACAGCTTCTGCCATACACTGCTGGAAATGGAGGAGGGACATATGAGGCAGACATCAGGTCAGGTGCTTGCTGGCCAATTATTGCCATTCGGGTTTACAGTCCCTCATACACATCTGAGTGAGCTGTCCTATTTTTAACATGTAAAAACTGCAATAAAAAATTTGTTTTAATTTTTACCTAAAAAAAACCCTTTATCTGCAATGGGGCGTTTTTACAGGTGAGGTACATCATATTTTGCAGTGAGGTAAGGATTTTTTTTGAAAATTTGAAAACCACAGCACCCTATGGGGCAAATATTTGTCATGGGTGCTGTTGTTTCCAAAGTTTCAAAAAAGTTTCATTTCACACCCCAAAGCACACCAAAAAGTACACTTGCTTCAAGGGAGTAATTATCATGATAAGAGGAGGCATGTGTGATCTGCGAGGCACTGGTTGGCGGCCCACGCATGCACGTGGGATCATCGAAAAGCTAAGCTTTTACTGCGATCCCCCGGGATACATAAAACAAGATGCCTGCTGGACAGACACAATACCCCAGATAGTGAAAATCCTGGGTGGTGGTCCTCTTTAAAGAAACCCCTCAGGGACACTAAACTAACCTATTCCACCCCCGGGTTGCAGTGGTTTAGGTTTCAGCTCTGTCGGCTTATGCGTGACTGTGTGCAACCGAGCAGGCATCTTCCCTGCTGCTAGTCACAAGCGAGAAGGCTCTCTTACCTACAAGAAGGGGGTGCATCTACCTGATATAAATTCTGTAGTGTATGTTAATATGCACACTGGGGACCAATCAAGAGGGATCAAATCTGAGTGTGGGAAGGTATGTGTAGTGTATTTTTTATGTTGCCAGAAATATTCCTTTAATAATCATCTAAATGTGGGAATCACATGCAGCAGGAGTAGATAGGGTAGCAATCTTACTGACTTGGACCCTAACTCGTACATAGTTACCAGGAAAGGGTTACAGTTATCTAGGACCCAGATATTATTCACTTTCATTCTGCCCTATTTTCTCTACTCTCACTTTACCTGCTGGTCAGTTGTGGTAAAAATATAACATATACGGTAGCTAAGATAACTGATCTTCCTCAAAAAATGACGAAATGCAAACGTTTTTTAAAAAACATTTTTATTTAACAATGGTCTGAGCCGTACTACACATATAAACCTTCGCAGACTGATGTCTAACCTCCATAACACACATGAGAACTGGGGAAGCCGGGCGGTCGCCTCTTTGGACAACAAGAAGGCCTTCGACTCGGTCGAGTGGCCATATATGTGGCAGGTGCTCGCCAAATTTGGGCTCCCACCAGCCTTCATCAGCTATGGCAAGTTGTTGTATGGGGGTCCAGTGGGTAGGGTGAAGATGAATGGAATCTTCTCTGACTCGTTCCCTCTGAGCAGGGGCACTAGACAGGGTTGTCCACGGTCTCCACTGGCTCTTCGCCCTGGCCATCAAACCACTAGCAATAATTATTAGGGAGTCCGCTGCCATTACCGGGTGGAGGCTGAATGGGACTGAGGAGAAGATATCTTTATATGCAGATGACACACTGGTGTACCTGGCGGACTGCTTGGGTTCCCTGGATGCCCTACTAGATACCATTGGGAAATTTGGGAGTTTTCTGGGCTCAAAATCAACTGGGATAAATCCAGTTTATTGCCGGTAGATGGGGCGGACAAGCTGGTGATATCCCCCAGATCGCGGATGAAGGTGGTTAGCCAGTTTAAGTATCTGGGGATTTTTATCAGCTGTAGGCCTGTGGAATTTGTTGAACTAAATATCTCAGGCATCTCCAGTACTATAATCTTTGGGTTTTTCTGGGGCCAGTCATCACCAAAGGCTAAACAGAGAGATTATGAAATCCCAGGTGTCTGAGGGTGGCGTGGCAGTACCACATATGCTTATGTACTTTTATGCCGCGCAGCTTCTGTATGCACATTGTTGACTATGCATCCCACGGGACCACCCAGTGATCTCGCGTGAAGTGGCCTTGTTGGGGTCTGAGGAGAGGGTTTCCACCCTGGTGTATAAGGGTACGGGGAGAGATCCGGGTCCGATTGGGTGCATGAGAACGGTATGTAACATCTGGGATAGAGTGGTTGGTCTGGGTATATAGTCAAATGGGGGCCGTTCCTGGTCTTCATTCACCCCCCTGTGGGGCAACCGTAAATTAGGGAGCTCTATGGCATGCAGGAGACTTGGTTCTGGGGGAGGAGGGGTGTTCGGGAGTTAGGTCAATTATACAGCTCTGGAATTCTTATGTCACTTTAGCAGCTATGTGGATCATTCCAGCTGTCCCCAGGAGACTTCTTTAGATATCTGCAACTTGGCCTGCGCTGCAGTCTCAGTTTCCGGGAAGTGTCCCACAAATTCTCGAATCCCCAGTGGAGTGGGCAGTCAAGGCAAGGGACCTAGTGAAAGTTATCTCCTCATTATATAAGGCTTTGCTGGGATGCCTGGATTCCCCCCGGGGGGAGGGTAGAGACTAAATGGCATGCACTGGATCCTGGCTTGGACGGGGATAATTGGGACGACGTGATGGACAACATCCACTCATCAGTAGTTGAGGCCAGAGATAGGTTTATACAAACTAAATGGTTACACCAAGCTTATATTACGCCGGCCCGGCTATAAAAATACCTAGTAAGCCTAAATTGGACATGGAACTGTTTATGATGGGGGACAGGAAATAGAAGCACACAAGAGTAGCATGCCTCCCTCGATTTGGGATGCCCTACTGTGTGAGGCCACCTGGATTGCCTGATACTTATCTCTTTAAGGTGACCTAATGGTGCGGGCCCCCACTGGCATCCTTGGGGAGCATGCACACAGCACCAGGCAGATGTAAAGGGAAAGTCCACTTTTGAATGACTGTCATGATGCTGAGCTGATCTAGTATTTCTTTTATTGTCATTATGTTAGTAAATGTGTGTTTTATAGAAACAGATTTCACAACCTGCAATATGTTGCTGTTGGCAACTGTATACCAAGATCTACGAGAAAAGAGAGAGAAGCCCTGTACACACAGAACACTGATGCTGGGCATTTGTAAGTGTAAGAGAGCTGCCTCACCACAGCAGCAGCTATAGCAGCAGTGTCCTGTGTGCATAGGGCTTACTTTCTCTTGTAGATCTTGTTGTACTGACTTGGTGCACAAGTTGCCAATCGCAATAGATTACACGTAGTGAAAACTGCTTCTACAAAACACACGTTTGCTAACATAAGCAAAGATTAAAAAAAATACTAAATCAGGTCACTACCTTGAGGACATCATATTGGCGCAGAAAAAAAAATACTTTCAAAAATTAAATCGAAAGTGGATTTTCTCTTTTAATGGCTGTCGATGGGTGCACACATCTGGGCGGAGGATAGGATGCTGCTAGAACTGAAAAGTTGAATTGTACGCTAGCGATAGTCTCCACCCCCCAATTTGTCGCTGCCGCACAGTGCCGCCATCTTGTTGGTGGTAATCCCCTTTTCCCGCACTGTTTAAATCCCCTTGATCTTTTAGTCAGACGTTTTCTGGTGCCCTCTTACTCTTGTCCGAAAGGCTAAAAGCGACATTTTAGAGACCCTTGGTGGGGCATACATGGCGGTGCTACGAATACCTTGACGCCCTCAGTCCCGCCCTTCGCAGTGTTAGAGTTTGTTGCCATGACAGCGGACGCTTGGTAACGGCGGAGGCGGCGCATGCGCACAGCGAGGATGGTGGGGATTGTGGGAAGGAAAGGACTGTCCGGTGCTGAGCTTACCGAGCCGGAGTCTAGGCGACAAGTGTAAACGTGCGGTGGTGGTTTGTGGAGTGTGAGTGCGAAAGGTGAGGTAAAACTCGGGCGCCTCTCCTCCGCCTCACAGGCCCAGGCTGGGCATGGAGGCCGCCATAATCCGGCGCACGCAGGATTCTCTGGGGAAGGTGATTAGAAAACCGCCTCTGACCGAGAAGCTGCTGGGGAAGCCGCCGTTCCGTTACCTACACGACATCCTCACTGAGGTAAATGATGGCCGCCGTACCGGAGAGCAGACGAAGCCCTTCTTCTATCACTACTGACCCGCCATACAAACTTCATGCTCTGCTGGGACATGTAGTCCCCCACATGAGGCCTGTGTAGAGTACAGCCCAGAGAGTTGTGCTCCTCAGGGGTGGAGACTGTTCTAGATTAAAAAAAAAAAAAATTCCAGTTGCCCATGGCAACCCATCCCACTTATTGTGTCATTCTCCGACTTGGAGAGCTGGTTGCTATTAGTAACAGTGCCAGTTGTTTTTCTAAAGTGGAGCAAAATCCTATGAGTTAAAGCGCTCCCCAGAGGCATCCTTATGTAAGATGCCCCGCTTTGTAAAGCCTCCGGGTTCGCCCATGTGTTTGCCACGATCCCTATGGCAAGCAAATGGGCGCAGGCCACTGGCAGCATCCTTAGCACCCCTACATTCAATGCATTTTTCCCCACCAGCATATCTGAATGGCTGGGAACAATCTATTTATTCAAGCTGACCAAAACGTAACATGGCTGGTGCTGGAATCTAAAAAACGTTGCTGGCCTTTCCCCTGGGGCATCCCAAATCAGGATGCCCTGCTGTGTTATCCCCCATCCCAGAGGAGTAGCTAGGCTTTCTGGCACCTGGGATAAAGATTCAAAATGGCACCCTACACCTGTTCTCAGGTGCTCCCCCCCCGACCTGCTGCACTCGGCTCATGTACTCCTTCTAGCTACGCCCCTGCCCCATCCCACCAGGGCACAGCAAAACTCCTTTCTCTGATGAACACCAGCGGCCACACCACCAGCACATTTGGGCTGTGCGTACCATGCATAATTGCTCTGGTTGCATGAGAGCCTGCACATGTGCCATAGGATACGGGTAAGGTGAGTTATTGTAGGACATCTAGGGGGTTTCACACAAAGGGGCATCCAAAATCGGGATGCCCTCGGGGAAAGAAACAAAACCTGCAATAGTCAAAATACCGGGGTTTGTTCCACCCCGCTGTGTGAAGCCGAACCCCGTCCTCCCTCCCAGCAAAACTCACATTTTCCAGCAGCTCCCTCAGTTATATAAACAATTTGGGACTAGAGCGTCCGCATCCCTGGGCTGTGGTGCGGTCCCGCGGCCAGCCATTCTGAAAAGCTGGGGACAGGAGTGGGCAAGCATCTAGGGATGTGGCCGGTTTTGTTCCTGGTTGCCGAAGTGCAGAGCCAAGTATTTATATGCTTGGCAAACGACTTTGATTGAACAAGAGCCCACCATGTGCCATAGGACCAGGGAAAGGTGAGTTGGAATGGGCGATCTGGGGGTTTCACACAATGGGGATTCCCAAATCTCGATGCCCCAGGGGCAAGGAACAAAACCCGGGATAGTCAAAATCCCATAATTGCCCGGTGGCTGTCACATATCCCATGCTCGAGCTTCTGCTCTGCCGGCCATGTGACAGCCGCCGGCCATTCCTGGAGCTGCATTTCCAAAGGGGAGCGAGTTGTAAGGTAATGTTTGGGCTTTACAGCGCTCGATCAAGGGGGCCCACATCGGACCGACACCCATGTTTTGTAAAATGGGCCTTGATCTGTTTTAAGAGCACCCTAGAACAACTATATACATACAATAAATAGGTGCAGTGCAGGTCAGAGGGGCGAATACAAGTGCGTCAGAATGAGCAGATGAAATGTATGTCACTTGCCGTAAGCTATTGGTCCTTGGTGAAGTGATGCCAACAGCTACAGAGGGTGTGTAGTTCCTGCTGGATCTTGGTCCTTCTTCCACACAGAACCCCCAGAGAAAAGTCTGCTTGCAGTCTCTTGGCTGGGTATTTAAATCTCTGGTCAGTCCCTGCCCCCCTCTCCCTGGGATGGACCTCAAGCTCACCCCCCCCCCCCTGGCATCTCCCAGCTTGGAGCTCTGAAAACTAATTACGGGTCATAATTTTTTGGTGAAAGGTCATAGAGCGAGACCAAACATCGCTGTTCTACATAGATCTCTGGATCTCGGCCCCTTAGGGATGTCAGGAGACCAACAGTTGCATGCCCTATAATCTCCCAGTTCTGAAAATGGAATCAGTTTATGTGTAATATGGTATAGGATTTTCATATTTCTGCATAACCTTAAGGTGCCCAAATGTCTGGCTGTCCTGTTTGAAGGGTGAAGTGCATCCAGCCATAGAACTTCTGTCTCCATTCCTGCTTGGCTGCAAATCTTATCAGTGGAGGGGCCTTTGAGGCCAAGGACCCTGGTGGTGAGCACTGGCAGACACAAGATATGCATTTTGTCCATGAGCAGGCCAGAGATGGAATATTATATTTCTGCTTCCTCACAAATGATCTGGGTCAGTGGCTGACTAAGCATCCATAAAGGTAAAGCAGCACCTCCCTCTACGTCCTCTGGGAAGATGCATAGGTCCTCCATCCTACCAGTCTGTATTAGTGGTAGTGGTAGGGAGGCAACTGCAAAAATGGGAAGTAAAGGGGGATTTTGACTATCCTGGGTCTTGGTCCACTTCGGTGGGGCACCCCCGATCGGGGTGCCCCGCTGTGTGAAACCCCCCCGATCACCCTAAAAACTCACCTCTCCCAGCGCCGACGGACAAGCGATTTGACAGCCGCTTGTCCGTGGCTCCTCCGCCGCCGCCTCCCGCGCGTCCCTCTTGACGCGCCCGCGCCGGCCGCCGCCGAAACTAAGGTAAGGGGGTTTTGGGGGGGTTTCACCCCGCGGGACATCCCGATCTCGGATGTCCCGCGGGGAGGGAGGTGATCGGCCCGGGAATCTTATAGATTCCCGGGCCGATCACCCGAGGGTGATGGTCCACTTTAAGAAACCCTGACCTAGACCATACCCTAGCTAGCATTGCTCCACACCCCTGGCTCAGGTGAAGTGCGTGAGAATATGACTCTCCTGGAGCACACAAACTCCATTTACTGCAGTGGAGTGCCAGGCACTACCTTATCATGCTGTTTACCGAGGCAAAGAGGCAATGGGTAGCGTGCATGGACCTGACTTGGTGGGTTTCGCCCTGCCCCGTCTACATCATAGAAAGATCAGCTGTTCATGCAAAATATACTCTTGAAAGGGCATATTGTGTATTCTAATATTTCCCCTAATTACCCCCATTGTGATCTGCTTGGTTCAGAAATGGGTATTACACTGTTTTTTTGTACTGGTAGAGCAGCTCATATAGAGTTTGACAGAGGCGCATTATTAACTTCTGCTGTTCCTTTTTTTAGGTCATCAGAGCCACTGGGTTTTTCAAGGGTTTGTACACAGAGTCAGAGCTGAAATCCGATAATGTAAAGGTACGTATTCCTAAAGTTTTTATATTTTTACAAAGATAGTGGGTATAGTGGCTTAATGTAAAAAAAAGTTTCAGGTGTATTCTTGCCACATAGTGGACTGGTTATAGAGGCATGTCCCACTTATGCCTTCCCTATTACCCCTGCCCAAGCTGTATGCATACTCATTGAGAGATTCAGCATTATGCTGTTTCCAGGCCTGAGGAGCTTAAAGAGGGCAAAAACATGTGCGGCTTGACCCTAGAGTCTAAAGGACTTTTGAGTTTTGGGCCTTTTTATGGAAATTTTCTTGCACAAGGCTCCTCTGTTTACCTGCCACTGCCAACGCATCTATAGGCTGTGTTTAAAGTGGACCAACACCCAGGGGGGATCGGCCCGGAAGTCTATAAGATTCCTGGACCGATCCCTCCCCGCGGGGCATCCGAAATCGGGATGTCCCGCGGGGAGGAACCCCCCAGGAGGCCCACAAACCTTACCTCAGCCCTGTTCCATCGGCGCATGTGCGGGCCGCGTCTCGCGCTTCCCTCTAGCAGGGCGCGCACCCGCGCCGGCCGTTTGTGAATGGCCGGTGCAGGTGCGCTCCCTGTTAGAGGGAAGCGCGAGACGCGGCTTCCAGCGCTCAGAGCCAGCTGAGCTGGTATGCGCGTCCAGGCGGCCTTGGACGCGCATACCACAGCGGCTCTGAGCGCTGTGATTGGCTGGCGCGGTCACGTGGGAGCGGGGAGAGGTGAGTTTTTTGGGGCTTTCTGGGGGGTTTCAGACAGCAGGGCACCCCCCATCGGGGTGCCCCACCGAAGTGGACCAAAACCCAGGATAGTCAAAATCCTGGGTGTTGGTCCACTTTAAGGTCCTAGCATCTCCATGACATCCATGCAGCTCTGGCCTGTAGGAGTGGGTGTGTGGAGTATGACCCCCAGTAGAGGAGCTTTCTTTTATCTGTTCAGTGGAGGCCAACAAGTTTGGCCCATGATATTACTGAAGGGTCCACATCTATCATTCATTTTCAGTTATTATACTCTAGACCATAACTCCAGCAATTTTTTTTAGTTTGACCTCATTTTCTCTGTCACACTATAACATACTGTGCTATTAGAGATAATGAGATACAAAGCAGCTGCATTACCATTTGTAACATTTTGTTTAGAGTAATTACTAGGTTGGTAGTAATTCATTCTACCAATGCAACACAGCAGGAGGTGGTCTTAAAGAGGAGCAACACCTCCCTCAAGTCTGTAAAACTCTTGGGGGGGGGAGGGGTTGCACTACCTCCTTATGGGGCCATGTGGCAAAGAAAATTTGAACGGAACAAGCACTGCTGATTGGCTGAGTGCCCCATTTAGGTAGCCAGGAAGAGGTGAGTTTTTGGGCAATCAATGTGGGTACACAAAATAGGGCATCCCAAATCGGGATGCACCGGCAGGGAGTAATAAAGCCCAATAAAGTCATTTTATGGGGTGTTGTTCCTTTTTAAAATTGTGAAGATGTAGCGGAAACTAGAAGGCAGCAAAAAATTGTGGGGACATTTAAAGAAAGACTCCCTTTTACTTATCAGCATGCTGTTTCAAGGTTTGTTATATTCCAGCTGTTCTGTCTTGGTATAATAGGAGCGGCTTTCCTACCCTTTAGTAAGGCTCTTAGTATACTTTCTGACTACAACCAAAATGCTTCCACTGTAATAGGTTAGCTCATTAGCAGCTTTGGCTAAAATAAGCAGCAGTAATGACCTACCCAGGTGAGAATGCTGCCAGTAACCCTTTAGCTACTCGAACACGAGACTGTGCTTCCCCCCCACCCCTTTCCATATGAAGAAGTTGAATTCATGAGGAAGGTGTTAAACCTGTTGTCTCTGGCTTGCTAATCATCTCATTGGCTAAGGCAGAGTCAGGAAGTTTCTAATATATACTCCACAACAACACTTAGGTCACATTTGCTGATATAAACACACTGTTGCTGTTTTCTTTTCTAACATGGTGTTGCTGCCATCAAATAGAAAAGAAAAAAAATAACAGATGAGCTTAGCACCTTGAGGACAGAATTTTGGTTACTTTTAAAAATGCCATTGAAAATAGATTTACCCTTTAAGCTCCGGCCTGACTATGTAAGTGTTATAATTCACTGCTGGAGAGGGTTCATTTATTTCATGGTTGAGAACATGGCACCTTCCCGAGCTATCACTTACAATACATGGCAACCTCCAGAGCAACTGCTTTATTGTTGCCCAGCTACATATGAACACAAGGGCAGTCTGCGATGGCTTATTTTTAATGAGAGGTAGTCGGGCCAATACATTTGTGTTGGCCATTTTTCGTGTTCATCTTTGTGTTTGCTCCCTTTGTTAAATTGTAAATACTGCTTGTGCTTTTGTAAAGTGGGCTATGCATTCTTACGTTTCTTTGTGAATTCTTTTTTATTTTGAAATACCTATTCAGTAAACGTAAAGTGTGTTTGCTATATATCAGACCACAAAAGTTAGTCTTTATAAAAACGTTATCACTGCTTATCACTTTCATCACAGTAGTAAAAGGGTCAATGAAAATATTGTTTGTCACATTAGTTTGAAAAGACAATGCCGTTATGTTGTCACCTTCACATTTTGCTACACTTTATTGTCTTGTGTTCCTCCAGATACTCTATATAGGCAAGTATTTGGACACACCATTAAATCCTTTTATACACCTTGCCACAGGTGTATGAAATCAACCATGCTATCTGCCTTGACAACATTTGTGAAAGAATTGCTCATTCTAAGGAGCGGACTTAAACCGGACCTTCAGCGTGATTTAATGAAAAGCCCAAACTCTTAAAAAACGGTTCCCCAGCATCTAAAATGAATATATTTTACGTTTTTAGTCACTAACTTATTATTCTTTCCCCCACTGGGCTGCAACTCTGTTCAGGAATTTAGGATACGGGCGCCGCCATCTTGACTCAGAAGCATCTTATTGAGGAGAGGAGAGTGGGATAAGGTACAGGGGGGCGGGATATAGCTGTGCTTTGCTCAGAGCAGAGCTGGGGTCAGGTGACGGTCAGCAGTCCCAGAATGCAGAGCAGCACAGTCAGGAGGCACTTCCTGTTTGCAGGCTGCCTGATAAGATGGCGGCTTCCATAAGCCGCCATCTTGGATGTTTAAAGGCTCATAACATGCAGTAGATGCAGGTAGGATGATTTTTAATGTGGACAATCTGTATGTACAGGGTGTGGGAAACATATAAGATAGACTCTTATTCAGAGTGAAGGTCCGCTTTAATCCCTGTGCACTGTAATAGGATGCCAACTTGGAAACGTCTTCCCTCTTCAATATTCCATGTGGCTGATCAATTTATGTTACTCAGTGGGGCCACAGAATGCTTAAACCGGACCAACACCCATTTGTCTCTGGAACGTGGAAGAGGAGAGCATGGGTATGCCTGGGGACTAAGCTTGTCCTATGCTGCAAGTATTTGAAAAAGCATAGATGAAGTACAGTAGTCTTTTTGAGCGGAATCCCCTCCACAATGGCATGTGTGAGGAAGGAGTGCAATGGAGGACCAGTGGACAGGAAGCAGATACACTTGCCTGCGGGTCCTCTAATGCCCAGCGCTACATGCACACTAGACAGAGACATGCACGCACACACATACCTACAGTCTCCCGTGGCTGATTTCCTTGCTTCGGCAGGGGGGCATGGCCTATTTACAGGGCGCGTCTTTGATTGGATACCCGCACGAAGGCCATGCTCACCGACTGAAGGGGAGTAAGGAAGGTGGGGCTGCTGAAGAAGCCACGGGATCGCTTATAATGTAAGGATTTGGGTCTTGTGGATTGAAAAAAATGGTAAATTCTTAGAATTTACCTCTTTTGCTGGAGAGGACAATGGACCCGCTGCCCTTGCGGATACTCTCCTCATAGGGTGTAAAACTGGAAATTGATAAATTTGCCTACCAAATTTGATTGGAACCCCACACGAAGGCCATGCCCACCCACTGAATGGGAGGAAGGAAGCTGGGGCTGCTGCAGAAGCCACGGGATCTCTTATAATGTAAGGTTTTCGGTCTTATGGATTGAAAAATATGGTAAATTCTTAGAATTTACCTCTTTTACTGGAGAGGACAATGGACCCACTGCTCTTGCTGATACTCTCCTCATAGGGTGTAAAACTGGAAATTGATAAATTTGCCTACCAAATTGCCCCAAGTTTTTACTGCCCCCTTAGCCCCTACATCATCAATGAATGGCTCCAGGTAGCCCCTCCCCATATGTTCTAAGTGTAGGGAAGCCTAATGATTTCCAGTGCCCCCCCACCGCTCATTGCCGGTATTTAGTGGGTGAAATCTTATAGTTTCCTAAGTCCTCCAGAGAAATCGAGAGCTGTGGTTGGCTGTTGGGGTCACAAGGTTGCCAGCCAGCGGCACTTGGCCCCTTATTTATAAAGAAGAAAAAAAAGGGCCGTTGGTGGCCATTGTATGCTTGTGCACGCATAGGAATTCTTCCTCCACATTTAACCTATCCGTGCAACGAGTATACACATACCCAGAGAGGTGGACTGCCCAATTAAGCAATTGGGGCATTAGGTGCCTTGCTCAAGAGCACTTCAGTCATGTTTCATGGCTGAGATTCTAACCTGCAATCCTCAGGGTGCAAGGCCGCTTCTTTTCTCAACCTTTCCAATCCAGGGCACCACAATCAGCAACACCTAGGTTAACCTTAGCCGTAGTTGCCGTAAGCAACTAAGCTTTTCCTGGCCTATATACGGCAGGCTGTGGCTGGACACCCCAGTTCTTTTCTTGCAGTCAATGGGACTGTGAAGAGTTTTCAGTATTCAGTATTTTATTTCTTCCAGTTTTGTTGCTTTGACAGTGCTGATCGGGAGCGGGGGCTTTGACTCTGCCTCCCAGCCCCTCACCCTCTGCACTTGCCTGCAGACCCTGCTTGGATGCCTGAAATCTGTCTTTAAATCGATAGCGTGGGACAGCGCAGTGTGACGGTAGCGCACACGGGTCAGGTAAGTGCGGCTTGGCCAGTTTTGGGTTGGAGCTCTGAGTGGCAGAACCCTGCTCCAGCAGGGTACCTGGGCTTGTAGTGTGGGCAGGTTGGGCCATTTTACCATGTCAGAGGCGCCGGGGTTTCGTACCTTAATGGAGGATGGTGCTGCATGTCCCATGTGCCAGGCACCACTGGCCTTGGGCGAGGGGCCCCCCTGTGCGCCAGTTGCACTGCAGTCCTATGGCTCCTTACACAGTCGGCAGGTTCCGTGTACTTCCGTCGGACCGTCCCGTTTGCCCTACGGCTTCCAGCTTGGACTTCTCTGAGCGGGATACCCCCTCAGGGGGCCTGCCGAGTCAATTCTTGTCTCATGGTCCGCCAACCGACTGGGTCCCGCCTAAGGAAGTGGTGGTCAGGGTGGCATGTTTGGAGAGTATGTAGCCTTGGTCGCCAGGGGCATCCCGGGTCGGTCTGCATGCAACCAGACACTAAGGCTACTGCTAAGCGCAAGCACGTTTGGGCCGAGTCCTCTGAGGATTTCAGCTTTGACGGCGAGGATCTCTTTAGCAATTCAGTCTCCAGTTCTGGTCAGTCAGAGGAGGAGGTGTTGTCCAGCAGCAGAGAGGAGTCAGACTCCACGCATGTGTCTGTCACCCTTAGGATCATGCGACGGATCAGGTTAATGAGCTCATAGAAGCAATTTTGGAGGTCCTGCATCTGGCTTGATGTCTGGGCAACGGCCGATGCCTCGCTGGTATGTAAGGTGTTGCAGACTGTGGTGAACCCAGCGCCAGTGGTCTGGTCTTGAGGTTTTAGTTCTGCCTTTCCTGGTTATGTTAACGCAGCACGGTCCCACCTGTAACGAGTGTACTGCTTTAGGACGTCTTGCACGTTGCTGATGGTGGTGCCCCGCAATGGAAGGGATGAAAAAAAGGAAATTTGTGTACTTACTGGTAAATTTCTTTCCTCAACATCTTCCATTCCGGGGCACCAAACCCTCCCTACTGTTTTGTTGTGACTGTGTCGGTTGCTGTTGATGCCTTCTACAGAGTTTTCCTTGATAGTTTCAGAACAAACATGTTAGCATCGCTCCCCTCCCGGGGCTGTGGCTGGACTGCTTTTTGATTAATTGGGGTTGTCGACCGCATCCTACCCTATTTAGGCAGGAAGGTTTGTTTTTCTTGTAGTCCCTGCCTCAGGCTGAGGTTAACCCACGCGTTTCTGATGGTGGTGCCCTGGAATGGAAGATGACAAGAAAAGAAATTTACCTGTGAGTACACAAATTTCCTTTACTTCTAGGCCATGACTGCCCTCTCATGCTTTTGCCTCCCTGCAGCTCCTCCATGCAGGTCTGGAGTTTCCCCAAAGCTTCTCCATGCAGTCCATCAAAGAATACTTTCCACTATCGTGAAAAAAAAAATCCAGCTAAGATTTTTCTTCTTCTTTCCTGGAAGAAAGAAAAACAGCTCCTTTATCTAAAGATTGGTGGCATGACCTCTGCTAAGGGAATGACCTATCTGGCCTTCCTCACCCAGCAGTTTCCTGTTGGACAAGCATTTGGATAGGTTGAGATAACTCTGTGGCCTTCAAAGTGTCCAAGAGGTGCCCCAATAGGTGAAGAGCAAATGTGGCTAATTCTAAATTAGAGGTGTTGTAACTATAGGATTCACTTGACTTCAGGTTGGCACTGTGGCGGACCAGTTTTTTTTTTTTTTTTTTTACTTGTCAAATTATATCATAATCCACCGCACATTTGTTTAGCTAGGATAGTCAAGTGAGGAATTTGGACTTTTAAAATGTAACCCGTTTATAAAGGGAAAGACTGATGCAGTTATGATCTGTTTGGTTTTCTTTTCCTGCTCGGCTATAGCTGAGATATAGTCGTTTTCTGTAACACAATAATGAAGCATTACCTTTCTACCATGCAATGTAAATGTTAGATTTATTTTTTTCTTATATAGAAAAAAACATTTTTGTGAAGGAAAAGCTTTAGATACAGTTTATCGTTTTTTCTATTCACCCTGTTCGGTGTGGAAACCGTTGACAAGCGAAAAAGGTTTTAATTTATGCTTGTAATCCACAGGATAAGGAGGCCAAAATCGGCTTCTTGCAGAAGGCAATTGATGTGGTGGTCCTGGTGACCGGAGATCCTCTGTCAGTGAAGCCAGCACGTATTGTGGCAGGGCACGAGCCAGAAAAGACCAATGAGTTCCTTCAGGCTATAGGAAAATGCTGTTTAAACAAAGTAAGTATCGTATTTTGTACAAGCTGTGGTATGTGGTACTCATTTTCCTGTAGGGGCTTGCTTTGGGGAAACTGAAATTGGATCTTGTTCCTATGTGCAGCAACTGATATTTTTGTCCTGATTTTTTTTTTTTTTGTTTTTTTCTCTTAAATAATTTTTATAAAGGCTTTGTTTGTTATAATCGTATATATATTACACGCAGGATATGAATACTATTTTAATAATTTTTGACATAGTTGTCCAGTGATGATGCTGTGAAGAGAGTTCTGTCAGGAGAAAAATCTGAACTCAAAGGGAAACCACCATCAAGTTCCAAATCTCAGGATAAAGAGAACAGAGAATCAAAAGATGAAGATCGGAGGAGCCATAAGGATAAAGAGGTAGATGTGTGTATTAAAAAATTAAAAGCGCACCACAACCCACATTTTTAACTAGAATCCCCCCATGAAGAATGCTCCTGCTTCACTCTGCTCCCTGCTAATGCCGCCTGTTTTAGTCTCATTGCTGCTGTTGTGAGTGGCAGGTGATATCATTGCCAGACCCGTGCAATGGCTGATTGCTTGGCATGTCACATTGCTGCAGTAGAGATCTCATGACCGTTTCCCCTCTAAGGCACTCTGTACAGTCTCCTGAAGGTAAAGGCCCGTAAATTGCATGGCCAGGGGCTGGAAGTGTGTAAACTACCATAGCCAGGTTGGGGGGTGTTCATTGATAATGTATAGGCCGAAGAGGTATTGCAAATAATCAGGGTAATTCAGTAGCCTAAAATATCAATTTCCTGTTTTTTACCCTAATAGGGGAGTATCGACAGGGGCTGAAATTTATTTCACAAGTCCACTGAGTTTTGCTCCACTTTAAAGGGGAAGTCAATTCTAAGAAGACTTTACTTTCTTTATACTTTTCAAAATACTTGCAGCATAGGGCATTTCAAATTAGGTAGCCAGGTCGTACTGCACAGTAGGGAATCCTAAGTCCCCTGGCAGTAAGGGGTGGCGAGGCGGTAACTGTACTGTAAACTGTACATAGGCATTTTAAAATCCTGATCCTCCTAACCATGATAAAAGATATCTACAAGTTTAATGAATCTTTATATTTTTTTAACAAAATATATTCATTTTAGTGCATCGTGTAGCCTAGTGACTTCTGTAAATGAAGTAAAAAATCAAAAGCATACTTTCCATCCCTCCCAAAATTAGGACTGCAAAATAGTCTATTTCCATGATACAATAAAAATTAATTTTCATTTTGCTTTGGTAGCTACAAAGTGGGTGTTGGCTGTGTTGATTACAGGGGGGCATCCCAATTGCCCATGACTGCATATTCAACCCTTACCTTGTCCTCTCTCTGCAATTAGCCACTGGTAGTCCTGTGGTCCAGAGTCCTTTCTGTGGGTGGAAACCCGGGAAAAGGACTCTGGATCATTTGACTGCTAGCAGCCATGTTAAACTGCCCCTGGTGTAGCTCAGGATGGCACTTGAATGCTTTAGTGCATGTAGCATCAGGTATTCCCCAATGAGAATCAGTTTAGCTGGGCTGACCTTATTTTTACTGGGAAATGAGGCCTTAAAAGAGAAAATATTAACTTGTATTAAAAGGTTGATATATGTGTTTTAGGGGGTCTGATTTGGCCACAGAGCTACTTAAAGTGGTCTTACATCCATGCCGGGGGGGCAAGGAAAAAGCTGTCCCTGTGTGACTGCTATTCCTCGTCACCTACATTCTGGGTCTGCAATAATAATAGATACATATCTATTCCTTCGCTCCAGTGAGGGACTAGAAATGTCAGAAAACACACTGCAGCGTCAGAAATCTTCTATTGAGAGAGGTGCTAGTCATCCTTGATCCTAAACTGCACCATGGCCTCCTTATGGGCGGGTGCAGTGTACAGCGGGCCTACACCTTCCTTAGAAAAACTTGCCAAGAAAACCTTAGGTCCCCTGTAAGTATTTATTATTTATAGTATATTATTACAAGTTGTTCAGTCTTATTTACTGTAAAATCACGCTAAATGCATGTTTTTTCTGTGTTACAGGATAGGCGGGAAACTGAAATCAGGGAAAGAAGTGGGAGCAGAGACAGAAAAGAAAGACAGCAACTGAAAGATGAGGAAAGGAAACCACCTGACCGAGAAAGAAAGAAGGAACGAGACAGAGTGAGAGAGACTGAGAGAGATGGCTTACGAGAAGGAGAGAAAAATGACCGGGAGAAACCGGGAGTAAGAGAGTCCGGGCCAGAAGCTGATAAGGAGCGAAGTAAGGAGAAGTCTGAAAGAGAGAGAGCCAGAGACCGAGAACGCCGAAGTGAAGGTGGCCATGGAAGAGACAAGGAGAGAAGAAGAGATAAGGAAAGAGACCGAGATAGGGAGCAGGAGAAGGAGAGAAAATCTGAGAAAGATCCTGAAGACCGGAGCCGTGAAAGGGGCAGAGAGCGTGGTGAGCGCACCAGAGATAGAGAAGACAAGTCACGAACTCGAGAACAGAATAAGGAGCGAAAGCGAGATTCTGAGAGGGAAAGGAAAAGAGAGCGGACAAAAGATCATGAGCACCAAGGGGGCCGAGAAGAGCTGTTGCAAGGGGAAGAGCGCTCCGAACGAAAGGTAATACGAAAGACCAGAAAGAGGACCTAAAGTCCCTGAGGGAAATCTGCCCCCCGGTCTAATATTGGCTGCGACCACATTTCTGTGTTCCAGTGCTGCACCCATGCGCTGCTGAGAATCACATGGCATTCCCCCCCCCCCCTTCCTGGATGTGATCGCTGGCAACCTATGCGGTTCAATAGGTGCCCGTGCCCGGAACACATGGTTGGTTTGCTGGCAGCACCAGCATAAAGGGGGAAGTATAGCATGTCCCTCTCTGCACTGGACCACGATCGCTGCAGATTACCACAGCACTGGAACCCAAGGTTGGAAACTATAACCCTTATTCTTCCTATTCATTATTGCACTGCAGGGCATCTGAAATCGGAAATTCAAAAAAGTAATCTTACCGTTTTTCTACTTTAAAGCCCGTCTTGGGGTTTACTTATTTTACACCTAGGGCAGATCATCCAGGGGTTTCAGAAAGTATCTCCTTCTACTGTCAACTTTCTTCCGCAGAACACACTGCCCTGCCCGGCTCCTGCCCTCAGTCATGTGGGAGCATGCTCCCTCACAGACTGACAACACCAAAGACTCCTGCTGGAGACTGGATCTGCTTCCTGGGAGGTAAGGTAAGTATTTTCTTTCTTTCTTCTAAGCTGCAGAAGATAATACTAACCTTTGATCCCAGAGAAGTGTACAGCTACATTCACTGTGTTGCTCTAAGGGCGTGTGCCACGGTCTGCCTCAGCCTGCTGCCTGTTTGAGGCAGTGCAGGACATGCCAAGGACCCATATCTCCATTCCACTGAAGATCAAGAATGCATATCCTGTCATGTATCATAATTGTCTGGCATGGTTATGGATGTTTATCCACATTTCTGTCTGAACCCAAATAAACCAATAGTGACACGTTTGCGCTCTATCTTGTAGATTTGGATTGTTTGTCACAGATCAAACTGTGTCTTTCTTTAAACAAAATGTGTGCCAGTGGCTTAGAATCCTATTTTTCATAATTACAATAAAGGCTTTTTTTTCCCAGCAGAAAACGTTAGAAGAGTCTATGAAGAAATCATCAGACATCCCTACAAGAGAAAGCGAACCTGACAAAGAGGTATTAAGTAATAAGAAGCCTTTTAGTTATTCTACGTTCCATTACAAGCCTTTTAGGCTCCCTGCGCCAAGGTTTAAAGCTAAACAAGACCAGGGAATTTGACTATTCTGGGTTTTGTTCCCTGTCTCGAGGACATTCCAAATTGGGATGTCTGGCTTTGTAAACAAACATATATAGGTAGGCGCACACCAAATAGTGATAATTTGCAAAAATTTATAATTTGAAAAAGTTGGTGATCACATGAAATATACAGACAATTAATTTATCTACATATATGCAGCACAGCCTCCCCAGCTGAACATATTTGGATCTTTTGTATATATAAATGTATCCTTTTTTGGAGATATGAGATACCCCACATACTTGAGTTATTGTGTGTATATGTATATAAATTGTCTGTATATTTCATGTGATCACCAACTTTTTCAAATTATAAATTTTTGCAAATTATCACTATTTGGTGTGTGCCTACCTATAGATTTGTCTATTTGTATATAGTTTGTCTAGTGTTAGGGATTATTGGAGGATTTAATCCTTGGCAGGCAGCACCCTATACATTTATACCATTTTTTTCATGTGGAGTGCCGATCCATACCAATTAATTCTGTTGATGCCTGGCTTTGTGAAACCCCCAGGTCACCGGTATTCACTTACCTTTCCCCAGTCGAACGGTGCATTCACGGGTTACTGACAGAGCTGTTTGCCATGATTATGTTCGACTCTGATTTGCTTCAGTGGAAAGCGTGAGCGGGCATGAGTGGATGAGTGGCTATCTGAATGTCTGGGGCGGGGCGGTGCGGGAGTGTGTGCACAGCCCGGGTATGTGCCCCTTCTCACGCCCCATTGTAAACAATCGGAGCCATTTGCCTAATTACATAAATGGCTCTCATTGAGTGTCGTTGGATCAGGGAAAGGTGAGTGAATACTGACGAATATAGATGGATGATAAAAATATATATATCTATTTCTCCCTTTGTCCTGCAGGACAGCCACGGGGAGAGGCTCCTCCCCCCTAGAGAGGAAACCCAAACTGGGACAGTTTAAAAGCCCCAGCCCTTCCTCCCAGACCTCAGTTTTTGTGTTTCCTCTCCAGTTTCAATTCACCTGAGAACCTGGGGGTTTATTCATGCACATCTGCTGGAGCACCGTGTCATCCGGGAGTCTGCTGGGCTTTGTAGTTCCTCAGCGGCGGCAATGGAAAGCCTGGAGACACCTTTTTCCTGGAGTTTCCTGTGTGACTTTCGATCACAGCACCGCGGGATGACATCACTTCCGGGCACATGTGTTAAATAGCTGCTCGGTGAACAGCAATACCCAGTGCTGAGGTGGTGGTTAGGGGTTGCAGATGGTGTCCGGGCGATAGCACTTTGGCAGGCAGCTGACATCCCTGCTTATCTAGAACGGTTCCCGAAGCGGCTGGGGTATACAATCCTTCTGCGACTGAGGAAAGAATAGATGGACCGGGAAGGTGCAGGCGGTCTAGGCAAATGGCTGACCAGCAGAAAATCCCTTCCAGGATGCCTCATCAGGATAAGCTGGCGAGATGTATTTATGGCGATTTTTTAATTCAGGAATTGATTGACTTTTATAATATAGTTAGTCTAATCCTTCCTGGGGCTGACAGTGTATTTTTCTATTAGGCCACCCCCGTGGTCAAAGCTAAAGAAAAGGGGGAAAAAGACAAGGAGAATCCCAATGAAAGTATCCTAGACTATTCTGACTCTGTTTTAACTGCCCGAATATTTTATCGTGTTTGGGACATGGAATGGGGCTGGAAGACGCAACATTATGGAAGGAAATGCTAGCTATGACACTTTGCAGGTCTGCTGCAGTGCGCTGGAGACCTCCTTATCTACCCACTGCGCTCTGCCACCACCAGACCCTAAGATTTCTCTGTCTGAAACCAGTCATCTGTGATGGAAACTCCAGATACTTCTAAAGCTGAGATAAGCAAAGGGGAAACCTCATGTGATCTGAACTCCCTTAATAAAGGATTCGGTCTAGAGGGTTCAGATGAAGAGGGAGAAGGTGGCCCCCCCCCCCCGAAATAAGATGTCTGAAGAGACCTTCGCCCTCCTTAAGGATATTTATGACACCATGAATATTCAACGGGTGGATGAGTCTTTATCTGTGCAAGATGCCATGTATCATAAGTTGTTGGTAAAGAAAGAGAAGTGTTTTCCTATTCACCCTCTTTAACTGATTTAATGAAAAAGGAATGGCAGTCTCTGGCCTCTAAAGCAAGGCTGTGCGACTTCCCCTTTGAAGGTACCCTCATGTCTGAATCAGAGTTAGGCGCGGTTCTAGCTAGATCCTTGGAAAAAGCAACGAATTTTCCAATCATAAGATATAAGACATCCTTCACGAACAGGGCAGCTCCTAGTCAGTTCAAGCAGGCAGAGCCCAGAAGACAATGGGTGCCTTGCCAGGGAACCCGTAGACCCAGTTTGGTCTGCAGTCCTCCTTTGCCTATGGACAAACCTCAGCCCAGACTCCGTTCCCACCCCAGTGGGAGGCTGTCTGACCTTCTTTCTGACAGCCTGACAGGGCATCTGTTCAGATCAGTTTGTTGTTCAGACCATTGCCCGGGGCTAACAGTTACAGTTCCAGGAGAGACCAATAGAAAGGTTCTTGCAACCAAGCCTCCCTTGGATCAGGAGAAGAGGAAGGTCTTTCCTCTGATAAATTTAGATTTGTTCAAAAAGAGAGTTGTAGATCCAGTCCCTTTAGAAATCCAGGGGAGGGGTTTTTACTCACACGTGTTTTTAGTACAGAAACCGCCAGGGGCCTTCCACATGATTCTGAATCTCCGAAGACCCTCATTACGTACTTGAAATACAAAATGGATTTTATGGTAAGTATTGACCTACAAGATGCCTATATACATGCTCCCATCTGGCCGGCCCATCGCAGATTCCTGAAGTTTGCGATTTTTTTCAGACTCAAGTATCTATCATTTCCAATACTGGGCATGGCCATTTGGAATCTTCATGGTGGCCAGTATATTCACCAAAATCCTAGCCAAAGCAGTGTGCCATTTAAAGTCCAAGGGGATTACCATCATTCCCTACCTGGACGATCTTCTAATGTCAGCCAGTTTAGAGACCACCCTACGGGAGAATGTGACACAGAGTTTGTCACCTCTTCAGAGTCTGGGCTGGATTGTCAACAAAGTAAAATCCTGCTTAACAGATCCTGGCCTTGCTGGGTCTTATGACCTCGGCGATGCTGGCAGTAGTTTGGGCTCAGCTACATTCTAGGGCTCTCCAATTTAAGAGAATTCATGGCAGTGAAGATGGCTCTTTGCTTGGATGAGTCCCTCCTGGACAGAGACATTTAAATAGTGTCAAACAATACCACGGTGGTAGGTTATCTAAACCATCAAGGTTCAATCATCACCTGTTCAATATTTCTCAGTTTGGAAAACAGGGCAAGGTCAGTTCAAGCTATCCACATAAAGGGAAGCAGACTTCCTGAGCATGATCAAGACAGATCCAGCAGAATGGGCATTCGTTTTTCTGGGAAAGATAAATGCACTCCGTGCATCCGTCATTTATCTTTCTAAGTTGTGAGGGGGCTGATGTAGGTGAAAGCCCGGTTGTGATTGCACCCAATATTTTGAGTTCTTAATAGGTGTGCCATTTCCACTTTTGTATTTATACGCATTCGTTTTTCTGCAAATTACAAAGAGTTATGGGCAAACATAAACCTTTTGCTTCAAGGAGAATCGCCAAGTGCCCGAGGTACTTCTCGCTGTCAAGGGATCTGCTTGTGTGGGGTCTGGACATCCAGAATCCCTCAGTCCCTTCTAACAAAGTTATTGCTGTCCTTCTGCACAGTAGAAAATTGGTGACACGAAAAATGTATTGTAAGGTCTGAAGACGATATTTATCTTTTTGTTTCTCCAGATCATTCCCAACAGGCAGAATTGGCACAATCCTTTAATTCCTCCAAGAAGGCTAAATAGGGCCTAGCCATGAGGACATTAAAGGTGCAGATATCGGCGCTATCTGTGTTCTTAGAGGATCACGTGAGGAATAATCCCTTAATTGACAGATTTTTTGAAGCTCTTGCTTGAGAGAGACCGGGCCAAGCAAGGATGTTTTCCACTTGGGACCTGACCTTAGGCATGCAGGGATTAACCCTGTCTCAATTCGAACCACTTATGAAGCCCCCACAAGCTGCTTACCTGTAAGGAAGCCTTTATTCTTGCTATATTTGACAAAGAGTCCGACAAAATGTCACCGATCCAAGGAAGTGGTCCTATTGAACAGACTCGGGGACAAGATTTCAGCCAGTTAAAACTACTAGATGCTATGAGCATTCTTCTTTTTTTTTTTTTTTTGGACATTGAATCAACCAAGGATTAGAGAAGATTGGATCATCACCTTGTCTGCCTTCGAGCCTCCAGAGCCTCTATCTCATGATGTATTATGTCATGGTAGCTTGGTATCAGGCTACAGGAACTTCAGTTCCGGGTAGGCATACTCTACCAGGCCAGTATCAGCTTCTTGGGCATATAATGGCATTTCCCCTGAAGAAATTTGCAAGGTCATCTCTGCTCACCTTTCTAAAGCATTACAAAGCATTATAAGGTGGAATTGCTGGCCCAAGGACAGAAGTTCTTTGGATCTAACTTCTTGCAGGCATTGTGCCAGACCTGAGGTAGGACGCATGGGGTTACTTTCTTTCGTTGGCTAAGCCATCCTGGAGGATGCTGGGGAAAAACCCTAGTTAGTCTTACCGGAAATGGTATTTCCATTAGTCCTCCAGGATGTCGTGATACTCCTTGCCCCTCTAGTATTCATCCTGTTGATAGCAGGGTTGGTAGCATGAGTGCTTGTTTCATTATAACCTTTTTTCTGTCTCCCCTTCGGGTTTTTTGGTCTTTCCTGTCTGCTTGCTAAAAACACTGAGGGCAAAAGGGACACAGTGGGCCTATTAATACTCTTCCAGGCACGCTCCCACCCCAGCCTATTTGCATGATTTTCTACAGGGAGGCTGGGGATGTGGCTGTGACCCACGAACCCAGGATGGGATCCCCAGAAATAAGTGGTTTCTGCAGCCATTTGGGGGGGGGGGGGCACACAGCAGGGCATCTCTATTCGGTTGCCCTGGGGGGGGGGGGGGACTTGAACGGCCTGCCTTGGAGTCTTTATAAGGTGGTTGGTCCTCTTTAAAGCGGAAATTCAATCTATAGAAACCTTCTGTGCTGAGGCAAGTCATTCAGTCACACAGAAAAGTAATTACAGTCAGGTAATGTCCTCTTGTCACTAGGAGGGGCCAAAATGTGCC
The DNA here is from genome assembly GCA_027917425.1 of Gastrophryne carolinensis. Classification (NCBI taxonomy): domain Eukaryota; kingdom Metazoa; phylum Chordata; class Amphibia; order Anura; family Microhylidae; genus Gastrophryne; species Gastrophryne carolinensis. The sequence continues at coordinate 186,956,674 of CM051240.1, forward strand.
GGAGATTATGCAAAGCTGAATTTCTCCCTTGTCTGCTCCTCCCGAGTTTGGGGGTGTTGCCCAAATCAGTGGCATTTCTAGCACTTGGTATGAGAGACTGTACAGGGCGCCATCCCCAGCTCTGTGCACACACCCATCACCCATTAAGTGAGTGGTGGCTTGGATATTGCACAGATCAGGGGATGCCACTCTGGGGCAAGCTCTTTAGACCATTCATGAAAAAGAAAAGTAACAGACAAATTTTTGGGTGTTTTTGTTGCTCTGTAAACTTTAAAATCTTCCTCCTTTTTTAAATATTTAGCAGCTGCCATCCAGAGCAGCTCGTCCCTCTGCCTCAAAACTAAGAGAAAGAAGGCCAGCCAAACCCAGTGAAGAAGGTAAGAACAGTTTTGGAGAAATATTTGTGGTATTATTTGTAAGCTTGTATGGGCAGGTATCTATTGTATTCTATTTTCTTTGTAGCATCTTGTTTGTAATAGTCTATGTACTGTATGTTTTACCATATCTGTATTGATTTATTTGTAGTGTTATATAAATATCCAGTAATAATAATGAATTATGCTTTTGTGTCTACAAAGGGTTAAAAGACCCTGTAGAGGCAGGTAAATGAAAGCCTAAGTGCCCTATCTTCCAGGCAATTCTTTCATGGTAGTCTGAGCTCTCAGAAGAGAATTGTTTCTGCTGTTTTTCAGCCATGCTGCAGATCTGTGTCCGGCTGAAGAATAGACAACAATAAACAGGTTCCTTTCTTTGCTAAGCTCAGAAACACATAGTTGACACTTAAGCAAAGGAAGGGGTTTCCCTTCAGACCCTGGGTATAGTGTGTGCTCGCCACAGAGGGGTGAGATTACAACCACACCTTGGTGGGGTGGGCGGGGGGGGGATGGAAGGCAACACTATACGCTATCTGGAGTCTTGGCTACAGCAGAGGGGCCAGATCTCTGTTTCAGTAACTCATTTTTTTGGTGGCGTTAACAATTTAGAGGTGGCACAAAATCCTTTTTGCCCTACCCGTCTGAGTAGTTCGAGGTGATGTAGCCGGGTCAATAGTGGTCGGGTTTCTAAAAAAAAAAATTGTGTTTTTCCTCAAGGATTTCTTCAGGATGGCTAGCTACCACTTCCTCTCCCTAAACAGGAAACACAAAACTGACTCCGGCCCTCAGTGTTTTTGTGTTTCCTCCCAGGAAACATGTGATGGAGTAGTTGTTTAGGATTGAGGGTTGATGGCGTGTCCGGACACCTCTTTTTAGTATTCCTCTATACCCCCTGCACCCCTTGGCTGTCGGTCGGGTACCAGGAAGAGGATTACACCTCCCAAAAAGATATTTTTGTTTTTTAATGAGGGCTGGATTGGGGGGAAATAGGAGATGCTACGTTTTCCCTGCACTTCCCTACACAGGTGTAGGTCCAGACCAGGTGCCAGGGTCCCTACACAAGGCTTCCTGGGGTGTTGTTCTCTACTAGAATGCAGGGCGGGGATTGTGGGCTGAGGGGTGCCACCGGTGAATGCGGGTGGGGTACCTGGTTCCAGGTGGCGTCAAGGTAAGTATAAGGTGCCCCAGGGACACTTCCGGCTAGTAGGAGGGCCAGGAGAGCCTGCAGCGTTCCCTCACTTCCAGGTCAGGGCCGCATCACAGCCCCGGGAGCTCATGACATCGTCTAGAAATGCCAAAAACACTGTAGTCAGGTCGGGCCTAGGTTACTGTTCTGTTTCTCTGCCTGTCTGCATAGAAACACAAGGGTGTTAGTAGTCTGTAGGCTTAATCCTTTTGTAAGTGCTGTTATTTCCTTTTCAAGTAAAGGAGGAGGAAAAAAATGCCAAACTGGAGCTTAAGGGAACTAATGAGGTTAGGGAGCATAGACCCCCCTAAAGGATACTAGGGATAGCACACTGGCCAGAGCTTGGCCAAACTGCCAAATGCCTTTACCCGACAACTGTTACAACCAGCTAGGCACTCGTTTCCAGGACATTGTCACTCCTATTTTTAATCACGATACCTGAGGTTTTCTGAAATGCCTTAAAGAGAGTATTGATAATACATTTGCATCCTATAAGTCTAGACTTGATCAATTTTTTGCCCACCCTTTTTGCTCCCAGCCAGGCTACCTTACCAGTGTTGGAGGAGAGTGGGGCTGCCCAGGCCAGGGGTCCAGAACTTAGTGGTTCCTCCAGGGAGATCCCAGGGTTTCCCCCAGGAGCAGATCATCAGGTGAGGTAGAGGGTTTAGCTTCTTCAGGTGAGTCAGTACTCTAGCCACAATTTGCAAAATTAGAAACTCCTGGCAGTTTCCAGTTTAGGTTTTCGGTGGAGAACATACCAGACCTAATTCAGGCCATCTATACTACCCTGAAAATAGAGATCCCAGCCCACCCTATGTCCCTAAAAGACAAGACGGACCGAAAAGTCGGACAGCAAGAAGCCAATATACCCTCAGAGGGAATTTAAGAAGCCAGAGTTGACTCAGCCCCCAAGGGACAGAGTCAAGAGGTAAGCCTTCTCATCGGTTATAGCCGAACTTGTGCACAAGGCTGTAAAAGAGCCGGTGCCGTATCTCCAAAGGAGGGAGGGGGTTTACTCTCACATTTATCTAGTACAAAAACCCTCTGGGAAATTCCAAATAATTTAAAATCTGAAGAGGTTAAATTTCATGATAAAATACCAAAAAATTAGGATGGAATCAATCTATTCAATCAAAGATATCTTATAGAGGGGCGCATTGAGGGTCTCAGTCGACCTACAAGATGCTTACCTCCACATCCCTATCTACCCTGCTAATGGAGGGTTTCTGAGATTTGCAATACTGTTAGAAGGGAAGATCGGGCATTTGCAGTTTCAGGCCATTCAGGCTTTTTCGGCACCTCTGGTCTTTGCAAAGATTCTGTCAGAAGCAATGGCTCACCTGAGACTTCATCAGGTGAACTTATAGCCTATCTGGACGACCTGCTTCTTTTTGCAGTGGACAGGTCCTCCCTTTTAGCAGCCTTGCAGAAAACCTTACTTTGTCTTCAAGGGTTAGGGTGGATAGTGAATCTTTTGAAATCTAGCCTTCTCCCTTGCAGCAGGTGTTCTTACCTAGAGTACGAGATCAGAGAATCTTTTTCCCCATGTCAAAGATGACGCAATACGTGGACCAGGTCCTCTCCCGCCAGTCTGTTTCACTAAAGCAGATCTTAGCCATATTGGGCCTCATGACATCCTTCTGAGCACCCATGGGCACAGCTCCATTCTTGTTACATGAAAGCCATCTTGCTAAATACGGGGCAACAACCCACCCTCCTTGGACCACCTGGGCACCTTGTCGGATCGGGCCTGGGAAAATCTGGTATGGTGGACCTTGTTGGAGAAATTGGCAGGCTGGAGACACTGGCACCAGATGGAGCCTTTGGTGATGACAGATGCCAGCTCTTGGGGCTGGGGAGCACATTACCAGGGGCGATACTTCGGGGGTATCTGGTCAGAAGCCACGGCCCAGACATTCTCCAGTTATAGCAAAAGGTCAGCTGTGAGGAGGGCCCTGAACGAATTAGAACCGACCTGGTTGTCCATAGACATTCTGATTGTCTCAGACAATGTCAGGGTGGTTGCCTTCCTAAACCATTAAAGAGGAGCAAGATCACAAGAACTTACTCCAGACTTAACGTGTCCCGAATAGGGAGTCTTGAGGTCAGATCCATTCAAGCTATCCACATAAAATGGGAACTCAACATAGAGGCAGATTTCCTGAGTAGGGTAAAGATAGACCAAGCAGAATGGGTACTACACCAGTCGGTGTTTTGTCAGATAGTTGCTCGTTGGGGACAGGCAGACATAGATCTATTTGCCAGTAGCCAAAATTCCAAGTGCCGAGGTTGTGTTATTTTCTCTCCTGTTCTGTATGTCCATTGAGTAGAGAAACCATCACCCCAAAAATGTACTGTAATATCTGGAAGCGCTATCAATCCTTCACTTCCACTTGGTTCCTGGGTCTGGAGGAAGTACTGTAGCCTGGGTTTTAGAATTCCTTCAGGAGGGTTATAAGCTAGACTTAGCTTTGAGCACCCTTAAGGTCCAGGCTTCAGCGCTCTCAGTATTTTTGGAAGAGGGACTTAGAGACAATCCCCTGGTAGACAGGTTTACTTAATTTTAAGCAGCCGGTTAGAACCAAAATGTTTCCCAGTTAAGATTTGACGTGAGTTCGTCAGGGTCAAACTTTACATCCTTTTAAACCAATAGAACAAACATGAATATGACATCCTTAATGCTTGTTTTTTTACTAGCAATTACATTGGCCAGGGCGGGTTAGTGACTTACAAGATCTGTCCATCAAAGAGCTGTACCTAAGGAAGACAAACCTCACCCGAGACCAGATCCCTTATATTTACTTAAAAGGCATCTAAGTTATGTCATGGTCACAGGAAGTTGGGTTACCTGTGGGGTCAGGAGGTCAGGTTTTTAGAACTCCTGGATGCTAGAAAGCTCATCCTTCTGTATTTACAAAATACAGCTGAGTGGAGGAAGTCAGATCATTTGTTAATCTCCTTCGGGGGGGAAGAGCAAAGATTTGCAGGCATCTAGGGCTTCCATAGCTAGGTGGATAAGGGATGCTATAGTTCTTTTAACCAGAATTAGAGACAGATAATAGGTTTAGCTGCAAGCTAATCTGCAGATGTGTCTGGACCAAGACCTCTGTTTTAGAGACATATATTATAGGTTTGGCTACAAGCTAACAGGGTTTAGTGCTGTGGCCTCTTTAAGACTTGTGGATGCTATAGTTCTGGCCTATCAAGCCTTGGGTTCCTTGCCTTCAACTAGGGCAGTATTCGCTTCATGGGCTTAAACCGGCAGCAACTCACTGTAAACCGCCACTTGGTCAGTTCCACCCAATTTCCGGAGGCATTGTAAGGTGGAATTATGAGATCACGACCAGCAAATATTTGGAAAGGAGGTGCTAAGGGCTGTCTACCCACCCGAGGCAGGATGCTGTGTGTTTGCTTGCCTTCGGTGGCTAGCCATAATGGAGGACGTCTGAGGAAAACCCCCATTAGTCTTTTTGTATTTCCAAGAGTCCTTCAGAACAGTGTCCTATACCCCACCCTAGTTTTCACTTCCAATGTCATATGGTTGCAAGGGTGTTTTTTATTCTTCTGTCTTTACCCCCGGGAAGGGGAAGGGCTTTAAATACTCTGTACTCTGTTTTGTTTTTTTTTTTCATTTTTTAGGGAGAGGAAGTGGTGGCTAGCCGTCCTGGAGGACTATTGGAAATACCATTACCGGTAAAACTAACTGGGGTTTTCCACAGCCAAGGTCATGTCCACACAGCATTTTTGAGATCACCGATTGGCTGGTTTCAGGAGTGCCGGGTGTCGTGAACAGCCTGCTGGCCATATCCCCAGCTTCCCTGTAGACTAGGGAGCGCTCCCTCCCAGGAGCGCAGGCAGCTTCAATGTTGTGGGAGCCTCTGGGAAAGGTAAGAATACAGCCTGCCCCGGGGGGGTTTCACACAGTGGGGCGTCCTGATTTCAGATGCCTTTGGGGCAGGCTAGCAGTCAGCCCTGGAGTCTTCTAGATTCCAGGGCCAGCCATCATGACTTTTGAGATGTTATAAAGTTATCCTATACCCAGAAAAGAAGTTTGTCGTCAATTTCTATCCCCAGGCCAGTGCCCCAAAACAGAATGCTCCTCCCCTTAGACATCAAACTGGGACAAGTTTAAAAGCTCCACCCTTGCTCCCAGCCCTCAGTATTTTGTGTTTCCTCTCCAAGGAAACTACTGGGACTTTGGTCTTTGTCCAGTTTATTATTTTAGTTTTTAGTTTTATCCCCAGGAGTTTCCCAGGGCTTTACTTCTGCAGGATAGTCTTCCTGTGGCCCAAGGGGTCCGCTGAACCACATCTTTCCCACCTGTTTGCTGCTGCCAGAGGGTGCTGAGGATCTTTGTGTTGCCGGCAGGCTATCCCGCGGTGTGCATGGGCAGAGGAAGTCCGGTTGCCTTTCCCGGGTCTGGGGGTGCAGGGATCTGGGTTCTGGTGCTTGGGTGGCTGCCGGGATTCTGGTTTCCCTGAGTTGCACTTCTGGTCGACATGCACTGCTGGGGGTGGGGCGCAGTCACGCTCGATGATGTAGTTCCTTTGATGCCGGAGGATGCAGAGCATGGGCTCCACACACTCCCATCCTCCGGGGCGGAAAAAGGGAAGTGGAGAGAGTTCTGCATGTCTTCATGCAAAATAGTTTGTCTGGCTTGCAAGAGGATGTGGATAAGACTAGACTAGGCTACAGTAGCTATGGACCCCCTAAGCTCAGCATAGTGAGAGCTTAAAGCGGACCTTCACTCTGAATAAGAGTCTATCTTATATGTTTCCCACACCCTGTACATACAGATTGCTCACATTAAAAATCATCCTACCTCCATCTACTGCATGTTATGAGCCTTTAAACATCCAAGATGGCGGCTTATGGAAGCTGCCATTTTATCAGGCAGCCTGCAAACAGGAAGTGCCTGCAAACAGGAAGTGACTGTGCTGCTCTGCATTCTGGGACTGCTGACCTTGACCCCAGCTCTGCTCTGTCTGAGCAAAGCACAGCTATAACCTGCCCCCCTGTACCTTATCCCACTCTCCTCTCCTCAGTAAGTGTGATGCTTCTGAGTCAAGATGGCGGCGCCCGTATCCTAAATTCCTGAACAGAGTTGCAGCCCAGTGGGGGAAAGAATAATAAGTTAGTGACTAATAATGTAAAATATATTAATTTTAGATGCTGGGGAATCGTTTTTTAAGAGTTTGGGCTTTTCATTAAATCATGGTGAAGGTCCGGTTTAAGTAAACTGCTAGCTGGTGGCCCATGCATGGTCTATGGGATCACAGAAAGGGTGCGTTTATAGGCAATCTGGGGCTTTCACACAGCGGCAAGAGAAACAAATCCTGAGATAGTGAGTATTCCAGGTTTTGTTCCTCTTCAATGTCATGGCAGTTAAATTCTTATTGATGCTTTTATAGTAAGTCTTGTTGTAGTATATTTTTGCTTTGAGCAGTTATAATTTGTATTGAAAATGGGATTGGCATACATGTTGAATTTGCCACTTAGTACATTTATTAGAATATATTGAATGTTGATTCTGAGGAAATATTTGAATGGCCAGGCTGCTAGATTGTATGTTCTGACATTTGGTACATTGAGGTCAGCCTGACCCATCCTTTTGTTTGAGCTTCAAAAAGCCTTTTCTGCATCTTCTTGTCAGCTTTCCAAAATAATTGACCAAATCATTGTTAATCAATAAAGAGCCAAATCAGAATGCCACCCTTAAAACTATTTATGATGCAGGTAGGTAGGAAGTCGACCAAAACAAAACCTATAGTCTAATAGTTTAGGCCAGCTTCATCCTCTGAAGATAGACAGGGGGTGGTATTTAGGACACCTCTCTGTTCTTAGCAGAAAGTGGTCTGATTAGATAAGAACTCTGCAACCACACCCATTTTCAGAACACACCATTGTGATATCAAAGTATTGCCTCACCTCGTATGCAGGTGATCATTTGTGCATAAGATGTTTTTGAATGGTCTCTATGAGGAGTTTCCAGGAGGTCTCTGGATTCAGTTGGTTAAAGGGACTGTCCAGGCAATGACAATAATAAGGCAGCAAGGATCTCACCTGAAATTTATGCCATGTGCCTCTTCTCCGTTTCTTGTCTGCTAAATTTTTTTTCTGATATATGTTCCCCTTAGAGACATTTAAACTAACATAATCTTACTGTGGCTGGAAGGGGGTTAAAGGAGCAGTATTGCGAATTTTTCTTGGTGACTTATATTTAAATGGTAATTTGAATGTAGGTAAGTGTTGGAGTAAGAATTACAAATTTAGAAAAAAATGATGTGTGTGTTGAGCAGCTGGAGACCAATAGCTCATGTTTATGTCTGATGAGTGTGGTCCGACACTCTGGCCTGTTCCACACTGAGGAGAGGGGGAAACAATGTATCAACAACAAGTATCAGCTGTTCAGTGCTGGCAGCTGTCCAGCATAAGATAACATTGCCTGGCCAGAACTTATATATCTAAAACAGAGAGAAAAGCTCTAGAAGTCATTTAGCTGATTTTGACAGTTTTCCCTTCATGTTGGCTCTGCTGCAGAATCTTTCAGTTTACCATTTTCTCTCTCTTTTCTCAACACATTTTTCCATATGATCTTTCTTTCAGCTTTGTGTGTTTTGAGCAAAGCCCAACCCAGGATTTTCACTATCTGGAGTTTTGTTTTGTGCCCCTAGGGGCATCCTGACTTGGGATGCCCTGATATGTGAAATCCCCAAGTTCGCCTGTGAAAACGTACCTTTCCCTGTCCCACAGCGCATGCGCGGGCTCTCATCCAATCAGCTCTGTTTGCAGGCAGATGGGGAGCCTGAGCAGTAACCTTCCTGGCCGCCCGGCCTGTCTAAATGACTATCTGCGTGAGCGCGCCAGAAAAATGGGGGGATCTGTGGTTATCCAGGGGTCGTTTCACACAGTGGGGCATCCTGATTTAGAATGCCCAAGGGGGAAGGTCAATTGCCGGGTCTTATAGACTACAGGGTCGGCCACTCAGGGTTTTGTTCCACTTTAATACCTTTAGATTTTCCTGCACAGTTATTCAAAGAAGAATTTCAGTCATTTTCAGTCAGTTTAGTTTATTTTGTATAGATTTTACACATTTGAGTCACCTGGTCTCATAACAAAAGCAGCACCTCACACACACACACACAGCCGTTACCACTGATTACAGTGTCAGCCTCTGAGGTAAAGTGTTGCTAGGAGACCAGTGGGCTAAATGAAGCAGCTCCCTAAATACAACTCAGCAGATCCCCCTATTCAGCAAATGGACTGAGCCATTGTAATTATACAATTTAACCCTTTAAGTGCCAGCCTACCTGCAGCATTTCCCACTCCCTGTTGCCAGATGATGTTTCACTATTTTGCGCTACACATGTTCAACTGTCATTTTTGAAAGGATTTCCAGGGATTTCCCTGGAAAATGATATATTGTTTTTTTCAGCAGAGTCTGGGCTTTAACATGAAATGTCTTGTTTGTATTTTTTAGGTGTATTCTCAATATTTTTGGGTGAAATATGTAAAAAAAAATAAAAAAAAAATATTTGTTTACAATTTGTAGTGTTTTTTTGTAATAAAAAATGTAAGTTTGTCAATAAAATGTTATTGCGTGTGAAATCCCAATTTCTCCCGGTTACAGCGATACCACATATGTATAGGTAGACACCCTTTCCTGCCCAGGAGAGGGTTAATTAAAAAAAAAAAAATGACATAGGGTCCCCCCTCCCAGGGAGGCGGACCCCATTTTTTTTTGGGATTTTTAAGGGTTAAAAACCCTTAAAAATCCAAAAAAAAAATGACGTGGGGTCCCCCTTACCCAAAGTAACCAGCCCGGGACCAGCTATGGGGGCTTGTAGGCACAGAGTGGGGGGCCAGCTTTTGTGGCCCCCCCACCCTGCAGCCTACGAGCCCACATAGCCTATGTGGGCCCGGGCTCTTCTGCCCCCCCCTGGGCTTTGGGGAGGCAGGTAATGGGGGTGCCGGGGGTTAATGGCAAGTCACCCGCTAGGGCAAGTGACTTGCCACCCCCCCCAGCCTTGTGAACTGGTATAAGGGGTCTCATGGACCCCTTACCAGTTCACAAGGGGTTAAATGTTGAAAAAAAACACCACATGTTAATTGGTAAAAGTATTTTATTAAAAAAAAAGGAGGATCTCCTGTCACCTCCTTCCAGGGCACCGATCACCGGCATCTGAGAAGCTGACAAGGCTGAAGCCGGTGATCGATCGGGGCCGGGATGACGTCATAAGCCCCGCCCCCAAGGGGACGGGGCTTAGCGGCAAGATGGCGGCCGCCATCGAGGATGAAAGGGGAGAGAGCCTCTCGGGCTCTCTCCTAAAGATCGGTAAGTCCTGGGGGGGATCGGAGGCCCCCCAGGTGAAGAGGAGGGACAGCGGGAGCCAGCGCACACACAGGTAAGTGAATGTCATTTTTTTTTTTTTTTTACAGTTAGCAGCTTCTGCCAAAGCGGGGGGGGGGGGGGGGCGGCCTATTCCGGGGGCTCTCCTGGAGCCATACGACCCCCCACGAGGGATCGGATGGCACCAAATTAAAGAGGAGACCCGGCCGGATCCAACAAGGGGTCAGGTGAGTATTTTTTATTTTTATTTTTTAGTTTAATCTGCTTTTATTTATTTTTGGTCAAAGGAAGGTACATACATACATGAAGCGGATCACATCTCCGCGCTATTGTTCAAACAGATCAACATATTACACTACTGTATATATAATATAAACAGTGTGACAACAATCTTAATCAAAAACAAATTCACCCACGAAATAAAACTAACATTAGACAAACCTATAAACAAGAAAGGAGAGGTGAAAAAAAAAGGGGGAAAAGAAAAGGAAAAAGAAAGAAGGAAAGGGGGGTGCGGGGGGAGGGATCACCCCTAGCCAGACCAAGGCACCAATCCAATCCCCCCGTCGCAAAAGCTGCCGCTCATTGCAACCGGGGGATATCGCGCCGAACCGTAGCGTCTAAGTCGTACAGTCTAATATCGCCCTGAAACGGTCAGAGTCCCGGAAGTCGAACCAACAAGCCCAAGTCGTGATAAATTTTTCTATCAGGCCTCTGTCGCCCAGTGTAAGCTCCTCCATATGACTGATATGCTCGAGCTCCACCACCCATTCAGCCAATGTAGGGACCCCCCGTGTCTTCCAGTGCCTGGGTATAACAGTTCGCGCTGCCGAAAGAAAGTGTCGAAGTAGACCCTTTTTGTGCTGAGATATGGAGCCCTCCACAAGGGAGAGGAGGGTCAACTGAGGTGAGTTGATTACTCTTCTACCCGTCGTCTCGGTGTATATCTCTAGGACCTTATCCCAAAAGGATCTGATAGCCGGACACCCCCACCAGATGTGTGTCATATTTCCTTCCTCTGCTAGGCATCGCCAGCACTTGCTTGAGGTCTGGGGAGCAAATTTATGGATGACCGACGGGCATCTGTACCACCTCGAGATTATTTTAAAATTCCTTTCCTGCGCCGCCCCCTCCAGAGTGGATTTGTGAGTCAGGCTGAACATCTTAGTTAGCTCCTCCTCCGAAAAGGACCGCCCCAATTCACCCTCCCATTTAGCCACGTATCCCGGCGGACCCGAGTGTATGTTGGATACCAATGTCTGATACAGCACAGAGAGGGCATGGGGCACATGCGTCCCGGAGGAGAAAAGCTTCTCGAGATCTGTCAACGGATGGCTCAACGTCTCTCCCAGGCGGTGGGAAGATATATAGTTGGCCAGTTGCCGGTGTAATAGCCAGGACACATGTACTCCAGGGAATTGAGCTCTCAGTTCCCCCAGTGTAGGGAAGCCTGATCCCCCCATAACATGCCGTATGCGTGGATCTTCTTCTGCCCGCCACCCCAGGAAGGTCGGGACCCCCACCCCAGGCGCAAAGTCCGGATTCCCGAAAATGGGAGTCAGAGGTCCCGGACGCCGAGCCAACGGAAATTTTGAGGTCAGTTGGTCCCAGACTGTGAACAGATGCTGTGCCATAAAAGGTAGAGATCTGAGGGTGCACCTGGGTTGAGGCCCCGCCCAGGGTAGGGAGACCAGCGGGAGAGGCGACATTCTCCTCTCAATATCGACCCACAGCTTATTTGCACCCTGATGGGTCCAATCTAGTGCTCTCATAAGGACCGCCGCTGTGTGATAGAGTTTGAGATCGGGTAGTCCCGCGCCCCCTCTTGTTTTGCTGCGAGACAGGGTATCATAGCGGATACGAGGTTTGGACACTCCCCAGACGAATTTAAGGAATGTGGTTTTCAAGATCCTAAAAAAGCAGTTGGGGGGGGCTATAGGGGCAGTTTGAAAAAGGTACAGAAACCGGGGTAGCACGTCCATTTTTATCACTCCAATTCTCCCGAACCATGACAGGACCCCTCTATTGTATTGTTTCAAATCGCTAATTGTCTTATTCATCAAGGTCGCATAGTTCAACTCGTATATTCTTGTCAAGTCTTTTGGGATCTGAACCCCTAAGTATTTAATGGCGGCCGCTTGCCATCTGAAGGAGAAGTTGTTTCTCAGCCTGTCTACCTCTCCCGGCGGAAGCGTTAGATTAAGGGCTTCGGATTTCGTATAGTTTATTTTAAAATTACTAACCGCCCCAAATTGCTCAAACTCCTTTAAAACTGATGGGAAGGACATAGTGGGGGAGGTTAGGTGGAGGAGAAGATCGTCCGCGTAAAGAGAAAGTTTATATTGCCTGCCGTCAATTTCTATTCCCCTTATGTCTGGGTTATTCCGAATGGCTATAGCCAGGTGTTCCATGGTGAGGATGTATAAAAGTGGCGATAGGGGGCATCCCTGACGAGTGCCGTTCCCTATAGGGAAGGAAGGTGACAGCACTCCATTTGTTCTCACCGAGGCAGAGGGGTTCTCGTAAAGAGCCATGATCTTACCCAGTAGGGACGGTCCCATTCCAATTTGTTTCAGGGAGGCGTGCATGAAGTCCCAGCTTACCCTGTCAAATGCCTTCTCCGCATCACATGAGAGAAGGCATGCTGGGATTCTCTTAGACTGCACGTAGGAGATCAGCGTGAATAACTTGTTCGTGTTGTCCCGCGCCTCCCTGCCTGGGACAAATCCCACCTGGTCCAGATGTATAAGTTCAGGGATAATCGGTTGTAGGCGTGATGCGATTAATTTGGCGAATAATTTTATGTCCACATTAATTAGAGAAATTGGACGGTAGCTGCTGCACATGAGAGGGTCCTTCCCAGGCTTAGGGATAACAGCAATCGTAGCAGACAGCGACTGCTTGGGGAAGGGGGAATCCCGTCCCACGGCGTTGAAGACCTTCGTCAAGAAGGGGGTTATCAGGGGGCCCAGCGTCTTATAGAACCTCGGGGTAAAGCCGTCAGGTCCCGGGCTCTTTCCTACAGGTGTGCTCTGTATTACCTTCGCCACTTCCTGAATTCCAAAAGGGGCCTCCAGGGATTCTATGTCCTCCTGAGGGATTCTGGGGAGAGGGGTCCCATCTACATAGGCCTGAGCTGCCTCCGCGTGAGACATACGAGCCCTGGGCGAAGCCGGGATCTCCAAATTGTATAGTGAATTGTAGTATGCCTTAAAAGTCTCTGCTATCTCCTTTGGATTAAACGTTTCAGTGTCTCCCCGTGTTTTGATGCTAGGAATGTAGGTGGTGGAGGCCCTAGGGTGCAGTGACCTTGCTAACAGTCTGCCCGGTTTGTTGGCGTGCTCATAAAACATTCCCCTCAGACGGTCCCTATGTCTCAGGAACGCCTGGCTATAGAGCCCCCTCAAGTTATCCCTAGCTCTTTCTAGTTCTATCCAAATCTCATTGGTAGGAGATCGCTTATGTGAAAGCTCTAGTGCTTTTATTTGGCAGATTGTCTTTTCTATTAGGGAGGATCTTTCTTTTTTGAGTCTGGTTCCATGCTGAATGAAAGTCCCCCTCAAAACGCATTTAAGCGCTTCCCACTGAACCGGGGGGGGTGTGTCGTCATTACGGTGATCTGCTAGAAAGTGTTTTATATTGTCCCGGATTGCAGCCAGGCAGACATCGTCCTTTAATAAATTGTCGTTCAAACGCCAGTCCCAGCTGCGTGGGTGCAATCCAGGAAGGTCAAGGGACAAAAATATTGGGGCATGGTCCGACCACAGGATACTTCCTATGTTCGCCTCTGGGTTCCATGACATAGCATGGTGGCTCAGCAGGAGGTAATCTATGCGACTATAGGAATTATTTGCGCTGGAGTAAAAGGTATAGTCTCTGTCCCGCCCATGAAGCGCCCGCCACACATCCACCAATTGTAAGTCTAGCAAATTTTTCTTCAGTTTCTTGAGGCCCGTTATTGGGACCCCCGATCTCCCAGTGGATGTGTCAATCTGAGGATTCAGGGGAAGATTAAGGTCTCCTCCCAGTATGATCACCCCTTCTGCAAAGCTAGCTAGCTGCTTCAGAAGGCTAGAACAGTAGTGTGCTGAATCCTGATTGGGGCTATATATGTTCACAATGGTATATGTCTTAGAAAACAGTACCAATTTTAGAAATATGAATCTGCCTTTAGGGTCTACTCTAGAGTCCACTATTTTGTGAGGGAGAGATTTATGTATTGCTATGGACACCCCTTTCGATTTGGCTTCCGGGTTCGGGGCGTGTACCCACGAGGTAAAGTGGCGGTCCCGGATTACCGGTATGTGGCCTTCCTTGAAATGAGTTTCCTGTAATAGAGCTAATTGGACCCGGTGTTTATGTAGCTCAGAGAGGACTTTAGATCTTTTTTCGGGCACATTCAGCCCCTTCGTGTTATAAGAACAGATGATTATGTTTGACATCTTCTATGCAACGGCGTCCGGCAACCAGGGGGTGGAGGTAGAGGGGAACAGGGAAAGAGAAAAAAAAAGAGAGAATATGTGGAGACAAGGGAGAACAGGGAAAATCCCTCAGCTGAGGATGCCCGCAATATTACACGGCTTTAAGTGTTTGAGGACCAAAGCCCTTGCAAGCGGTCCTGTCAGCGTTGGGATAATAGGGAGAGATGGGAGTCAAACGAAGGGAAGGACGGAGGCGCGCTAAGGCGCTCCCTCTCTATAAGTTATCCCAAATGTCTCTGGGAGAACTCGAGAGGATTCCAATGGGGGAAAGTGGAAAGCGGCAGCCAGCACGAGTCGCCCCGTCCAAGATATAGAGGATTATCCTGAGACCCAGACCTCTAAGAGGTCCAGTTCTGATGACAAGCCCATTGTTAACAACCTATACACTTGAAATTTCTGCAAGATAACATTTAAGTGCCCAAACTACGGAATTGCACTTCAACGAGAGAAAATTAAATAACATCCGTAAAACAGTAAATCACTAGAACATATTACCTATATTTAGACCCTTAGCCTACGCGGCCCCAACAAACCCCTACTGGAGCGGCCCACCCCCCGCCCGCAATCGGCCGGCAGCTAGGGGCAGGAGCCCCAGCAGGAGCGGGGAGCGGGGGGAGCACACCACCGGGGAGGACAGAGGCAGGCCAGCCCGTGGCCCATCCTCCGGAAACGTTCCTCAGCCCGGCAGTGCGCGCCCCCCACCCCAGCAATTGGATCAAGATATGACATGACATCGGGCCAGCGCATAATGACGCCGTACGGCCCCCAGTATATGTAACTCTTAAGGGTCAACAACTAGAAGCGGAGTTTTAACCTGACAGAGTCCTCAGCGAACCGATAAGGAGAGACGCGTATCACCGCCAGTCCACAGCATCGTTGGGGGCCCTGCGACGGCCCTCTCTGTGTCTTCGGGGCAGAGGATCCCGTCTCTCACCCCGCTGCCCCCGAACGGAGCCCAGCGAGGGGGAGAGCCAGTTCTCCAGTTCCACGGCCGGAGATCCCAAAAACTCGAACGCCTCCGGAAGCTGAGAGTGGCGACGGAGTGCGAAGCCCCGGCCCCGCAGCTGCAGGATAAGATGAAAGGGATGGCCCCATCTATAAGTGGCGCCAGCCTGTTTCGCGCTTTCCAGTAATGGTTTCAGGATTCTTCTCATCTGTAGCGTTCGTCGAGCCAGGTCAGGTAACAAGGCGAGCTGGGACCCTTTGTAAGATACCCCCTGCTTGGCCCATGCGAGTCTCATAATTTCTTCTTTTATTTTATAAAAATGGACTCGGCAGATGACGTCTCGGGGTCTCCGCGGGTCCGGGTCCCTGGGGCCCAGGGCCCTATGAACCCTGTCCAGTTCGATGGCTTCTCCCGGCGGACGGTCCAGCACCTGGTTAAAGATTTGGGTCACGACATCCGGTAAGTTGGCGTTCTCGGGAGATTCGGGGAGCCCCCTAATGCGTATGTTGTTCCTTCTCCCCCTATTTTCCATGTCGTCTTGATGTAGTAAGATATCAGCTATATGTTGCGTAGTTTCCGCTTGAGCTCTTTCCAAAGTGCTGTGCGCTCTTTCTATGGTGGCCAGCCGTTGTTGGACTGTTTCCTGGACATGTTCTATCGCTGAGACCCTGGTTCCCACCTCTAGGACATTTTTCGATACTTCGTCTACCTCCCTTCTCAGGGCAGACTCCATTCTATTAATGAAGGTCTCAAAATCCTTTCTGGTGGGAAGCGAAGAAATAAGAGCTTTAAGACTGTGCCGATCAAAGTCCATCAAAACTGCGTCTGAATGGGCGGAAATCTCTGAGTATTGTGAGGGGGAGTTCGGGGGCCATTTTGGGGAGGTGGACAACGCCGCCGGCGAGCCAGTCCCGCCGCCTAGGCCCTCAAACGGCGGATATTGCCCCGCTGCTGGGTTAGGGGAGCGCGCAGCACGGATTTCAGGGCTCTGACCCCCCTGTGGCTCTCCGCCTGTACGGGGGAGTGGGTCTCTCTGCTCCGGGCACAGACCCTCCAGTGCCGCCATGGGGGTCTCCCCTCGCTGAGGGTGTCCAGTCTCCCAGGTTTGTGGCTTTCCACTGACCCCTGGCTGATCCCTGCCCCCGCCGGGAAACCCGCCAGTAGTCCCGTTGCCCAGTCCGCCCCCCGCATGTTCGCTCACCTCCATCAGAGCCGTCCGGCTCGCTTCTGTGATCCCCTGCTGCTTGGGAGGGCTGGGGGGTCCCGGTGCAGGTCCTCTTCTCTGGTGCCGTGGATGAGGGGCAGCCCCTGCAGCAGCAACCTCCGGGCAAGGCGTCTCCTCCCCCGCCCGCCGCTCCGCTCCATCAGCTGCGCTGGGGGAAGGCAGCAGCCACATCGCCCTCCTCTCCCTCTCCGTGTGTGAGTGCTGCGAGGGGGGGGGCGAGCCTTCACCTCTCCCGCCGCCGGCGCCAGTGTCAATCCCGGATGGCGGCTCTCCACACTCCCGTGGCCGCGTCTCCCGCCGCACCTCTCCCGCCGTCGGCTCCGGGCACAAGGCAGCCGTCGGGTCCGGGGCCACATTGCTCTGGCCGTCTCCGTGGGTCGGCGCCTGTTCGGGCAGACATGACGGGCCCGCAGTCTGCTGTCCTCCCACAACCACGCCGTCTCTCAGGGGGCCGTCCGCCATCTTGCGGCCTTTTCCACCGCCTGATCCTCGCTCTCCGGCTTGGAAAAAAGTGGAAATGCGGCCCGTTTTGTTCCCGCCGGTCGCCGCACGGGATCTCTTCCCTTTGGACATCAGGTTAGTCCGGTCTGTGTCGGGTTTAGGGCACTTTCTGGGGTTGTTTAAGGGCTTTGTAACACATAGGCTGGACGGAGCTCTGTAATGAGCGTCCTCACACGGCCATCGCTAAGCCACGCCCCCCCTATTTTTATTTTTTAAACCAGAAGCGGGGAAAGTCAAGCACGTAACACCTACGGGCTTGGCACTTAAGGCCCAGCCAAGCCAGCACGTAGGTGTTACGTGCTTGGCAACAAAAAGGTTAAAAGAAAGGCAGATATATTTTCCTTTTTCTATCGCCAGATTATTTATACACATGTTAGAAGCTATTGTATGGCTATTTAATTATTTGTCTTTTTTAATGCAAATTTCGCGATACTGCTCCTTTAAGCAACTTCTGGCATTGTAACTCCTAAGATACTTTCTATGTTAGCATTCAATTAGCATACATGCTCGTTACATAAACTAGTTCCTAGGATAAGTTTGACTTCTGTCTTGTTCAGTTTAAAATATTTGTATGATTTGGTAACGTGTACTTTCATTTAGTCTATTCATGAAATACTTGCCTTTCCTAAGGTGAATTCCATCATTTTCCACCCACCTACTGCTGCCTCAAAGGCAGACCAAAATAAATATCTCAAATGAGTTTGCAGTTATTATGCAGATCCAATTTCCATATTCTGCTTTTAGTGGGATTTGAATTTGTTGACGTTTAATTGGGGGGGGGGGGGGGGGTACCTGACCATAGTAAATTTTCCCAGTGTCCTGTTCAGTGGGTAATCGGCCACAAGGTGGCGCAGTGACTGCAAGATGAAAATCTCCTCCCGGCTCCATATAAGCCAGCTGTCTCCCAAAAATCCCCCAGAATTCTTCTTGCAGTCTGACTGCGAAGATGGTGCTATTACTCTCTCTGGATATTGCAGGCGAGCGGGGCATCCCAAGACTGTCGACCACTGCAGCCCTATTCCCACCTGCTTCCAGGGACCCATCCTGCCTCCCAGCCTTGGTTACGGATCAGGTGACGGTAGGGGAACGCTGAGGGTCAGGAATTCCGGGTAGCCGGCCATAGGAAATGGTGAGCCTATTGGGGGGGGAAGGAACCACCTAGGGACCCCTTCTTACCCCTCATGTGTCCCACAAGGTTTATGTGTGTGTATTTGCCTTTTACTGTGCCTTTTACTCCCTCGTTCCTGTCCTTCTCCTCTCCCATCTGCCTGTCAGGCGCTGTGAGGGAGGGGGGGGGCGCGGCCCCCGGCAGGAGCGACCGGGCAGCCGCTCGGTGCGGGCGCCTGCCCTGCTGTGTGGGCGCGAGCGGGCGCTCCGGGGGGCCTCCCTTGGCTGCGTCCTCTCGTGTGTGTCCGTGTGCCATTTTTTTCCTCACTGGTGTCCGGGGTGCGCGTGCTGCGGGGGGGGGGGGGGGGGTTTAGGCAGCGCGATCATTGCTGCGCAGCCCGCCCCTCGAGGCTGGAAGCGACCATCGGCGCCATTCTTTCTGACCTGTCTGCGCTCTGCATCGTGCCGGTCTTGACATCCCTGCGGGCGCATCTGGAGGTTATTCCTTGATTATTGGTGCACCGCTCTCCTGGCTCAGGCGCTTCACACGACTCCCTGCCCTGGCTGAGTCTTGCTTATACGTGAGTCTTGCTTATACTTCCAGACGTGTCCCTTATTGTGCTCAGAATTGTGGTTCCTCCCGGTTTCCTACCACCTCCTTCCCCCCCCTCCCCCGCAGTCTCATTTTAAATGGAGCAACGCGAGGGATAAATTTGGGGATTGTCTCGGTTTTTGGGCCGTTTGTTTGATATAATCACCATAATGGAGTTTTCTGGGGATAGCGAGCTAGGAGCCCCCTCAGGGCGGGTTAAGCTGTGGCTCGTGTGTGGTACATCCCCTCTGAGCGGTCTCAGCGCAGTTTGTGTACCTTGCGCCAAAAGCGTTCTCCTTGAACAGGATGGGATGGGCGCTTCTGTCCCCAGCCCTATTTTACCTACGGCCTCGCCGACACCCCCGCACCTGCATTTAGCTCCCAGTGAGGGGGAAGCCAGCAGGGGGTCTCAAACGGACTTGGCGCTCTGAGTGGCCAGTCTAGAGAGACAATTATCGCACTCGGCCACCGGCAAGACCATGAGTAAGAAGCAGCATATTGAGCCGGGTTATTCACCTTTTGCTGCTGCTGATGATTATGAGGCATTTGGTGGCCGAGACTCCATGGAGGAGGATGAGTTGTTTCATGACTCCGACTCCTCAGGGGATCGACCGGGTGGCTATGACAGCGACCCTGGGTCTTCCTCTGATGGGGATTTGTGGCTCCCTGATGACACAGAAAAATTGTTATCTGCAGTTTTTGAGACCTTACACATTGTACCCCTGAAGGCGGCCAAAAAGAAGCAGGGGGACTTATTTCGGCCTGAGAGACAGCGCCTTGTTTTTCCTGAGCAGGGCCACTTCTCCAAGATGGTTTTTAAGGAATGGGAAAGGCCTAATAAATTGCCGTTGGTGCCCAAGTGCCTGGACAGACGGTACCCTTTCTCTGAGGAGTTTGATTCGCCTTTGGTCCCGTCCCCCAGAGGTGGATGCTCCTGTTCTGGGGCTCTCCAATACCACGGTTATGCCGTCACCCGATACTGCTTCCTTGCGTGACCCTGCAGCCCAGCTGGCTTGTCACGCCTTCACCTTTTGTGGGTGCTTGCCTTCGTCCGGTTTGTGCTGCGGCCGTTGTCTCCCTAGCCATCAAGAAGAAGGCGAAACATCTTGTTGATATTGCCAGATCTCGCAAGCGGGCAGAGGAGTATTAGGATCTCCTAGCCTGCGCTGACTTTATTGCTTTTATAGCCTCGGCCATTATTATTATTATTATTATTATTATTATTATTATTGTTTATTTATATAGCGCCATCATCTTCCTTAGCGCTTTACAAAGTAGTAATTACAGACAGGGTAGAAACATACGGTACATATACTATTTCAAATGCAGTTTTACAGAGTTGACAATGGATATTCTGAGTACAAGATACAATAGGAGAGAGCTCTGCCTTTGCAAGCTTACAGTCTAAAGGAAGAGGGGTGAAGACGAGGGGGAAGGATCACAAACAGTCAGTATTAAGCTTTGTGGCATGTGCCCTTTGAGATTGGTTAGGCCAGATTATATGCTTGTCTGAATAAGTGAGTTTTAAGGGCGCCTTTGAAGGTTTTGAGGGTTGTGGAGTGGCGGATTGGGTGCGGGAGGGCATTCCAGAAGATTGAAGTTGCACGTGAGAAGTCCTGGAGGCGAGCGTGAGAGGAGGTGACCAGGGTGGAGGACAGGAGAAGGTCGGCAGAAGAGCGGAGGCTGCTTCTAGGTTGATACTGTTGGATTAGAGATGAGATGTAGGGAGGGGCCTAGTTGGAGAGAGCTTTGTATGCGAGAGTTAGAGTTTTGAACAGTATTCGCTGTGGGACTGGCAGCCAGTGTAGGGATTGGCAGAGAGGCGCAGAACTGGAGGAGCGAGAGGAGAGATGGATGAGGCGAGCAGCAGAGTTCAGGATAGATTGGAGGGGTGCCAGTCTGTTAGTTGCTAAGCCACAAAGAAGGATGTTGCAGTAATCCAGACGGGATATGACCAGGGCTTGCACTAGCATTTTAGTGGTGTCAGGTGAGCGGAAAGGACGGATGCGTGAGATGTTTTTAAGTTGGAGGCGACAGGAGGTGGCCAGGGAGTGAATATGTGGTTTGAAAGAGAGGGCAGAGTCCAGAATGACTCCCAGGCACCGAGCTTGGGGAGTTGCTGTTATTGTGTAATTGTTGACAGAAATAGACGTGTTAGAGGGTGGGAAAATGACCAGGTCTGTCTTGTTCATGTTTAGCTTGAGGTAGCGAGATGACATGAATGAAGAAATAGCTGAGAGGCAGTTGGGGAGGCGAGATAGGAGAGAGGAGAGATTGGGGCCTGAAAGATATATCTGAGTGTCATCCGCATAGAAGTGGTATTGAAAGCCTAGTGAAGTTATACGTTTGCCAAGGCCATGGGTGTAGACTGAGAAAAGTAGGGGGCCTAGGACAGAACCATGCGGCACACCAACAGAAAGGGAACGTGAGGATGAGACTGTGTTAGAATAGAATACACTGAATGATCTGTCAGAGAGGTAAGAGGTGAGCCAAGAGAGTGCAAGCCCTTGAACCCCAAGAGAGGAGAGAATATCAAGAAGCAGAGAGTGGTCGACAGTATCAAAGGCTGAGGAGAGGTCAAGAAGGATGAGGATGGAGTAGTGACCAATGCTTTTGGCAGTGAGCAGATCATTGGTGACTTTGGTGAGGGCAGTTTCAGTGGAGTGGTTACGGCGGAATCCTGATTGTAAGGGGTCAAATAAGTTGTTAGTGGATAAGTATTGTGACAGTTCTGAGTGGACATGTTGTTCAAGAAGTTTGGAGGAGAAAGGGAGTAGTGAGATAGGGCAGTAGCTGGAGAGGGCAGAGGGGTCGAGAGAGGGTTTCTTGATTATCGGAGTAATAACTGCATGTTTGTAGGAAGAAGGAAAGGTACCAGTGGAGAGAGAAAGGTGGAATATGGAGGTTAAGGCTGGAGTGAGGGATGGAGACAGTTGAGGAATAAGGTGCGATGGAATAGGATCGAGGGAGCAGGTAGTCAGGTGGGCCCTAGAAATAAGAGAGGTTAGTCCAAGCTCAGTTATTGGAGTGAAGAAAGTAAGTGAGTAAGGCAGGGGGATTGTTTGAAGTGGTGAGGGATTCTGAGGGGCAATGCCAAGTCGAATGTTAATTTTTTCTTTGAAGAATGTAGAAAATTCTTCTGCTGTTATTTGGGAGGTTGGAGGAGGAGGTGGTGGGCGGAGTAAGGAACTGAAAGTGTTGAAGAGATGTTTGGGATTCCAGGCTTGTGCAGAAATCAGTGAAGAGAAATAAGCTTGCTTAGCAGATGAAAGGGCTGTCCTGAGTTCCTGAAGGGCTTGTTTGTAGAATAGAAAGTCATGATTGGCTTTGGTTTTCCTCCATCGCTGTTCAGCAGCTCGAGACAGCTGTTTCAATCTGGTTGTGCTTGCATTTAGCCAGGGTTGGGGGTTTTTGGTGCGGGGACGGCTATAGGTGAGGGGGGCGACAAAGTCCAGAGCTGAGGAGAGAGTATTATGGTAGTGTGATGATGCAGCGTCTATGTCCGTGAATGAGGTCAAGGTCTGAAGAGGTTGAAGTGAGGCAGAAAAGGACTGAAGATCTAGGTTTCTTAAGTTCCTGCGTTGAGTTTTGGGTTTGTGTGGAGGGGGGTTTGCAGGCATTGGAGAGAGGGTCATAGTCAGCAGATTATGGTCAGAGAGGGGGAGCAAAGAGGACGAGAGGTTTGATACAGAGCAGAGGTTAGAGAAGAGGAGGTCAATTGTGTGGCCGTCTTTGTGGGTGGGTGCAGTAGACCATTGCTTGAGGCCGAAAGATGAGGTTAGTGACAGTAGTCTGGTGGCAGCAGGGTTGCTAGTGTCAACAGATATGTTAAAGTCACCCATGATGATTGCAGGGATGTCTGTGGACAGGAAATGAAGGAGCCAGGTAGAAAAGTGGTCGAAGAAAAGAGTAGTAGTTCCAGGAGGGCGGTAGATGACTGCGATATTCTAAGTATGTCACACACCCCGCTTCAAGACATTCATTACATGTGGGTATACTGACATATAGATGGCGATCTTGCAGAGATGATAACAAAAAAAGGTAAGACCCTCCCGGCCCATAAATACCTGGGACTTCCCACTCATTCCCCAGTCTTTCATCTCTGCAGAGGCGAGCAAGTCAGAAGATGTCTCCTCCTTGCAGGTAGCCGGGATGACTCCCGGCCACTTTTTATTCTTCTATTTCTGCCCGGATCCCTCTTCTTTAAGTTACTTGCCTCCGAGCCTAGGCTGCTGTTCCGGGCAAAGGTAGTTTGCACCCCTGGTGCTTAGGAGCCGTGAGACCCCATAACAAGGGGTAGGTGGCTATCCGGGTTGGTGATCCCGGTTTGGGATGCCCCGTCCCTTGGCCCTACCCTGGCATGGATTTCCCCTCTCCCGGATACCCTTAGAGGGGGGGGGGGGGGGCGGGGTGGGTCCCTTATATGTGTGTGTGTGTTTGGTGCTTAACTGAGTGTCTGTTATTCAGACTGGTGCTGGCAGGCCGCGGCGCCGACCTCCGGCGTGTGGTAATGGCGCCTGTGGGCGCCCATGAGGCGCGGCCGGGCGCTAGCGCCGGCCCGCCCTCCCTCCTCCTCTACTCTCTTCGTGTCCCCACGGTTCCTCCTGCCTGCGTGCGGTAATCAGGTGGGGCGAAGGTCTGGTGAGTGGCCTGTTTTCTATTATTAACTCCTTATTGGACATTGTCAGCATAGTCTGAGTGTTTGTTTTTTTGTGTGTTCCAGGTGAACCATTGATACTATTAAAGGGGGATTCTCCCGGTCCTAAGTTCCCTGGTTAAATTTAGTTGGCTTAAAATTCCTCCCACTCGGGACTTAAAGGGGCATCCCGGGTTGCATTACTGCGTAATTCCCTCGGAGCATTGTACTACACACACATATATATATATCTATTAAAAAATCACCATATGGAGGCATCCCCGGATACTGGGCTTGTGCCCCCCTCGGGGCAATCCAGGCTGTGTTTGGGGTATGGGGTATCCCCTTTGGGGGATGATGTATTTCTTTGTGTACCCTGTGCGCAGCGGTCTATTACGCGGCAGACCGGATCTCAGGCGTCCGGTTCTGCTCCGCCAGTCTCCTCTCCGTCTCCCCCTCGCTTGACACGTACCCCTTGGTCCTTGGCGGGGAGTCGCAATCTGAGGTGTGTGCCAATCTTGAAAAATTGTTTTCCAGTGCCGTTGCTAACAAGGCCACGGCAAAGAGAAAACATTTGTATACGGCTGCGCAGGCCTTTGATAGGGAGGATTTTGACTCCCTGGATTGGTCTGATTGTTCCCCGCGTGAGGAAGGGGAGTTGTATGAGGAGTCTGATGACTCCGATGATCAGCAGTTTGTGGGTGCTGATACCGAGCAAGGCCAGGGGGATTCTTTGGATACCGCTAGGGTCCTGGCTCATATGTTTGAGGTCCTGGCTATTTCTCCCCCCGAGGCGGCTCCTCCGCTGAAGGGGAGTTCTTTGAAGTGATTAAGCCGCGCTTGGAATTTCCTTAACAAAAGCATTTTGATGGTATCATTCTCAAGGAATGGGAGAGGCGGACTCGGCTTCCGGGTGTCCCACCGGGTTGGGACAAGAAATATCCCTTTCCGGCAGACGCGGTGAAGCACTGGTCGTCTCCCCCCGAGGTGGATGCTCCTGTTTTGGGGTTGTCCAGCTCCTCAGTCCTCCATTCTCCGGAGTGCACTACTCTCAAGGATGGTGAGGATAAACGCATTGACCAGATGGCTTGTCATGGTTTTGCCAGTGTTGGATCGGCCTTGCGGACGGTTTGTGCCTCTGCGCTTGTATTGGTAGCTGCCAGGTCGGTTGTTAGAGGATTGTTGACCTCTTCCGGGCTTGATCCGTCTAGTGAGGAGTTTGCCGACATTAAGCGCTGTGAGTTGTTTTTGTCCTTTGTGCCCTCCGCCCTGGACGACACATTGGTGTGGCTATCCGCCGGTCGGTTTGGTTACGCCAGTGGGCGGCTGATTTTGTGTCCAAAAAGTCGCTCACGGCCCTTCCCTTTGTGGGGTTGCGGCTCTTTGGAGAAAAATTGGATTTGGTGGCAAAGGGAGGTAAGTTACCTCAGCGTAAGAAGCAGCGTCGCCCCTTTCGGGGGTGGCTTCCTTCTCTCAGTCCTTTCGTGGGGCTAGAGTTGGCAGGGGTTCGGCCTTCCCTTCGTCCAGAGGTGATTCCTGGCCTAGGGGCAGGGGTCCGGCCCGTCCAGGACACAGTTGGGGCTCCAAGCCTAGAGCCGCTGCCAAGCCGGCTTAGCAATGAGCAGGACAGAGGGTATCCTGAAGAGAGCTTGGGATGCTGCATCCTTAACATTTGCCTGCCCTGGCAGCTTATGGTGTCATCAGAAGTATGGATACATGGCTCAAAAACCTTAAAGGTTATTTGGAGAACGACACTTAGACCTGCAGGATGATTACCAGCATATTCCAAATCTGCCACTACATCGCACATTTCTGAGATTTGCAGTACAAACAGACCAGGGGATTTATCACTATCAGTACAGGGCTTTACTTTTTGGCCTATCGTCGAACCAATTGATCTTTACAAAGATATTGGCAGACCAATGGCACACCTCAGACAGAACGAAAGAAATTACAATTATTCTCTTCCTGGACAATCTAAACAGGTCAGAGGAATTGCTACTTGCAGTCTTAAAGAAGACTCCTCTTCTTCTAAAAACTTCAGGTTGGATTGTCAATTTAGATAAAGTAAATTTGCTACCCAGCCACTGTTCCCGCTGAAAAAGATCCACAAGATCCTGGAATTCCTCAAGTCCCCACAAGTTTCTTTATGGGAAATCATGACCTTGCTCGGTCTCATGAGGGCTGCAATTCCGGCACTCTCATGGGCCCAACTTCACATGAGAGCCCTGCAGAGATTTATTTTGTCGCATTGGGAGTAGCCCCCAGACTCATTGGATCAGAAGGTTCAAATAGGGGAGGATGTACTGGAAAGCCACTGTTGGTGGACAGATCCTGTGATATTAAGAAGGGGAATGCTGTGAAGACAAAAGTATCCGGTACTGATTACGGCAGATGCCAGCTCTTGGGGTTGGGGGGCCCACCTGGGCAATCTGAATGTCCAGGGAAAGTGGCCACCATATATAGCAAGGAAATCCTCCAATTTCAGGGAACTAAAGGCGGTCAAGATGGCACTGGATAATTTTTTACCAGTAATATCAGGCAGAGATGTCTAGATCTGCTCCAACAATGCTTCCACAGTAGCGTATCTAAATCATCAGGGCGTGACCAGGTCATTGTCCCTGATAAATCAATTCTGTTTCTTCTACAGAAACATCCTGTCAATATCAACAGTTCATTTAAATGGGGCTCTGGATACTGTTCCAGATTTTCTATGTCAGATCAAAGTACAAAAGACCAAGTGGTGCCTAAACCAATAAGTTTTCCTCCAGATTCTGGCCCTTTGGGGCCTTCACCAGATAAACCTTTTTGCCAGTGCCAACAATTCAAAATGCAAGGTTTTTTATTCACTAATGAGGGAGGACTGTGCCTTAGCAGCCGATGCCCTGGCTCCTCCCTGGAATTTTCACCTAGTATATGCCTTCCCTACTTTCAGATTACTGCCGCAAGTGATCTGGAAGATAGTGCAAGAAGAGGTCATTGTTATTTTGATAGCTCCTTTTTGACCGAGAACATCCCGGTTCTCAGAATTAAAAAGGGTGGGGAAAAATGGGGCCATGGCATCTAACAAATGTTCCGAATTTGCTTCATCGGGGTCCCATTTTGCATCCAGAGCCAGCAAAGCTTCAACTGACAGCATGGATCTTGTAGGGGCCATCTTGGGAAAAGAAAGGCTGTTCGGGCAGCGTAATTAAAACTCTATTGGGCAGTCATAAACTGACCACCAAATGCATCTATGCAAAAGTTTGTAAGAAAAAGAATGTCCTCGAAATTCTGCAGGAAGGGTTTGAGAAGGGGCAAGCAGTAAGTACGCTAAAGACTTATCCATTTTTCTAGACTACCAGTTGACAGGATCAACTTATTAATTGGTACCTTAAGACAATTACCCATAAAAGCCCAGCACCTTTTTAAAGGTTTTCCAACGTGGGGCATGTTGAAAGTGTTACTGAAACCTCCATTTGAGCCACTGTTTTCTGTTGGCTATTACATCAACAAGGCGGGTAAGTGAGCTGCAAGCTCTGTCTATGAAGGAACCATACTGCACCTTACTTCCAGATAAGGCCATACTGAGACATGATTCTTTTTTTTTTGTCAAAGATTGCTACATCTCTCAATAGGTCTCAAGACATAGTGCTCCCAAAATTTCCTGCTGTGGCAGGAATAGAATATCTCTCCCTATTAGATATGAGAAGAGCTCTAATCATTTAATTAGGAAGATTGAGAATGGTGAATAGCGGAATCATTTTCAGCGGCAAAAGAAGAGGCCTAGCTGCCTCTAAATCCACTATTGCCAGATGGATAAACCAAACTATTGTGCAAGCTTACACATTCAGAGGAGTTCTTCCTTCACAGATCT
Source organism: Gastrophryne carolinensis (assembly GCA_027917425.1). NCBI lineage: Eukaryota > Metazoa > Chordata > Amphibia > Anura > Microhylidae > Gastrophryne > Gastrophryne carolinensis. The sequence continues at coordinate 186,983,928 of CM051240.1, forward strand.
CAGCACATTCAACAAGAGCCTGTCGGCTTCCTGGGCAGAGAGGACAGGTGCCTCTATAGAAGAGATTTGTAAAACGGCAATGTGATCCTCACTCCACACCTTCCTCAATCACTATAGACTAGAATTCCTTTCTGCAAAACATCAGTCACACCCCTATAATTACTTGCTAGTCCTCTCCGTGGGTCGTCCTGAAGGACGAAGGGAGAAAATCCCTGTTAGACTTACCGGTAAAGGTTTTTCAATGAGTCCTTCAGGACGACCCCTAGTTCTCTCCCTTTGTCTTAAGTTATACCTTATGTTACTTATGTTACTTGATTAAGACTGGTAGAGAGGAAGGGGTCTTTTCGCTCTCTGTGGGTTGTCCTAAGAAAAACGGTTAGCGGTAAGTCTAACGTGGATTTTTCCAATAAAATGTTATACCAAAACATATTAAATAAACTTTCCATTCTACTATGTAAAAGCTTTCTGCCTGCCAATAAATAAAAGGCCTATTGTAAGCTTCATCAAAGCAGGAAGTACCAGTATACTCCTTTTGTAAGTGCTGATTCAGCCTTGGCTCTGGCAACATTGACTGTTCTGCTTCACCTGAACACAGAGCCCTCCCTAAGTTATAAATCACAAGCAGCTGTCAGGGCCACAGGTTCCTAAGCATACAACACCTCATCACTGTTTCCAGAAATGTCTAGGTGCGTTTTCTTAAAGAAGTATATACACGTATACAAAGAACAAGTATATTGAACGCCATATGCTACATGGAAATGGGAATGCATTGATCATGCAGGTTTCTTCTGCCATTCCATAGACCTGGCCTGTTCCATCAGTGTGATTTTTCTTGGATTCTATATTCTTTGAAGCCCACTATATTAAGCTCTGCATGCATTTCTCTTATGTTCATCTAGAAGATTGCTCCACCTACATGGCTGATAAACACCCAGGAGCCAACCAAAATGGTTATGACATCCAAAGTTCACAAAATGTATTACCTTAACAATTCTTATTATACACTTCCTTTATAATGTACTATTACAGGCACCTGGGAGGCATCTACATTTGGGCTGCCCTGTAGGGTTAGGAGTTCCCTAGGCCCCCCGCCCCCAGAGCCTGCATACCCTCCTACTTCTGAATTCCATCAGCTGATTCAACAACAGAGTGATCCACTCTGTGGGTGGAGCCAATGAGTTGTGTTGAGCCTCCGGATTTAGGATTTCCTCTGGGAGGGGATTTAACTGGACCTTTTAGACTCTAGGTCTGATGTTACTTTAGTTGTATTCAGTTTTTCTTAACATGATCCTTTACCCATTAGGATGTATATTTAGTCTTTCTACTTCTTTTCACAGCCCAGTGTCCCAAAACAGCCTGTGTTTTTATTTTTAAACTAAAGGCTTTGCATAATATTCATAAAACACAACAGAATGCAGTGTGATGTTCATATTGCAGCTGTTAGGTTCCCTGACCCCTTGGGGCTCTCCAGCGATTATTCATTCAGTTGCACACAGCTCAGCATTGATTGAGAGAGGGGGCATGGTCGAAGCTGCTCACAGTGTGTCTGAGGTAAAGCATAGTACAGCTTCTCCCTCACACAGCAGCGCCTACAGACAGGTTATAGTAACTGCAATATATCTTAAAGCACTAAAAGATAAATTGCCACATACACCTCAGTAATCCTGCACATAGTAAAGCTTTATATATACCATATTTTCTTTCTATGTCCTTCAGGGAGGCCATGGAGAAAGTGTCTCCTGCCCCTAGAGAGGAAACACAAACTGGGACAATTTTAAAAGCCCCACCTTTTCCCCCCAGTCCTCAGTATTGTGTTTCATCTCCAGGAAACCGGTTGGAACCTCCATCGTCTAGGTTTATTATTTTAGTGGGCCAGGGGGTCGCAGGTTGGCTCAGCGAGATAGTGCTGGTGAGGACTGCTATACCGGGCTGCGGTGGTCGGAAAGCGGTGGTCGGAAAGCGGCGGTGCATTGCTGAGCCATGGTTCCTCTCCGGGATCTTCCTCTTTCATTGCTGGAGGTGAGGAGTCCTCTGTGGGGAGCTGCAGCAAGCAGGAAGGAGGAGGAGCCATGCAGAGGCTACATATGATGCATTTCCATTTCACAGGTCCATTTCACAGGCCTCACTGGTTGGGACGTGGCCGGGAGCTGTGAAAGGCAGATCTCACTTCTACAGGACAGAGGAAGAGCCAGGCCAGAGAGAGAGCAATGCCTCATCAGGACAAAGCGCTGAGACATACTTTTTCCGCTGTTACAGGGTTGCACTGAAATTATTGATGTTCAGGTAGCACCTAGAAGCCTTTTTTTTTTAGCCTTTTAGCCTCTCTCAATTTCCTTTTAGTGAACACCAGTCGCTAAGCCCAAGGAAAAGGAGAAAGAGAAGGATAGGTATGGTCCTTTCAAAAGATTCAGGAAGCTACGATCACTAGGCTTTGTATTAATTGCCCCACTATTTTTCCAGACTCTTGAAACCGAGCCTGATGTAAGGTTTGTCTAGAACATAGAATGGGGAATGAAGCTGCCACCTCTCCAGTGGCTATCTTACACAACATGCAAGCAGGCATGGCTTCCGTATTGGCAGTTTGTAGATCGGTTAGGGCCCAGCTTCCACTTCCAGGGACCCCGTTCGCCCACCACCACCCCCTTTACCGACCCCTCCTACCCCTTTGGTTGCAGCACCCTTTGTCCAGCAACAAGAGGGTGAGAAGAGTTAGGGAGTCAGACAACCTGAACATAAAAAGCATTGGGGACAACACAAGGGGACATGCAAACCTAACCGGATTTGTTATCCCCCTCCCCAATCTGAGGAACCTCATCCTTGACGCTGAGTTCCCGGTGGGGGGCTGGCTAACTTTTTTTCTTGGACAAACGGCGAACAGTCACCCTGAGTCAATTTATTCTCCAGTTGATTGCATCAGATTATCGGTTGGAGTTTTTGCAGATTCCACCAGAAGTTCTGTTGGTTACTCGTTTACCATAAGACCAAGATATAAAAAAGTAGCTTTCCCACATGTCATACAGGAGCTCCACAAAAAAATCCCTAATCCCGGTTGAGGAAACGGGGGCAGGGATTCTCGTTCAAATCCTTCGGGAGCGATTTTGAATTTAAAACATTTAAACCCTTTTCTGCATTACAAGAGGTTCTGAATGGAATTGATTTTCAGAGTAAGAAAATTTTTGATGTCCCAAGATCTATTGGTAACGATATATCTGCAGGATGCTTATTTACTTATTCTGATTGCTCAGGCGCACCGCAGGTTTCTCAGATTTGCGGTCATTTTGGGAAATGTAGTTCCAGAATCCCATCCTGGCTAAAGTCCCTGCGAGCGACGAAACGCGTAGGAAGCGTGCGGTTGGCATCACCTGTTTTTTATACACATACTACAGGTGTTTGGAGGACAGGGGATCCGGCGGTGAGAGCCGATATATTGATGCGCTGGATTGTTTATATTGCCTTTCATGTTTTTTACTATTGTGAGTGCACAAGCTCTATTAAATAACTTTTTAACTAATCTTGGGGGTGCTGCACTAGATTTTTCTTTTTTTCTCTTTCCATGATTTTCACTTGGAGTGTTAATTTATAACCATATGAATTGTGGACCAAGACATATGGTTTTCTTTGGGAGAATGAAGCTCTAGAGTTTGGAGCTCCGTGTTACAACACAGTTTCGTTTCCACTGGTTGCCTTGGAATGTTATATGTGATAACTAGGAGGATGAAGGATTTGGTTATTCTGGCTCTTGTTTGAAGATTTTCCGGTAAGAGTTCAATTCAGAAGGTGGTGGATTATATTATGTTGCACCTCGCAAGTGGACACTATCACCTGACGGGCTTCTTTAGAATCCTTATTTAAAAGACTTTTTCTATACTTTGAAGTCACATTGAGAGACTGAAAATTTATCTTAAAGATACATTTAGCTCTGTGTTTTATTATATTGTTTTTCTAGTTCCAGCATTGGTAACACGAGGCACTTCCATTTGAAATGTTGTCTGCCCCAAGGATCGTTAGAAAGGCTCTGGCAGAGGCAATGTGCTACCTGAGGTCAGAAGGGGTGTCAGTAATCCCTTATTTGGACAAAGCACAGAGACAAAGGCTTCAAAGCCCCTCAGGAACTTTGTCTCTCCTTCAATCTTTAGGTTGGACTGTGAACAAAGAGAAATTCAGTCTAGAACATGCAAGTTCCTGGGTTACGTTCTGGACACTGTTCTGCTAAAGACCATGTTGCCGTTAGAAAAACAGGAAACATTTATTTTGGACATCCAAAATTTTTTAGCCCAGGAGGCCACCCTCAGAAGGATCATGAGGGTTCTGGGCCTCATGATGGCAACAATTCTTGCAATACCCTGAGCATAGCTTCATTCCAGACCCCTGCAAGCCTTTCTCTTGCAGATCTGGGATCATTCTCCAGAATCCCTAGAGAGCACCACCACACTCCTGAAAAGTGTAATGAACACACTTTGGTGGTGGGTGGATCCAGAGACTCCGCAAAAAGGCTGCAAAGGGATCCTGTCATTACCACGACGGATGCCAGCGAATGAGGTTGGGGAGCACATTTGAACTCCCACAACATCCAGGGAAGCTGGCCAGAGGATTTGAGAAACGCATAATCAAATTTCAGTGAACATTTAGGAAGCACTTTCACAAAATTGTGTAATATTTAAAAATCCATATAAATACATAGGCCAGTAAGAGGAGGGGTCACTCATACACCCAAACTGAATCAATCACAAGCCAAACTTGTGGTTTTCTTCTCCTGGTGGAATTAAAACCAAGGGTGACAGGTTTAGTGTATCAGAATTTGTCTTTCTTCCAACAAAATAGAAAACAAGCCTGGCTGGATATTTCTTGATCCAGCATGTTTATATGGGTTTTTATCATTGGCCCATTTTTTTTGCGATAGTTCTCCTTTAAGGCTGTAGAGGAAGCCCTGATACATTTCAAGCCTCTAATAAGAGGGAAAGATGTACATATCCGGTCAGACAATGTCACTACAGTGGCATATCTCAATCACCAGGGGGGCACCAGATCTGAGAGGCTCCAAAAGCTAGCCTTTTCTTGCCTGACTCCACAGTACACGGTCATTTCACTCATGCCAGTCCACTTAAAGGGGAAGCTAAACATGGTAGCTGACTTTCTAAGCAGAATCCCTCTGTTTTAATTGGAGTGGAATCTAAATCGGGAAGTTTTCCTCCCAATAGTGGCCAGATGGGGGCCCTGTTGGCCATGGCAGCCAGTACGAAAATGGCAAAAATTATTTTCCTTGTGTCATGGGGACGGGGGCCCTGGGGGTGGATGCTCTGGCCCAAAACTGGCAGATAGGGCAAAAATCCCTATTAGTCAATTTGGCTATTAGAAGTACCTAGAACTTGAAGAGGAAAATAAGAAGAAAAATATTTTGAACCAGTTGTGCTAAAGCACGGTCCCCCCAAGAACCAATTAATAGGCCAGGTGCAGAATCCCCCCATTACATGCAATGTGGCACCCCTCCCATTCCCCATTACAGGCAGTGTGGGAATCTCCCCCCTCCAATTCCTCATCACAGGCAGTGTGGCATCCCCACAGCCCATGCCCAGTTGCAGGCAGTGTGGCATTCCCCCATCCGATTCCACATAGGCAGTGTGGCATTCCCCCACTTCCATCCCCTATAGGCGGTGTGGCATTCTCCCCTCCCATTCAACATATGGAGTGTAGCATTTTCCCCTCTCATTCACCATATGGAGTGTAGCATCCCACCCTCCCGATCCCAGTAGGCAGTGTGGCATCCCACCCTCCCGATCCCAGTAGGCAGTGTGGCATCCCACCCTCCCGATCCCAGTAGGCAGTGTGGCATCCCACCCTCCTGGTCCCAGTAGGCAGTGTGGCATCCCACCCTCCCGGTCCCAGTAGGCAGTGTGGCATCCCACCCTCCCGGTCCCAGTAGGCAGTGTGGCATCCCACCCTCCCGGTCCCAGTAGGCAGTGTGGCATCCCACCCTCCCGGTCCCAGTAGGCAGTGTGGCATCCCACCTCCCCAATACGTCCGCCATTCAAACATCATACTGCATCTGGTTCAGGTTGCCAGGAATATTTGGCAAAGGCTTTAGTAAAAAAAAGAAACGCAGACAGTTTTGGGTCACTGGACTAGGGATAGACGGTACATAAGAAACCTTTCTGAGTAAAGAATCACTTTAACTGCTTATCTCCTGAGCAAGCCTTTTGATACTGCAGCAATAACCACTCTACTATCTGCCCAAAGCATTGCATAATGGGTAAAAACATTAACACACATCAGCAGAGCTGCAATACCAATAAGGCACTATTCAAACACAGGCTGGCTCAGAGGACATGCTGTTTGGCCCATCTCACACCTAGTCCTGCATGTTGCGTTTCCTATGCAATGCAAACGTAGCTCTATGGCAATGCAAACACAAGTGAAATGCAAGTAAAAAGCAGTGCAAAAGAGCAGTGGTGTGGAATGAGCCTTAAAGCTTAAAGAACTGTCCGACCCCATGAAAACAGAATGATACATGTACACAAGTCGTCCATGAAAAGAAAAAAAATAAGCTTGGGTGGATTTTTTTTTTTTTTTTAGTTCAGGGTGTGTAAGGCCTCTTTTACACCTAGACATTTGCGTTGGAAAAGTCTTGCATGCTGCGTTTCCAGCGCAATGTCAATGCAGTGTCATAGAATTCTATGGCAACACAAACACATGAAAGTACACGCAAGTAAAACGCAACACAGCACAACACCACAGTGGTGTGAAAGGAGCCTAAGAAAACCTTTCTTTTGCAATCTAGCATATTTTTAAGGATTTTATTATTAGACTTTTTTTATGATAGAATTGCTTTTATGTGAAAATGCAGCACTGCTGTAAAATGAGACAGCCGTGTAGTATGTTATGTGTATGTGCTAATATATGCAAATTCCTCTCCCTGCAACACATTTCTTTGTGTATTATTTTGTGACGTTTTTCTTTATTTTTATTTTTTTACAGGGGAGTCAGCCAGTGATGATGGTAAGGGCAAGCAATGATTTTTTTTATTTTGTTTTTATATACCTGCTTTAGCAAGCCCCTGACCTAGAACAGGTGTGCAGATGAGAAGTTTAGCAGCATAAATGGATGTAGCAGCTCATCAGCTGTCATCAGCTAGAGAAGGCCAATAACCACCTTGGATGGAACGTTGGCAATCAAAGCCTCCAAATTCCTTTCACCACAGGCGTTCCACTCCCATCAAAAAGCAAACCCCTTTAGAGACCTGGTAATAGACTCGTATGATTGCAGATATGTAATGTCAGCCTGATCATTAGTTTTGTAGACACTTCCCATGATCCCTAGCTGCTGAATCAGGTTAGGCTTATCATTTTGTTTTATTTCCTTTTGATCTCCGTATACATCTGTACATTAGTTGGTTAGTTGAATAATTAGGTCTTTGACTATTAAAGGATCAACATACCCTGGTGCATGTGACTTAATATACTCCATGCCACATACAAAGTCTTGAGCAGCAGCTAAACTGATTCATTGTGCACTATATTATTTTGGGGTAAGCTTTTATACTTTAACAAAAGCCATGTTTTTATTATTTCAGAGGCAGCGGCCACAGACATTCATAATTCTAATGTGCAGCCAAATGTTTCTGCCCAGAGGTAACCATGTCTAACTTTGTAGCCTAAAATGGCTTTCAGGGGATTGACCTAAAATTGAAAATTTGTAAAATATACTTTCGTGTTTAAATTAAACTGGACCAAAATTCATATTTTGGGCCAAATGTTATCTTTCCTAAGGGGCATTCTGATTAGGGATGCCCCATAGTGTAAAACACTAAAGAACTATCTGCAGCATACTCCCCTATTTCCGGGATATCATGGTGATCGAATGCGGTATCCGGCAGAGTGCTCCTACCTGCATTGCATCCTGTTCACTCTGCTGTGTATGCCTCCGCCGGCAGTTCAAGGATGCTGCTGCAATCTATAGTGCCCTGTCCAATACCACATTTGCTCGCCATAGGATCCTGAAAGTATAGGTGTATGTGGCATAGACTGCAAAAGAGGGGTGTCAGGGATAGAATTATTTGTATTGTACACTGAAGGGGATCCCTAAATAAAGCAGACCAACACCTGCCGGCGCTATAGGACATGCTGAGGGGCATCTAGAATGCTGGAGCCCCCCCCTGCATATAAACCCCCAGGGTGTCCCCCGTTGGGAATCCAGCTCAGCGATTGGCTGCCTGGCGCTCACATTGGCAGGACATTTGGCCTCCAGAACATCACTGCCCACATGAGCTCCGGGCAGCCAATCATAGTGCTGGATTCCCTAAGGGGGAGGGAGGTTACGGTAAGGCTTAAGAGCGTCCTGGGGGTTATGTGTGGTAGGGGGGTGGCTCCAGCATTCTGGCCTGTCGCATAGCTGCGGCGCCGGCAGCCACCAACACCTTCGCCGCGTAGGGTGTTAGTACTCTTTAAGATTCCCCTTCAGACACACAGTAAACGTAGATGTGTGAGGAAAAGGGGATGGAGCTACTACACAATAATAATGCAAAAAGAACAAATGGGTGATGGTCCACAGTGGTATTACCTTTTGTAACCAAACAACAAAAATGGCCACTGAATGGCAGCACAACCCAACTAAGATGTAAATATATATATAAAATGGACGTTTTATTAAATGCGAAACACTGAGTAAAAATTATACACATACACTATTAAAAAAACAAGCCAGAGGTAGATAGAGAGAGAAAGAGAACCTTGCGTAGCTCGTACAGAGATTTGTAAATAAATAATGCTAAAAGTTTAATATATAAAGTGTTAACATGTGCTGCAATATAGTGCTGACGGAAGGTGCAAATTGTGATACCCCACACGCTAAAAGTATAGAGAGCAGGCTGTCACGCAAAGATGGCTCTTCTCTTAACACACAAATAATGTGACTGACTGCTAGCAGCAATGAAAAACTCCCTAAAAAATTTATTACAATAGATTACAAGGACCCACACCTTCCTTGGCTATCTCTGCCACTGCATTAGGGGATACAAACTTACTTTATTTATTGATGAATGTTTAGTGATCTTAGTTGGGTTATGCTGCCATTCAGTGGCCATTTAGAGATCTACACACTCTATTCTAAGTATGTCACACACCCCGCTTCAAGATATCCATAACATGTGGGTAATACCGACCTGAAGAGGGCGTTCCTGCAGAGATGATAGCAAAAAGAAAGCCCCTCCCTGATCCATAAATACCTGGGACCTCCCACTCATCACCCAGTTTTCCATCTCTGCAGACGGCGAGCAAGTCAGAAGATGATGGCTCCTCCTTGCACAGGGGGATTTCAGGTAGCCGGGATGACTCCCGGCCCGCTACTTATTTATTTCCGTTTGGACCCTTTTTTTCCTAGAATCCATATGCCTCCCAGCTTTGGCTGTGGGTCCAGGCGAGGGTATATCAGCACCTTAGGTGCTCAGGAGCAACGCTCCACCGTGAGACCCTATACGAGAGGGTAGGCGGTTACACCGGGTTGGTGACCCCGGTTTGGGATGCCCTGTCCCTTAGTTTAACCTTGAATGGCCCTCCCAGGATCCCTTTTCCACAGTGGGGATGGGGAGTGTGGGTCCCTTCTTTACTACTCTCTAGCACGTTCTTAACCCTTTCTGTCTTTTACTGATGTTAGTGTGTGTGTGTCACTTTAAATGTTTTTTATTCAGCGCCGCGGCCGTTCTTGCGGAGGCCTCTGTGCGGTGCTGGGTAGTTACCTCACGCACTGTAAGGATGACCATTTAGTGGGGGGGGCGGGGCCAGGCCGTCGGCGCGGGGCCGGGGTCCGTCCCTCCTGGTATGTCTGCTTGCGGTGCTTAGGTGCATACTTTCACTGTTTGTCCACCGGCTGGGCGCCGCGGCCGCACATAACGCTGCGGCGCCGGCCGGTTTTTGGCGCTTTTTTTTTCCTGAGGAGACATTCTCCTCACGATTGTCCTGGGGGCGGGGCCGGTGTTGCGGCGCGTCACCGCTGCCCGCCCCCATCTATCCCTGGCGCCGCTGCGGAGCTCTGCCTTGCGTAGGAGGAGGGGGGGCGGTGCTTGGCGTCACGCGCGTCCCGCGCTGACCACGCCCCCTTCTCCTCTTCTTGTCAGCAAGCCTCTTCCTCACGGTCGCCATTTCAAGCTCCCGCGGTTCTGTGAGTGACCTATGGCCCCCCCTCTTCCTCATCCTCTGTTGTGTACTTGTGTCTTTTGTTTCCCATAGCCTTATAAGCCGTTTTCTGGGTCTTTCAGGCGGAGGTTTTCAGAAGGATCTCCAGTTGCATTAGGGGGTCTCTCCCGATCCTTGATCACTGGGTTCATTATTGCTCATAAATCCTCCCACTCGGGACATTAAAGGGGCATCCCGGGTTGTCTAGTGGCGTAATTCCCTGGGTCATAGCGACTATTTAAAAGTTCACCTTTATGGAGGCATCCCCGGATACTGGGCTCGGGGCCCCTTCGGGGCATCCCCGGAAGTGTATGTTGTGTGGGGTATCCATTACTGGGGACGATGTACTTCTGTGTATACCATGTGCACAGCAAACTATTACGCGGCAGTCCGAACCCCAGGCGTCTGGGTCAGCACCGCCGGTCGCTTCATCTCCCACTCCTGTCTTGACACGCACCCCGTGTGAGGTAGTCATGGGCAGGGAGCTGCAATCTGAGATGTGCGCCAGATTGGCTAATCTTGAAAAAAATTATCTCCAGCTCGGTCGCCCGTAAGGCTCCGACTAAGAGGAAGCATTTGTCGCCGGCTCCGCTGGTGGAGGACCATGAGGATGTTAATAATCTGGATTGGTCTGATTATTCCCCGCTAGAGGAAGGGGAGGTTTATGAGGATTCTGATATTTCGGACGATGAGCAGTCCTTTGGCGCTGATGCTGAGCTTGGTGACTTGGGGAGATCCTCGGATACTCCTCACGCTCTGGCTCTGATGTTGGAGGTTCTGAATATTTCCCCTCCCGAGGAGGTGTCACAGCAGAAGGGTGAATTGTTTGAGGAATCCAGGCCGCGCTTGGAATTTCCTACACAAAGGCATTTTGACAAAATTATTGCTAAGGAATGGGACAGGCCGGCTCGGCTCCCTGGCATCCCTCAGGGCTGGGATAAGAAATATCCTTTCCCTTCGGAGGCGGTTAAGCGCTGGGCATCTCCCCCCGAGGTGGATGCACCGGTTTTGGGGTTGTCCAACTCCTCGGTTTTAAATAGACCTGATTGTTCCACCCTCAAGGATGGAGAGGATAAATGTATTGACCAGATGGCTTGTCATGGTTTTGCTAGCGTTGGGTCAGCCATGTGACCTGTTTGCGCTTCGGCGCTAATGGTGTTGGCTGCCAGGTCCGTGGTCAGGGACCTGCTGACTTCTTCTGGGCTTCGTCCTGGTAGTGCCGAGTTCCTTAGCCTTAAACGGTGTGAGTTGTTTTTATCCTTTGTGTTAACAGCCTTGGATGACACTTTGATGATGTGTGGTAGGACATCGGCGCTGCTGGTCACTATTCGGCGGTCGGTGTGGCTGCGCCAGTGGGGGGCCGATTTTATGTCCAAGAAGTCACTGACGGCTCTACCTTTTGTTGGATTACGGCTCTTTGGAGAGACATTGGACTCTGTCACCAAGGGTGGTAGGTTACCTCAACGCAAGAAACAACGCCGTCCCTTTCGGGGGGCGCCTTCTTTTACCCCCTCCTTTCGTGGGGCCAGATCTGGCAGGGGATTTGCATTCCCCTCTTCCAGAGGAGATTCTGGGAGCAGGGGCAGAGGACGTGCCCGTCCAGGATACAGTTGGGGCTCTAAGCCCAAGCCGGCTCAGCCATGAGGGGGCGCCCTCACCCATGCGGGTGGGGGGACGGCTGCAACACTTCTCCCAGATCTGGGATCAAGAGGTCTCGGACAGATGGATCCGGGAAGTGGTGTCTTCCGGTTACAAGCTGGAGTTCGAGCTCCGCCCCCCCTTCCAGATTTTTCAGGTCTCGGATGCCTTCGGAACCTCTGGCAGCGCAGGGTCTCCTGTTGGCAGTAGAGAATCTTCTGGACATGGCTGTCATTTGCCCAGTGCCCCCTTCGGATCAGGGCAGGGGTTTTTATTCCAATCTGTTCACGGTACCCAAGAAGGACGGATCGGTCCGACCCATCTTGGATCTGAAGTTTCTCAACAGGTTCATCCGGCCACGGAAATTCCGCATGGAAACGCTGCGTTCGGCCATTCACTCTCTTCGTCAGGGAGACTTTCTGACGTCCATAGACATCAAGGATGCTTATCTACACGTTCCGATTTTTCCAGCACACCAGAGGTTTCTCAGGTTCGTGGTGGAGGATCGGCATTTTCAGTTTGTGGCACTCCCTTTCGGTCTCACCTCGGCTCCTCGGGTATTCACCAAGGTGCTAGCGGGGGTGATGGCTCTGCTAAGGGTTCAGGGTATCCGCATTGTGCCCTATTTGGACGACCTTCTGATCATGGCCTCTTCTTTCAACCAAGCGGAGTTGGACACCAGAGTGGTGGTGTCCACTCTGGAGAGGTCCGGTTGGGTGGTCAACCACCCCAAGTCTTCTCTTTCTCCGTCCAGAGTAGTGACCTTTCTGGGAATGTCTCTGGACACTTCGCAGGCCAGGGTATTTCTGCCCCAGGCCAAGATTCTTTTGATTCAGGAGTTAGTTCGGCTTCTCTTGTCGGTCCCTCGTCCAGCCATCCGTCTAGGGATGAGGCTGGTGGGGTTAATGGTGGCCTCATTGGAGGCGGTTCCCTTTGCGCAGTTTCATACAAGGATGCTTCAGCTTCATCTGTTGAAGGTTTGGGACAAGTCTCCTCTATCGTTGGATCAGTCCTTCCTGATGTCTCCCCGAGTTCGTCGATCCCTGCAATGGTGGCTGGGGTCAGTCAATCTGTTGAAGGGCAGATCTTTTCTGGCTCCGCGTTGGGAAACAGTCACCACGGATGCCAGTCTGTCAGGTTGGGGGGGTGTTTGGAAGGACCTCCAGTTTCAGGGTCTGTGGGGCCCGCAGGAGGCTCACGAGCCCATCAATGTTCTGGAGTTGAGAGCCATCAGGTTGGTTCTGTTTCGCTTGACTCATCAGTTGCGGGGCCTGCCTGTTCAGGTCCGGTCGGACAATCGGACGGCGGTTGCTTACATCAATCACCAGGGGAAGACTCGCAGCAGGAGCGCCCTCAGGGAAGTGTCTTTGATTCTGGACTGGGCGGAGAGCCACGTCCAGTGTATCTCAGCAGTCTACATTCCGGGAGTGGAGAACACGGAGGCGGACTCTCTGAGCAGGGCCTCCTCTCGTCAGGGGGCGTGGTCTCTCAGTCCCAAGGTGTTTCGTTCGATCTGTCTCAGGTGGGGGTTCCCAGCGGTGGACCTCTTTGCCTCTCGTCACAATCACAAGCTTCCGGTCTTTGTGTCTCTCTCGCTGGATCCTCTGGCTCTGGCGGTGGATGCCATGTCTCTGAACTGGAGGGATCTGGGGATTCTTTACCTATTCCCCCCTTTTCCAATGGTAGCCAGAGTGTTGCGCAAGCTGGCCCTGGAGGGCGCGTCGGCGATTCTGGTGGCACCAAGGTGGCCAAGGCAGGTTTGGTTCGCAGACCTGGTAAGACTGGCAGAGGATCAGTTCGTTCTGCCTCTACTGCCGGACCTGCTCTCCCAGGGTCGGCTGCGCTATCCCAATTTACCTTCGCTGGCTTTGACGGCGTGGCTGCTGAAACCGCCATCTTGAAGGAGGAAGGTCTTTCTGACGCGGTGGTTCAGACTCTTATTAGCGCCAGGAAGCGCTCTTCCTCTACTATTTACTATAGGACTTGGAGGTCCTATATTGACTGGTGTGAAAGTAAGTCTTTCTCTTGTCGGGAGTTCTCCATTTCCAGAATTTTGGAGTTTCTTCAACATGGTCTGGATCTGGGGCTTCAACTTAGTACCTTGAAGGGGCAGGTTTCTGCCCTGGCGGTGTTCTTTCAAAGGTCCTTTGCACTTCATCCCTTAGTCAAGACCTTTTTCCAAGGAGTTACGCATGTACGGCCCCCGAGGAAGCCCTTTGTTCCAGTTTGGGATTTGAACCTGGTTCTTTCTGCTCTTCAGGGTCCTCCGTTTGAGCCCTTGAATGAGGTTGCCTTGTCTTCACTTACTCAAAAGGTGGCCTTTTTGGTGGCTATCACTTCGGTTAGGCGTGTTTCTGAGTTGGCAGCTTTATCCATTAAAGCTCCGTACTTCGAAAGGCATCAGGACAAGGTTGTCTTTCGTTTCAAGCCGGATATTCTAAGTATGTCACACACCCCGCTTCAAGATAATCATTACATGTGGGCAGTATGGTCTGAAGAGGGCGATCTGCAGAGATGACTGGAGGAAAGAAAGCCCCTCCCAGTCCATAAATACCTGGGACCCCCCACTCATCACCCAGTTTTCCATCTCTGCAGACGGCGAGCAAGTCAGAAGATGATGTCTCCTCCTTGCACAGGGGGATTTCAGGTAGCCGGGTTTATTCCCGGCCCGCTTTTCTCTCTATTTCCACCCGGTTATGTTTTTTATAAGTCCCAATACACATGCCTCCCAGTCTAGGCTGTATCCCGGGTGAGGGTAGAATGGCACTTTTAGTGCTCTGGAGCCATGCTCCACCGTGAGACCCTGTACCAGAGGGTAGGCGGTTATCCGGGCTGGTGACCCCGGTTTGGGATGCCCTGTCCCTTGGCCCCCCTTTCCTGATGCCCTTCTCCTGTGGTGGTGGGGATAAAATGTCGGGGGCCACCTTTTTTACCTCAGAGTTAGGATTTATTTATTGAGCATTGTTTCACTTTAACAGCGGCGCTTGCTGCTACTGGCGCCAGAGCTGAGGAGAACTTTTCTCCTCAGAAGTTGTAGTTGGGGGGTGGGGCCGGCTGTTGGCGCTGGCTTGTCCCCATGGCTTTACTGTTTTTTGTTGCGGTGACTACCGCAATGGCCGCGGCGCGGTTATTTGCGCTGGCTGTTCCCTTAATCTTGTGAGGGGAGATCTCCCCTCATGTGCTGGCCACAGTGGGCGGGGCCGGGCGATTGCGCGTCGCCGCGGCCCGCACCCATTACATCCCTGGGGTCTTTGTGGTTACCGGCGCCGCGGCTGCTGTTCTTGCCATGGCGCCGGTATATGTGTGCGCTATAGTGTTTTTCTGAGGTAATTTACCTCACACATTTTGCCATTAGGAGCGGGGCCGGGCTGTTGAGCGGGACGCCACGGCCCGCCCCTGTTAGGCAGACCCACTGCGGAGCCCGCTTTCCGCTCTGTAAGGGGGCGGAGCTACGCATATCGCACGTTCCGCGCTGGCCACGCCCACAGGATCCTCTCTGCCTCTGTGAGCTGCGTGTGTGGTGGACGCCATTTACCTCACGCACTTACCTCACGCAGGAAGGCACAGTGAGTGGCCCTATGGGCCATACTTATATGTAACCCTTTATATCCGGCAGTCTTTCAGGTAGAACGCCTTAGGTTTTAAGGGGTCTTCTTCCGGTCCTTGGGTCCCTGGGTTAAATTCCATGTTAAAACCCTCCCACTTGGGACAATTATAAGGGCATCCCGGGTTGCTTACTAGCGTAATTCCCTCGGTCATTGCGACTACATATAAGTTCACCGTATGGAGGCATCCCCAGATACCGGGCTCCCCTCGGGGCAATCCCGGAAGTGCATGGGCTGTGGGGTATCCCTAACAGGGGATGACGTATTTCTATGTATACCATGTGCACAGCAGACTATTACACGGCAGTCAGAACCCCAGGCATCTGGGTCAGCACCGCCGGCGTCATCCCCTTCCCACCCCGTCTTGGCCCGTGTCCCGTGTGACGTTGTCACGGTTGGGCAGTCGCAATCTGATGTGTGTGCTAGATTGACTAATATTGAAAAATGTATTTCTTCTGCGGTTGCCAAGAAGGCTCCAGCTAAGAGAAAGCATTTGTCACCGGTCCCACCGGCATTTGAATATGACGATGAGGATCGCCTGGATTGGTCAGATTACTCCCCTCTGGAGGAAGGGGAGCTATTTGACGAATCGGATTATTCGGACGACCAGCTATTTGTTGGCGCGGACTCTGAGAAGGGGTCAGGGAGTTCTTTGGATACTCCTAACGTCCTTGCTCAGATGTTTGAGGTTCTGGCTATTTCTCCTCCAGAGGTTGCTCCTCATCAACAAGGGGAGTTTTATGAATTCCCTAATCAAAGGCATTTTGATAAGATTATTTCTAAGGAATGGGAGAGGCCGGCTCGGCTCCCAGGCATTCCTCAGAGTTGGGATAAAAGATATCCTTTCCCTTCGGACATGGTTAAGCGCTGGACGTCCCCCCTGAGGTGGACGCACCAATTCTGGGGGTTATCCAATTCAGCCGTTTTTGAATAACCCCGATTGCTCTTCTCTTAAATATGGAGGGGATAAACGAATTGGCCAGATGGCTTGTCATGGTTTCGCCAGTATTGGGGCAGCCATATGGCCCTTTTTGCGCTTCGTCTCTGCTGGTGGTGGCTACCAGGTCGGTGGTCAGAGACTTGTTGTCATCTTCCGGTTTGCACCCGGACAGTGACGAATTTCTGGGACTTAAACGTTGTGAGTTATTCTTGTCTTTCATGTTAGCCGCCTTGGAGAGCTTCTGCTCTGATGGTGACTATAAGGCGTTCAGTTTGGTTGCGCCAGTGGGCGGCCGACTTTGGGCCAAAAAAAAAGTCGCTGACGTCTCTCCCATTCGTGGGGCTACGGCTTTTTGGAGAAAAATTGGATTCAGTAGCTAAGGGGGGTAAGTTACCTCAACGCAAGAAGCAACGACGTCCCTTTCGCGGGGCGGCTTCTTTCAATCATTCCTTTCGCGGATCCAGAGCAGGAAGAGGTTTCGCCTTCCCTTCCACTAGTGGAGATTCCTGGAATAGGGGCAGAGGACGTGCCCGCTCAGGATACAACTGGGGTTCAAAACCTGCGAACAAGCCTGCTCAGCAATGAGGGGGCGCCCTCACCCGTGCGGGTGGGGGGACGGCTGCGACACTTCTCTCTGATCTGGATTTGGGAGGTTTCGGACAAACGGATCCGGGAAGTCGTGTCTTCCGGCTACAAGTTGGAGTTCGAGTCCCGTCCTCCTCCGTTTTTCTTCAGGTCTAGGGTGCCCCCGGACGCACCTGGTGCACAGGGGCTTCGGGAGGCGTTTTTCAAGTCTTCTGGAGATAGAGGTCATCTCGCCAGTGCCCCTATCAGATCAGGGTCGGGGATTTTACTCAAATCTGTTCACGGTCCCCAAAAAGGATGGCTCTATCCGGCCCATCCTGGATCTGTAGATCCCCAACAGGTTTATCAGGCTGCGAAAATTTCGCATGGAATCGCTTCGTTCAGCTATCCGCGCTCTCCGTCAGGGGGACTTCATGACGTCCATAGACATCAAGGACGCTTTCCTCCATGTTCCGATTTTTTCCCGCGCACCAGAGATTCCTCAGGTTTGTGGTGGAAGATCGGCACTTTCAGTTTGTAGCTCTTCCTTTTGGTCTCACCACAGCTCCAAGGATTTTTCACCAAGGTGCTCGCTGGGGTGATGACTCTTCTTAGAGCGCAGGGAATTCGCATAGTGCCATATCTGGACGATCTCCTCATCATGGCATTATCATTCAGCCAAGCGGAATTGGACACCAGCACGGTAATATCCACTCTGGAGAGGTTCTGCTGGGTGATCAACTACCCCAAGTCCTCCTTTTACCCGTCCAGGATAGTATCCTTTCTGGGAATGTCTCCTTTCTGGGAATGTCTGTGGATACAGAGACATTGTCTATTCCCGTCACAATCACAGATCAGGCCAGAGTGTTCCTTCTTCAATCCAAGGTTCTTTTGATTCAGGAATTGATTCGGTCGCTCATGTCCATTCCTCGTCCGACAATTCGACTAGGAATGAGACTGGTGGGGTTGATGGTGGCCTCCTTTGAGGCAGTCCCCTTTGCCCAGTTTCACACGAGGACGCTACAACTCCATCTATTGTCTGTCTGGGACAGATCTCCTCTGTCGCTGGATCAATTCTTTCTGATGTCTCCATGGGTTCGCCGACCACTCAGGTGGTGGCTGAACTCAACCAATCTGTTGAAGGGCAGGTCTTTTCAGACTCCTCGTTGGGAGGTGGTCACCACGGATGCCAGCCTCTCAGGATGGGGGGGCTTCTGGAATGATCTGCAATTTCAGGGGTTGTGGGGACCCCTGGAAACCCACGAGCCCATCAACATTCTGGAATTGAGAGCCATCAGAATGGTTCTTTTTCGTTTGACTCATCTCCTGCAGGGCTTGCCGGTCCAGGTTCGGTCGGACAATCGGACGGCGGTTGCCTACATCAATCACCAGGGAGGGACTCGCAGCAGGAGTGCCCTTGATTCTGGACTGGGCGGAGAGCCACGTCCCGTGCATCTCGGCAGTTCACATTCCGGGAGTAGAGAACTCGGAGGCAGACTCTCTGAGTAGGTGGTCAGCCCGCAAGGGGGAGTGGCCTCTCAGTCCCAAGGTGTTTCGTTCAATTTGTCTCAGGTGGGGTTCACCGGTGGTGGACCTCTTTGCCTCCCGTCACAATCACAAACTTCCGGCATCTGTGTCTCTGGCGAAGGATCCGCTAGCCTTCGCGACGGACGCTGTGTCCCTGAACTGGAGGGATCTGGGGTTTCTGTATCTGTTCCCTCCGTTTCCCATGGTAGCCAGAGTAGTGCGCAAGCTGGCTCTGGAAGGAGCGTCAGCAATTCTGGTGGCTCCAAGGTGGCCAAGACAGGTTTGGTTCGCAGACGTGGTAAGGTTAGCAGAAGATCAGTTCGTTCTGCCCCTGCTGCCGGATCTGCACACACAGGGTCATCTACGTTGCCCCAATTTACCAACGCTGGCTTTGACAGCGTGGCTGCGGAAACCTCCATCTTGAAGGAGGAAGGTCTTTCTGATGCGGTTATTCAGACTCTTATTAGCGCTAGGAAGAGGTTTTCTTCTTCCGTTTACTATAGGACTTGGAGGTCTTATATTGATTGGTGTGAGACTAGGGCTTTCCCTTGCAGGGAATTCTCTATTTCTAGAATCCTGGAGTTCCTGCAACATGGTTTGGATCTAGGGCTCCAACTTAATACTCTGAAGGGGCAGGTGTCTGCCCTGGCGGTGTTTTTCCAAAGATCTTTTGCGCTTCATCCGCTGGTTAAGACCTTTTTCCAGGGGGTTACGCACGTGCGGCCCCCTAGGAAGGCTCTTATTCCGGTTTGGTATTTGAATTTGGTTCTTTCTGCTCTTCAGGGTCCTCCCTTTGAGCCCTTGCATGATATTGCCTTGTCTTCCCTTACGCAGAAGGTAGCCTTTTTGGTAGCTATCACTTCCGTTAGACGTGTTTCTGAGTTGGCGGCTCTGTCTATTCAAGCCCCATATTTTCAAAGACATCAGGACAAAGTGGTTTTTCGTTTTAAGACGGACTTCCTTCCTAAGGTGGTTTCGTCCTTTCATTTGAATCAGGATATTGTTCTTCCCTCTCTGTGTCCCAATCCCAGCAATGACAAGGAGAGGGCCCTGCATTCTTTGGATGTGGTTCGGGTTGTGAAGTATTATTTGGTGGTAACGTCTGCCTTTCGCAAGACTGATGCATTTTTCGTGGTGCCATTTGGGCCCAAGAAGGGTCTAGCACCCACAAAGTCTACCATCAGCAGATGGATCCGTCAGGCCATTGTAGGGGCCTATTCTGCTAAGGGGAGAGATCCTCCCTTTCGTGTTACAGCTCATTCTACTCGTGCGGTTGGGGCTTCCTGGGCTTTTCAGCACCAGGCCTCTGTTGAGCAAGTTTGCAAGGCCGCTACCTGGTCTTCTGTTCACACTTTTTCAAAGTTTTTACAAGGGTGATGTTTGGGCCTCAGCGGATGCTGTTTTTGGCCGCAAAGTTCTGCAGGCTGCAGTAGTTTAAGTTGTGCTTTATGCCTTGTTTTGGATCCCCACCCTTTATGGACACTGCTTTTGGATGTCCCACATGTAATGATTATCTTGAAGCGGGGTGTGTGACATACTTAGAATAATACCATTTTGTGAATACTCACCTTGTAAAATGGGTATTATGAGTATGTCACACAGCCCGCTTCAACCCGCCCTTTTGTATTCTGGATCCATCGTTTTGTGAACCTTGCGTTGTTATGACTAATATTTGGCTCTTCCTGGTCCCTTACCTTACTGCTTTCTTTATACTGGGTGATGAGTGGGGGGTCCCAGGTATTTATGGACTGGGAGGGGCTTTCTTTCCTCCAGTCATCTCTGCAGATCGCCCTCTTCAGACCATACTGCCCACATGTAATGATTATCTTGAAGCGGGGTGTGTGACATACTCATAATACCCATTTTACAAGGTGAGTATTCACAAAATGGTATTTTTCTTCCTAAGGTGGTCTCTGCCTTTCATCTGAATCAGGACATTGTTCTGCCTTCTCTATGTCCTAATCCCAGCAACGACAAGGAAAGGGCGCTGCATTCCTTGGATGTAGTTCGTGTTGTGAAATATTATCTGGTGGTTACGTCTTCCTTTCGTAAGACTGATGCTTTTTTTGTGGTGCCTTTTGGGCCTAGGAAAGGTTTGGCTCCTGCCAAATCTTCCATTAGTAAATGGATTCGTCAGGCCATCATTGGGGCCTATTCTGCCAAGGGGAGGAGTCCCCCTTTTCGTGTTACTGCTCATTCTACTCGTGCGGTTGGAGCGTCCTGGGCTTTTCAGCACCAGGCCTCTGTTGAGCAAGTTTGTAAGGCCGCTACTTGGTCCTCTGTTCACACTTTTTCCAAGTTTTACAAGGTTGATGTTCGGGCCTCAGCGGACGCTGTTTTTGGCCGCAAAGTTCTACAAGCTGTTGTGGTTTAAGTTGTCCCTTGTTGCCTTGTTTTTGGATCCCCGCCCCTT
Source organism: Gastrophryne carolinensis (assembly GCA_027917425.1). Lineage (NCBI taxonomy): Eukaryota > Metazoa > Chordata > Amphibia > Anura > Microhylidae > Gastrophryne > Gastrophryne carolinensis. Next base: position 187,004,778 of record CM051240.1, read on the forward strand.
TTTATGGACACTGCTATTGGATGTCCCACATGTTATGGATATCTTGAAGCGGGGTGTGTGACATACTTAGAATAATACCATTTTGTGAAATACTCACCTGTAAAATGGGTATTATAAGTATGTCACACACCCCGCTTCACCCGCCCTTCTTGTATTCTGGATCCTTTATATTGTGAACTTTGCGTTGTTATGACTTATATTTGCCTCTTCCTGGTCCCTTACCTTACTGCTTCTATATACTGGGTGATGAGTGGGAGGTCCCAGGTATTTATGGATCAGGGAGGGGCTTTCTTTTTGCTATCATCTCTGCAGGAACGCCCTCTTCAGGTCGGTATTACCCACATGTTATGGATATCTTGAAGCGGGGTGTGTGACATACTTATAATACCCATTTTACAGGTGAGTATTTCACAAAATGGTATTTTTGTTGTTTGGTGAAATATATAGATGGGCATTAAATGATGCCCAGTAGCATCCAAGCCCATTATGCTGAAAGTCAAATGTAACTTTATTCAGTACAGTACCTAATGGGGCTTTGCTCTGCACCCTCATCCCCAATCTATTACTATTCTAGAACGTTACTTATTGCATTGATTTATTTTGTAGCTGATTCTGTGATAGTTGTTTCTTATCTTTATTTGGGAATAGGTATTTCCTCCCTACGTCCTTCAGGACGGCCATGGAGAGAGCACGACTTCTTCCCCTGGAGAGGATACACAAGACAGATTAAAAGCCCCACCCCTTCTCCCAATCCTCAGTATTGTGTTTCCTCTCCAGGAAACCGGTTGCAACCCTTTCATCGTCCATATATTCTATATAAGTATGTCACACACCCCGCTTCAATATATTCATTACCTGTGGGTAGTATGGTCCTGTAGAGGGCTTCTGCAGAGATTATTGGAGGAAAGAAAGCCCCTCCCAGTCCATAAGTACCTGGGACCTCCCACTCATTACCCAGTCTTCATCTCTACAGACAGCGAGCAAGCAGCAGATGATATCTCCTCCTTGCACAGGGGGACTTTAAGGTAGCCGGGTCTACTCCCGGCCTATATATATTTTTATTTCCGTTCGGACTCTTTATTCCCTTTATTAATATATAGCTATTTAAATGCCTCCCAGTCTTGACTGCTGTCCGAGCGAGGGTATAACAGCACCTCAGGTGCTCAGGAGCTATGCTCCACCGCAAGACCCTATAAAGAGGGTAGGCGGTTATACCGGGTTGGTGACTCCGGTTTGGGATGCCCTGTCCAAGAGTTTAATTTTCCCCTTAAATGGCCTATTCCCCTTTTTTAGTTGTGTGGAGGCCTCTTATTCAGCTTCTGGTGTTTTTCTATGGGGGCGCCTGGAAAATAGATTTATTTGAAATGTTTGTTTAAAATGTTTACTTTTCTGGTATGAATAGTTATAATGTAAACTTGTTGCAATCTTTTTTGCTGACAGACACCGGATTTTTACCTCAGAGCTGAGGGGAGGATTTCTCCCCTCACGCTCTTCAGTGAGGGGGCGGGGCCGGGCCTTCGGTATGAGGCCGCAGCCCGCGCCCTTTAGGAGTTTGGAGCTGGTAGCGTGACCGAGCGGGGAGCAGCTCCGCTTGTTATGCGGGCTGCTACCGGCTCTATTATGCGCCCGGTGCCGCGGCTGCCTGCGGCATCGGTGCGCGAGTGTTAATGGAGGGGAGCTTCCCCTCACGTCTGACAGACACTGTGCTGGATTTTTACCTCAGAGCGGAGACAGGTGCTGGATTTTTACCTCAGAGCTGAGGGGAGGATTTCTCCCCTCACGCTCTTCAGTGAGGGGGCGGGGCCGGGCCTTCGGTATGAGGCCGCAGCCCGCGCCCTTTAGGAGTTTGGAGCTGCTGGGCGGAGCCTTGCAGCGCGCGATCCACGCTGGCCACGCCCCCCTGCTGCGTCTCCCGCTCTGATCTGTGTTACCTCAGGCAGAGGACACAGTGTATTGGCGCCCAAAGACTCAGTGAGTGGCCCTGCGGCCGTTGCTTATCTGTACATATTTGCATATATATAGGTATAATAGATATAGGTTTATATAGGGAGAACCTCTTACTGTCTTTTTCTATGTTTTTCAGGCTGAACTGCCAGGAATTTTTTTAGGTTTCTCCTGGTCCTAGAGTACCTGGGTACTTTTGCTATTTATTACAAAACCTCCCACTTGGACAATATAAGGGCATCCCGGGTTGCTTAATAGCGTAATTCCCTCACTCATAGCGACTATTCAAGTTCACCTTATGGAGGCATTCCAAGATTCCGGGCTCCCCTCGGGACAATCCCGGAAGTGTATGGGTTGTGGGGTATCCCTAACAGGGGATGATTTTTTCCTATGTATATCATGTGCACAGCAGACTATTACACGGCAGTCCGGTCCCCAGGCATCTGGGTCAGCGCAGCCGGCTTCATCCTCTCCCCCTCCCACTTTGACCCGTGCCCCGTGTGAGATTGCCACGGGGGGGCAGTCGCAATCTGATGTGTGTGCCAGGTTGGCCAGTATTGAAAAATTCATTTCCTCCACGGTTGCCAAGGAAGCACCGGCTAAGAGGAAGCATTTATCACCGGTTAATCATTTTGAATATGATGATGAGGACGGCCTGGATTGGTCAGATTATTCCCCTCTAGAAGAAGGGGAATTATTTGAGGATTCAGATATTTCTTATGATCAGCAATTTGTTGGTGCTGATTCCGATCGGAGCTCAGGGACTTCCTTGGATACTCCTAATGTTCTGACTCAGATGTTTGAGGTGCTTGCTATCTCGCCTCCGGCGGAGGTTCCTCAACAGCAAGGGGAGTTTTATGACGAATCCAAAGCATTTTGATAATATTATTTCTAAGGAATGGGAAAGGCCTGCCCGGCTCCCAGGCATTCCCCAAAGTTGGGATAAGAGGTATCCTTTTCCAGTGGATACGGTTAAGCGCTGGGTGTCTCCCCCCGAGGTGGACACCCCTATTTTGGGGTTATCCAACTCAGCCGTATTGAACAACCCTGATTGTTCCTCTCTTAAGGATGGTGAGGATAAACGCATTGACCAGATGGCTTGTTATGGTTTTGCCAGTATTTGGGCAGCAATAAGGCCTGTTTGTGCCTCATCGCTGTTGGCGATGGCTACTAGACAGGTGGTCAGGCACTTGTTATCCTCCTCCGGTTTGAATCCGGACAGTGAACTAAAACAACGTGAGGTGTTTTTGTCCTTCATGGTGGCCGCTTTGGATGATTCCTTGATGATGAGTAGTAGAGCCTCTGCTCTAATGGTTACTATCAGGCGTTCAATTTGGTTACGCCAGTGGGCGGCTGACTTTGGGTCAAAAAAGTCACTAACAGCTCTTCCCTTCATTGGGTTACGGCTCTTTGGAGACAAGCTGGATGCCGTGGCCAAGGGGGGCAAACTACCTCAACGCAAGAAGCAACGTCGCCCCTTTCGAGGAGCGTCTTCCTTCACTCCTTCCTTTCGGGGATCTAGAGCAGGAAGAGGTTTCGCCTTTCCTTCTACAAGGGGAAATTCCTGGAATAGGGGCAGAGGACATGCCCGTTCAGGATACAATTGGGGCTCAAAACCCAAACCCGTGGCCAAGCCCGCTCAACAATGAGGGGGCGCCCTCACCCGTGCGGGTGGGGGGACGGCTACAGCACTTCTCCCAGGTCTGGAACCGAGAGGTCTCGGACAGGTGGATCCGGGAAGTGGTGTCTTCCGGCTACAAGCTGGAGTTCGAGTCCTACCCTCCCCCGCGTTTCCTCAGGTCTCGGGTGTCCCCGGAGGCACTGGCTGCGCAGCAGCTCCGGGCGGCAGTATCGAGTCTTCTGGAAATGGCAGTCATTTGCCCAGTTCCCATTTTCCCATTTTTTCCGCACACCAGAGGTTTCTGAGGTTCGCGGTGGAGGATCGGCACTTTCAGTTTGTAGCTCTTCCCTTCGGTCTCACCACAGCTCCAAGAGTTTTCACCAAGGTGCTTGCTGGGGTGATGGCTCTCCTCAGAGCGCAGGGGATTCGCATTGTGCCATATCTGGACGATCTCCTCATCATGGCACCGTCATTCAGCCAGGCAGAATTGGACACCAGGACGGTAATATCCACTCTGGAGAGGTTCGGCTGGGTGATCAACTACCCCAAGTCCTCCCTACACCCGTCCAGGACAGTATCCTTTCTGGGAATGTCTCTGGATACAGATCTGGCCAGAGTTTTCCTTCCTCAGTCCAAGGTTCTTCTGATTCAGGAGTTGGTTCGGTCGCTCATGTCCATGCCTCGACCGTCCATCCGTCTAGGGATGAGACTGGTGGGTTTGATGGTGGCCTCATTCGAGGCGGTGCCCTTTGCTCAGTTTCACACAAGGACACTACAGCTCCATCTGTTATCGGTCTGGAACAGGTCTCCTCAGTCGCTGGATCATCTTTTTCAGATGTCTCCCCGGGTTTGCCGCTCGCTTCGGTGGTGGCTGAACTCAACCAACCTACTGAGGGGCAGATCCTTTCGGACTCCTCAGTGGGAGATAGTCACTACGGATGCCAGCCTCTCAGGATGGGGGGGCTTTTGGAAGGATCTGCAAGTTCAGGGTTTGTGGAGTCCCCTGGAAGCCCACGAGTCTATCAATGTTCTGGAATTGAGGGCCATCAGGTTGGTTCTTTGTCATTTGACTCATCAACTGCGAGACTTGCCGGTCCAGGTCAGGTCGGACAATCGGACGGCGGTGGCCTACATCAATCACCAGGGAGGAACCCGCAGCAGGAATGCCCTCAAGGAAGTGTCTCTGATCCTGGACTGGGCAGATAGACATGTCCCGTGTATCTCAGCAGTTTACATCCCAGGTGTGGAGAACACGGAGGCGGACTCTCTGAGCAGGATGTCAGCCCGCAAGGGGGAATGGTCTCTCAATCCCAGGGTCTTTCACTCAATTTGTCTCAGGTGGGGGTCATCGGCGGTGGACCTATTTTCCTCCCGTCACAATCACAAACTTCCGGCTTTTGTGTCTCTGGCGAAGGACCCACTGGCTCTCGCGACGGACGCCATGTCCCTGAACTGGAGGGATCTGGGGTTTCTGTACCTGTTCCCTCCGTTTCCCATGGTGGCCAGAGTAGTGCGCAAGCTTGCTCTGGAGAGAGCAACAGCAATTCTGGTAGCTCCAAGGTGGCCAAGACAGGTCTGGTTCACAGACGTGGTAAGGTTGGCAGAAGATCAGTTCGTTCTGCCCCTGCTGCCAGATCTGCTCACACAGGGTCATCTTCGTTACCCCAATTTACCAACGCTGGCTTTGACGGCGTGGCTGCTGAAACCTCCATCTTGAAGGAGGAAGGTCTTTCTGACGCTGTTATTCAGACTCTCATTCGTGCTAGAAAGAAGTCTTCTTCATCCGTGTACTATAGGACTTGGAGGTCTTATATTGATTGGTGTGAGTCTAGGGCCTTCCCTTGTAGGGAATTCTCTGTTTCTAGAATTTTGGAGTTCTTGCAACATGGTCTGGACTTAGGGCTCCAAATCAGTACTCTGAAGGGGCAGGTGTCTGCCCTGGCGGTATTTTTCCAAAAGTCTTTTGCACTACATCCTTTGGTTAAGACCTTTTTCCAGGGGGTTACGCATGTGTGGCCTCCTAGGAAGCCTTTGATTCCGGTTTGGGATTTGAATTTGGTTCTTTCTGCGCTACAGGGTCCCCCCTTTGAGCCCTTGCATGATATTCCTTTGTCTTCCCTTACGCAGAAGGTGGCATTTTTGGTAGCTATCACTTCAGTTAGACGTGTTTCTGAGTTGGCGGCTCTGTCTATTCAAGCTCCATATTTTGAAAGACATCAGGATAAAGTGGTTTTCCGTTTTAAGACGGACTTTCTTCCTAAGGTGGTTTCGTCCTTTCATTTAAATCAGGATATTGTTCTGCCCTCTCTCTGTCCTAACCCCAGCAATGACAAGGAGAGGGTCCTGCATTCTTTGGATGTGGTTCATGTTGTGAAGTATTATTTGGTGGTAACGTCTGCCTTTCGCAAGACTGATGCATTGTTCGTGGTGCCTTTTGGGCCCAAGAAGGGTCTAGCACCCACAAAGTCTACCATCAGCAGATGGATCCGTCAGGCCATTGTAGGGGCCTATTCTGCTAAGGGGAGAGATCCTCCCTTTCGTGTTACAGCTCATTCTACTCGTGCGGTTGGGGCCTCCTGGGCTTTTCAGCACCAGGCCTCTGTTGAGCAAGTTTGCAAGGCCGCTACCTGGTCTTCTGTTCACACTTTTTCAAAGTTTTACAAGGTTGATGTGCGGGCCTCAGCGGATGCTGTTTTTGGCCGCAAAGTTCTGCAGGCTGCAGTAGTTTGAGTTGTGCTTTATACCTTGTTTTTGGATCCCCACCCTTTATGGACACTGCTATTGGATGTCCCACAGGTAATGAATATCTTGAAGCGGGGTGTGTGACATACTTAGAATAATACCATTTTGTGAATACTCACCTTGTAAAATGGATATTATAAGTATGTCACACACCCCGCTTCAACCCGCCCTTTGGATTCTGCATCCTTCATATGGTGAACTTTGCGTTGTTATGACTGATATTTGGCTCTTCCTGGTCCTTTACCTTACTGCTTTCTTTATACTGGGTAATGAGTGGGAGGTCCCAGGTACTTATGGACTGGGAGGGGCTTTCTTTCCTCCAATCATCTCTGCAGAAGCCCTCTACAGGACCATACTACCCACAGGTAATGAATATCTTGAAGCGGGGTGTGTGACATACTTATAATACCCATTTTACAAGGTGAGTATTCACAAAATGGTATTTTTTTGTTTTCTATTCTTTTTGTCTCCCAAGAGGACCTAGGGAGAGGCACTAGCTGACCCCCAGGCGGTAATTACACAGGTCAGTGTACCTGTGGCCAGGGGGTCTGCAGCGGTACCAAATCATCTGGTGAACGAATGCGGCATCCGGCAGAGTGCTCCTACCTGCACCCTGTTCCCTCTGCTATGTTTGCCTACGCCGGCAGTTCAGGGATGCTGCTGCTGTCCATAGTGCTCTGGCCAATACCATATTTGATCGCCATAGGATCCTCCGGTCCCGGTAGGTCCTACCGTAGCAGCCTCTATGTCTGTAGAAAAACATCTGGAAGGAGAACGAGGGTTAGGTCTCTTCAACCAGGGGTTTGGACTGGACTCTTACCAAGAGCCAGCGCATAGCACTAATCAAAGTAAATTGTCTGAGGAGACCTCAGCATTACTTCAAGAAATGTATGATACAATACATATTAGCTCGGTGGAACAGCCCCTTTCTGTACAGGATGCATTGTATCATAAATTGATGGTTAAAAATAATATTTCCGGTTCATGCATCCTTGCTGGATGAAAAAGATATTTTTGCCCAGCTCTCTTAAACAAAAATGTAATGAGGCCTAGGCCGAGCCTTAGGTCAAATGCTTCTGAACCTCTGATTTAAGCTTTGAGGATGAAATTCAAAGAAAAAATAGCCAGCTCACCAAACTCCTTAGTAAAAGCACGGACGGGGAGATCCCAGGCACAGCTCCTCCAGAGTTGACAGGCAGTATATAACAGTGATTTGTCCAGCTTCTCCTTAAAACATAGCTTTTAATCCATCCAGTTAAAAACAGCTTTTTGTGAAACTATTAGGTAATTGAAATGGCCCAGTAACAACAACAAAAGGCAAGCACCTAGTAACGCGTTTCAAGCCTGGTCAGGCTCTTAATCATACAAAAGTGTGGAGCAGCTTACAACCTTATATACAGCTAAGCAAAGAAAACAAAGCCAATTACCTGTAATGCATGACAGGTGTGGTGATTGGTATTGCGGCCAGACCCGGAAGAAGCTAGTATGACGTCAGCCAGTAAGGGTTAAATGATTGGGCAGATGGCAACCAATCCGCACTAGGGCTGGAGCAGTGCACAGCCCTGCGTTAATAGCATATGTAACTGACATACAGTCAGAAGAAAAGCAGCCCCAGATATTCACAAGCAAACTGCGGCCATACTGACAGACAGACATAACGGGCTAAATAGCCGGCCGTCAAAGTGGCATATACAGCCGCACAAAAAATTAAGCTTTGAGGATGCCAGGACGCCAACACGTTTCGCCTTAGATCGGTTTGGATTGGGTTGCCAGAAATCTGTAAAACTGTAAGCATGGCTAAACAATTTGAAGGACTATATTGAGAATGATACCCCCAAACAAACTCTACTTGAAATGATGCTTGCAATGTTCAGAGCTGTTTCCTTTCTAGAAGACGCCTTGGCAGAAGCAGCCCCATGAAATCCATTTTTACAGTAAGAAACCTCTTGATGCCACAGGATCTGGTGGTCACGACAGACCTGCAGGCTGCATATCTGCACATTCCTATTGCCCAGGATGATCCTACATTGGCAATGCAGGGTGCTACCATTCGGGATATCCTCAGAACTCAGTATTTTCACAAAGGTTCTGGCAGAACCCATGTGCTGCCTGAGGCCTATCGTAATCAGGCCTATTACTGGACCTCGCACAGACCTTGTCTCTCAGGGACACTAGATTGGATGGCAAATCCAGCCTGGTGCCCTGCAAGACTTGCAGATTTTTGGGATATATTCTAGACCGTTCCCAACAAAAGGTTCTGCTACCCCTAGACAAATGGAAATGCATGGAGACAGGCAAATCCCATTATCATTACGATGGATGCCAGCAAACGGGGTTGGGGAGCCCACCTCAACTCCCATTAGCGCAGGGGGCTTGGTCATCTGGGTTAATGAATTTCTCATCAAACTTCAAGGCGCTCAAGGCAGTGGAAGAGGCTGGGTCTCTGAGACCCTTCAGACCTCTCTTAAAAGACAGGGATGTACAGATCAGGTCGGAAAATATAACTACGGTGTCTTATCTAAACCACCAGGGCGGAATAAGGTCAGTAAAACTTCTAAATCTAGGCATCTGCCCAGAAGTGCAAGAAATTCTTCTCCCATTTCCAAGGGGACAGGGCCCTGGGGGCAGATGCCCTGGCTCACAGCTGGCGTTTTAATCTGGGACCTTTCCCTACGACCGGACACGGTCCAGTTCAACATTCAGCTCTCCTGAATTTGAATCTAACAGCCTGGATCTTGAAGCAAAGATTAAGACTATCTACATATCTTTCTAACATCTTTTTGGCAGGAAGGTCTTGCATGCCATTTCCCACTTTGAGATATATTCCTTGCTCATCCTCCCCGTGGCCTTCCTGAAGGACGTAGGAAGAAAATCACCGTTTACTGATAACGGTATGTTCTTATTATACAGTACGTCCTGCTCCAAATATAATATTTACTATCGGGTATTACTCCGCCAGATGGCGCTGGACTGCAGAGACATCGAACATAGGCTCCTCCCGGCCCCTCAAATACCTAGGGACCTCCCACAAATCCCCAGATTTTCTCTGCAGTCTGGACTGCTAAGGACGAGAAATGACTCTCTCTACTCGCAGGTGAGCGGGGCTATTAGCTTGCGGCCCTGTAGGACTATTCCCACCCGTTCCATTAGTAGTATGCCTCCCAGCCTTGGCTGCGCTGGTCGGGTGATGGTAGGCAGCACCGCTGTTAGGTGCTTGGGAGCGCTGCTCCACCGCAATCCCTCACCAAAGGGTAGGCGGTTCAGGCTTATGGTGAGCCTCTATGGGATGCCCCTCCCGCACTATTGCCCCTTGCCCCTGCCTATTGGTGGGCCCTATTTAAGTGGCCGCTGTCCTCCCTCATTCTCTTTGTAGCCTTCAGGGGGGAAAGAGGGGGGGGTGTCGGTGTGTATGCTATGCATTTAGGTGTTTTAACCTTATACTTTATTTCATTCTGCTTTGTGTCAGCCGCCGCGCTGTCTTGCTTTTTTATGGCTGTATTTAAAATTGGCCGCTGCGCGCCTTTTCTGTCACTATGTTCCGCGCTTGGCGGCGGCGTTACCTCAGGCGCCGGCACGCCGTCATTGGCTGCTTGTCACGTCCTGGCTTTGCGCTCTTCGGGGGGGGGGGGGGCTGTCTATGGCGCGTTCCGCGTCATTGCTGATACCGGCCCGCCCCTCGAGGTATACCGACGCCATCTTTGTCTGCTTGGTTGGCTTATGCGCGACGGACCTCTACCTACCGCGGTCCGTAAGTGCCCTCACGGGCGGCTTTATTATCGCCCTTTTTATTACTGTCTGCTTACGGCCTCCTTTTATTATGTCTTTCAGGCAGAGCGAATCCATTTGGCTTCTCCCAGCCCTCTATTTGCTAACTTGTTAGGCCTTGTGTAATTACTCCCACTCCCTAGCGGGTTATTGGGGCATCCAGGGTTGCTGTATAGCGTTAATCCCTATCGGCCTATAGTGCCGCTATAATCACAATATGGAGTCATCTCAGGATAATATGACCGGGGTTCCTTCGGGACAAGGCCGGCTGTGTGTAGCGTGTGGGCAGCCTCATGCTGACGATGCCAAGGCGCGGGTCTGTGTACCCTGTGCTGAGCAGGTGCTTGCACTGCAATCTGGCCTTCCAGTGGCTGGGCCTGCACTTCGTGTCACTTCACCTACCCCCCCAAGCTTAAATCTCACTCCTACTGAGTTGCATACAAGTGGGGATTCTCAGCCTGATGTGTCTTCTAGACTGGCTACTGTTGAGAAGTTGATTGCTAATACTTTGGCGCGTAAGGCTCCTGCAAAAAAGCGGCACTTAACGCCTAATGTCACTCTTTTCCCTATGGAAACTGAGTTTTTGAATCTTTGTGGCTATACCCCTTCGGATGAAGGGGAGCTTTTCTCTGACACAGGGTCATCTGATGAGAGGCCAAGGGGTCATGACGATTCTGGCTCTGACCCCTGGGCCCAGGATAACACTGACAGATTGCTGACACAGATTTTTGAGGTTCTGTCCATTTCTCCCCCTGTTGCGGCTCCCAGGCTAAGTGGGGAACTTTTCCATACAGCTAAATCACGTTTGGAATTTCCAGAGCAAGCACATTTCAATAACCTTGTGCTCAAGGAATGGGAACGCCCCAGTAGACTTCCCAGGGTACCTAAAAGTTGGGATAGGAAGTATCCCTTTCCTGCTGATGAAGTGTTGGTCATCCCCTCCCGAGGTGGATGCCCCGGTCCTAGGGCTATCTAACACCTCTGTCATGCATTCCCCTGACTCTACTACCCTGCGGGATGCTGAGGACCGGCGCATTGACCAGCTGGCGTCTCATGCTTTTGCATGTGCGGGGATGGCGCTGCGCCCGGTCTGTGCCATTTCCGCTGTGGCCACTAGAACCCTTATCAGAAATATTCTTGATAGTGCCCCTGATGATTTGCCCTGTGAGGTGTTCAATGCACTCTCCAGTTGTGATGTTTTTGTAAATTTTGTCCTCTCTGCCTTGGATGACACCATTAGAATGTGTGCCAGGACATCTGCCCTTGTGGTGGCTATACGCCGCTCGGTTTGGCTACGCCAGTGGGTTGCTGACAACGCTGCCAAGAAGGCCCTCACTGGGTTTCCCTTCAAAGGACTACGCCTGTTTGGGGACCGTCTGGACCTTTTTGCTAAGGGAGGCAGGTTACCCCAGCGCAGGCAGCAATCTCGGCCCTTTCGGGGTCAGGGTTCCTTCTCCTCCCCTTACCGTGGTGCTAGACAAGGGAGGGGGGTTTCCTTTACTGGGGCCCGCGGAGATTTCTGGGGTAGGGGCAGAGGACGTGGACGTCCTGGCTCCTCCTGGGGTCCCAAGGCAAAATCCTCTCCAAAGCCCCCTCAGGCATGATGGGGCGCCCTCACCCACCCGGGTGGAGGGACGGCTTCAGCACTTCGCTCACGTCTGGAGGCTTCATGTCTCAGACCGGTGGATTCAGGAGGTAGTGTCCTCCGGTTACAAGATAGAGTTTGCTGCCTGGCCGCCCCCAAGATTCATCAGATCCCGGATTCCTCAGGACCCTGTGTTAGCTCAGGAACTAATGCAGGCAGTGCAAGGCCTCCTGGAGCTGGGGGTCATCTGCAAGGTCCCTTTAAAAGAAAAAGGCAAGGGTTTCTATTCCAACCTCTTCACAGTGCCCAAAAAAGATGGGTCAGTCAGGCCCATCCTGGACTTGAAGATCCTCAACAAATTTGTCAGGAGCAGGCGCTTTCGCATGGAAACTCTGCGCTCTGCCATCAGTTCCCTGCGCCAAGGGGACTTCATGACTTCTGTGGACATCAAGGATGCTTACCTTCATATTCCTGTTTTTCCAGGTCATCAAAGGTTCCTCAGGTTCGCTCTGAAGGATCAACACTACCAGTTTGTGGCATTGCCCTTTGGTCTCACCTCAGCTCCCAGGGTGTTCACCAAGGTGTTGGCTGGCGTGATGTCTCTGCTCAGGTATCATGGCGTCCGCGTGCTTCCCTATCTGGACGAAATTCTCATCACGTCCCAATCTCTACATCAAGCAGAATTGGATACTCAGCTGGTGGTGTCCACTCTGGAGTCATTTGGATGGGTGATCAACCACCCTAAGTCCTCACTGTCCCCTTCCTTGGTAACTCCATTGCTAGGAATGAATCTGGATACAGTTCAGGCAAGGATTTTCCTTCCTCAACAGAAGGTGGACAGTCTGATTGCACAGGCTCAGTTCCTGCTATCTTGTCATCATCCCTCCATCAGGCAGGGGATGCAGCTGGTGGGCCTGATGGTGGCATGCTTCGAGGTGGTCCCTTATGCTCCGTTCCACTTGAGGCCTCTGCAACTTCACCTATTGTCAGTGTGGGACAAGGATCCAGCGTCCCTGGACAGGGTCTGTGTGCTCTCCCCTCTGGTCAGGAAGTCCCTCTCGTGGTGGATGGACTCAAGGAACCTGTTGGAGGGCAGATCCTTTCTTACCCCTTCCTGGGAGACGGTCACCACGGATGCCAGTCTGTCAGGTTGGGGGGATTTCTGGAAGTCCCTGCGGTTCCAGGGGAGGTGGGGCCCTCAGGAGGCCCACACACCTATCAATGTCTTGGAACTGCGGGCGTAACTAAGGAACTAACTCAGGTTAGTTCTGGCTCACTTGACTACTCACCTTCAGGGCCTGCCTGTTCAGGTGCGCTCGGACAACCAGACGGCAGTTGCCTACAACAATCATCAGGGAGGGACCCGGAGCAAAGGGGCCCTCCTGGAGCCCTCCAGGCGGAGTCCAATGTTCCCTGCATATCAGCTGTGTACATCCCGGGAGTGGAAAATCTCCTGGCAGACTCTCTGAGCAGGGGGACCTCTCGCCAGGGAGAATGGTCCCTATGCAGCAGGGTGTTTCAATCTCTTTTTCACCGTTGGGGCCAACCAGATGTGGATCTGTTTGCGTCCCGTCACAACCACAAGCTCCCGGCCTTTGTCTCCCTGTCCCAGGATCCTCTGGCCTTGACCGTGGATGCCCTAGCAATGTCATGGCAGGACTTTCAGTTCCTGTATTTCTTTTCTCCATTCCCTCTGTTGGGCAGGGTTCTGCGCAAGATTGCTCTGGAAGGGGTACCAGCAATTCTAGTGGCCCCCAGGTGGCCAAGCAGAGTGTGGTTCGCAGACGTGGTGCAGCTGGCAGTGGATCAGTACGTTCTACCCATGGTGCCAGACCTGCTCACTCAGGGCTCCCTACGCCATCCCAATTTACAAACTCTGGCTTTGACTGCCTGGCTGCTGAAACCTCCATCTTGATGGAGAAGAGGCTGTCTACCTCAGTGGTTGATACCATGATAAAGGCTAGGAAGAAGTCTACTTCTTCCATTTACTACAGGGTTTGGCGTGCCTACATTGACTGGTGTGAATCTAAGTCTCTCCCCTGTTGTGTGTTCTCTATTCCCAGGATTCTGGAGTTCCTTCAGCATGGGTTGGACATGGGGCTCCAACTAAGTACTCTGAATGGGCAGGTCTCTGCCCTGGCTGTTTTCTTCCAGAGGTCCTTTGCTCAGCACCCTCTGATCAGGACTTTTTTCCAGGGGGTCACTCATGTGCGTCCCCCACGTAAGCCTATGGTGCCTGTTTCGGATTTGAACTTGGTTTTGTCAGCCTTGCAGGGTGCTCCCTTTGAACCTGTGCAGGATGCTCCCCTGGCCATCCTTACTCTCAAGGTTGTCTTTCTGGTGGCTATGCCTTCTGTTAGGCGTGTGTCTGAGTTGGCGGCGCTTTCCATTCAGCCCCCCTACTATGAGAGACACCAGGACAAGGTGGTGGTTCGTTTCAAGCTTGATTTTCTGCCTAAGGTGTTGTCTGCCTTTCATTTGAATCAAGACATTGTTCTTCCTTCATTGTGCCCTAATCCTCGTAATGCTAAGGAGAGGGTTTTGCATTCTTTGGATGTGGTTAGGTGTCTGAAGTACTATCTGGTGGCTACTGCACCTTTCAGAAAAACTGGTGCTCTTTTTGTGGTCCCTTCTGGTCCTAGGAAGGGTTTGGCTCCTGCCAAGTCTACCATCAGCAAATGGATCCGTCAGGCTGTGATTCAGGCCTACTCTGCTAAGGGGAAGAATCCTCCCTTCCGCCTTACTGCTCATTCTACGCGTGCTATTGGTGCCTCTTGGGCTTTTCAGCACCAAGCTTCTGTTGAACAAGTTTGCAAGGCCGCTACTTGGTCTTCTGTTCATACCTTTTCAAAGTTTTACAAGGTTGATGTTAGGGCCTCAGCTGATGCTGTTTTTGGCCGCAAGGTTTTGCAGGGGGCAGTGGTTTAAACTGTCTGCTGTTGCCTTTTCTTGGGGATCCCACCCTACTTTATGGACAGTGCTATTGGATGTCCCGATAGTAAGTATTATATTTGGAGCAGGACGTACTGTATACTAAGAATAATACAATTCTGTGATTACTCACCTGTAGAATTGGTATTATGAGTATACAGTACGTCCTGCTCCACCCAACCCTTGGTTTTGCATTATCTTGGATCCCCCTGTATGGTGATTGTTATCATTGTTATAGTTACCAGTTTGGGTTGTTTTAATTCTCCCGGCTTCTCGTTAACTGCTTTTCAATGCTGGGGATTTGTGGGAGGTCCCTGGGTATTTGAGGGGTCGGGAGGAGCCTATTTTCGATGTCTCTGTAGTCCGGCGCCATCTGGCGGAGTAATACCTGATAGTAAGTATTATATTTGGAGCAGGACGTACTGTATACTCATAATACCAATTCTATAGGTTAGTAATCACAGAATTGTATTTTCGATAAGTCCTTCAGGACAGCCCTTACAACCCCTCTAGTTTAATTAGGTCCTTCAGTTTTGGTCTTCCTGCTTAGTACTGAGGATTGGCAGAAGGGTAGGGCTTTTAATCTGTCACAGCTTGTGTATCGTCTCAAGGGGGAGGGGTCGTGCTCTCTCCGTGGCTGTCCTGAAAGACTTGTAGTTATACCATTACAAGTAAGACTAACAGGGATTTTTTTTGTTGTTAGAACTTTGTTTTCCAACAACTGGGATGAGAGGTTAGATCTAATGAATGGGGTCATGTAGCAAACAAACATGGCAAACGAACACTTGCCAACTTCATCAAAATCCTAAAAAAAAGACTCTATTTGGTTTTAAAATAACTGTTGGTAAACTTATTTGGTATACTTCTTTCACAGGAAAATCCCTCGGCCTGGAAGTGCACGGCCTGCTCCACCAAGAGTCAAAAGACAGCCCAGCGCAGAGGTTGTTCTCCCAGAAAGGTAGGAACTGAAATATTTTAATTGTTTAACCAACTGTAATGACTTAAAGCAGATATCCAGATCGTACTTTATAGTATGCAATGATAACCCCTTATCTTCGTTATGGTCTTAGAAACATAGAAGGTTGATGCATAAGGAGAACATACGGTCCATCTAGTCTGCCCTTTATGTGTATACTGTATGTTCTCTTTATCGTAGGATAGGTGTATGATTATCCCAGGCATGTTTAAATTCACTTACTGTCAAGTTTTCAACTACCTCTGCTGGAAGTTTGTTTCAAGCATCTTTCCGTAATCATCTCTATCTGTAAGATAATATGTTCTAACATTGCTCCTGATCTTCCCTCCGACTAGCTTCAGGTTGTGCCCCCTTGTTCTATCATTAAGTTTCTATCATTAAGTCTTCAAACTTCACTAACCAACTAACTCCTATGACAGAAAAACATTGCAGTCCTCCTGGGGTAACTTGTGGGTGCCACCATGGTGGGACACCTAATGATCTGAAAGCTAGAGTCATTGTAAACAAGCGAACAGCAGGAGGCTGCCTGTATGAATAAGATGAGAGGATGTAGCCTTACCAGCTCTACAGCAATGCCAACGCTGGGGGGGGGGGGGGGGGTTCAATATGTCTATGATGTGGTTGTCGCAACCCCATTAGGACACTTCCTGTTAGGACTTTACAAGTAATAATGAGATGCAGATGTATCCAAGTATCCATAATTTGTTACTGGGTAGGATATTCTTAGTATACAGTACGTCCTGCTCCAGATATAATACTTACACTTGGGTTATCCTCCGCCAGATGGCGCTGCACTGCAGAGACATGCAAAACAGGCTCCTCCCGGCCCTTCAAATACCCAGGGACCTCCCACAAATCCCCAGATTTCTCTGCAGTGCTGACTGCGAAGACATGAAGTATCACTCTCTCGCAGGTGAGCGGGGCTATCGAAGCCTGCGGCCCTGTTGGACTACTCCCACCCGTCCTCTTCGTGATGTGCCTCCCAGCCTGGGCTGCGCTGGTCGGGTGAAGGTAGGCAGCACCATGCGTGCTTAACGGAGCCATGCTCCACCGCAGTCCCCCACCAAAGGGTAGGTGGTTTAGGCTGATGGTGAGCCTCTAGTGGATGCCCCTCCCGCATTATTGCCCCAGACCCCTTTTCAAAGGGTCGCCATCCTCCCTCGTTCCCCCCCGTAGCTCGGGGGGAAAGAAAGGGGGGGTGTGTGTGTGGTGGTCTCAGTGTATGTTTACACGCTTATGGCCTTAGTACTGTCTTTGACTGGTATTCCTGGTGTCAGAGCCACGCTGTTGCATTTTTATTATGTACCTGTCGCCGCCGCGCGCACCTCTTCCTTTACTGGATGTGCTGTGACGAGCGGCGGCGTCGCCTCAGATGCTGCGGCGTCTTAATTGGCAAATCATTTTTCTAAGTGTGTCATTCACTTCGCTCCTCATGACAACGTTGAAACTAGTTGACCTAGTTTGGCGCGCTCCGCGTCACAGCCGCTCTGGCCCGCCCTTTGAGGTTCGTCGGCGCCATTTTGATGCTGGTCGCACGCACGCGTGGTAGCGGTCCTCCTCCTCCCTTGGTCTGTTGGTGCCCTCGCTGACGATTTTCATGATCCTTGATTACTGCGCATGGTTCTGACACCCTTTATTCCCATTATGTCTTTCAGACTGGTGAACACCATTGGCTTCTCCTGGCCCGGTGTAAAATTATAGCGGGCCTTGTAATACTCTCCCACTTCCCTAGCGGGTCTTTGGGGCATCCAGGGTTACTTATAGTGTAAATCCCTACTGGCATATTGTGCCTTGAATAATCACCATATGGAGGCATCTCAGAATTATGTGACCGGGGTCCCTCCGGGACAAGACCGGCTGTGTATAGCGTGTGGACGACCCCATGCTGATGCTGACAGGGCACGGGTCTGTGTACCCTGTGCCGAGCAAGCACTGGCCCTGCAATCAGGTCGGTCAGTGGCTACACCTAGCTTCAATTCGCCTATCTCCCCAGGCTTAAATCTCTCTCCTGCTGAGTCGCCTATAAGAGGGGAATTGCAGCCTGCTGGGCCTTCCAGACTGCCTATGGCTGAACATATTATTGCGAGGTTATCCGAGCGAATGGGCCCTGGTAAGAAGCGGCACCTGTCGCCTCATGTTTCTGTATCTTCTATGAGAACCGTGGAGTTTACTACTCCGTGTGACTATACCCTTTCTGATGAAGGGGAGTTGTTCTCTGACTCAGGCTCATCTGATGAGAGCCCGAGGAGTCATGACGATTCTGGCCCTGAATACTGGGGCCAGTGTGACACTGACGACTTGTTGATTAAGGTCTTTAAGGCACTGTCTATTTCCCTCCCCGGTCAGGTCCCCAAGCCTAGAGGGGAGCGTTTCCATACTGCGACCGCACGTTTGGAATTTCTAGAACAGGCTCATTTCCATGCCCTTGTGCTCAAGGAATGGGAATGCCCCAGTAAACTTCCAGGGGACTGGGATAGGAAATACCCTTTTCCCCCTGAGGTGGTTAATTGCTGGTCATCACCCCCCGTGGTGGATGCGCCAATCATAGGGGTCCCTAACCCCCCCTTTATTACAACCCCTGCTTATAGTACCCTTCGGGATGCTGAGGACCGGCTCATTGAGCTGTTGGCCTTCCATGCCTTTTCTTGTGCAGGGACAGCGCTGCGCCCGGTCTGTGCCGCGGCTATTACTGCAGTGGCCGCTAGAACCCTCATCAGAAAGTTGCTTGATCATCACCCCGAGGATCTCCCCTGGGAGGTGTTTAATGCACTCTCCAATTGTAATGTATTTGTAAAATTTATTCTATTAGCGCTGGAAGACGCTATCACAATGTGTGCAAGAACTTCTGCCCTTGCGGTAGCTATACGTCGCTTGGTCTGGCTGCGACAGTGGGGTGCTGATGATGCTACAAAAAAGGCTCTTACTGGGCTTCCCTTTAGAGGGCGACGCCTATTTGGGGCCCGTCTGGACCTGTTCGGTAAAAAGGGCAAATCACCCCTACGTAGACGGCCGTCTCCTCCCCCCTACCTTAGGAACAGGAACCAGGGGTGTCCTTCCGGGTTTTTCGTGCTGACTCCTGCCCTACGAGCAGCAGACAACACCCTGGCCCCTCCGGCGGGGCCAAGCCGAAATCTTCCACCAAACCCCCTCAAGCATGATGGGGCGCCCTCGCCCGTCTGGGTGAGGGGATGGCTGCAGCACCTTGCTATTATCAGGAGGCATCTCGCCTCATTCTGGTGGATTCAGGAGGTTGAGTCCTCCAGATACAGGATAGAGTCTGCTGCGCGGCCTTCCCCAGTTTTATCAGGTCCCAGGTACTCCTGGTCCCTGCCGCTCTTCAGTTGCTGACACAGGCCATGCTAGGCCTACGAGGGCTGAGGGTCTCTTGCAGATTGCCCGTAACAGGCAGAGGCAGGGGCCGCTATACCAACCCTCCACAGTTCCCTGAAAAGGATGGGTCGGGCTGGCCCATTCTGGATTCGCAGCAACTCTCTAATTACAGGCAGTTTCTGCTGGAAACTCGGAGTTGGGCCATCAGCGCCTTGTGCCCAGTGGGCTTCTTGCCGTCTGGGGAACTCTAAAATGTTTGTTTACATCCCTGTGACTTCAGGTCCCCGAGGCTCTTCAAGTTCGTGTTGGTAGTCCAACACTGCTAATTGTGGCCTTGTTATCTGGCCTCTCTTCAACTCCCAAAGTGATCTCTCGGGTGCGGACGATGGTGATGTCTCCGATGAGACCAAGGGGCATCCGCGAGATGACTACCTGGACGCCTTTTCTCGCTTCCCAGTCTGCGTCAGGATGGATGCCCGGCTGATGGCGTCCATTGGGAGTCATTTGGATGGGGGACCTTCACCCCAAGTCCTCATTGTCCCCTTAATTGGTAATCCCATTACCAGGAATGAATCTGGATCAGGTTCTAACGAGAATCTTCCCTTCTCCGCAATGAAGTGGACAATCTGGTCACATGGGCTCTGTCCCTCATTGCTGTCCCGGTCCCTTCACCAGGCAGAGATGCAGCTGGTGGCCCGTTGGTGTCTTGCTCGGAAGAGGTCCCTTATGTTCAGTTCCCCTTGGGCCCTTCTGCGACTTCTATTGTTAATACAGGACAGGGATCCGGCATCCCTGGAGTAGGGTCGGTGGGCCTTCCCACCTGGTAAGAAGTTTTCTCTTGGAGTGGATGAACTCAGGGAACCTGTCTGGGGGCAGTTTCCATCTTACCTATTCCTGAAAAACGGTCACCATAGATGCCAAACTATCAGGTTGAAGGGGGAGGTTTTCTTCTGAAACTCCCTGCGATTCTGGGGGTGGTGAGGCCCTTAGACGGTCCTTACGCCTATTGATTTTGAAACAGTGTGCTTTGCAATGGCTATGCCTCGCTTGACTACTTCCCTTCTGGGCCTGCCAGTTTGGGGGCACTCGGTCTGTCTGACGACAGTGTCCTACAGTAACCATTGGAAGGAGCCTGGAGCTGGTGGACCCTTCAGGAAGAGTCTAGGTTCCTAATCTAGGTGGAGACAATGTTCCCTGCATATCATTGATATTCGCCCCGGTGCAGCCCCTCTGCGACAGGATGTGCTAATCCCTGTGTCACTATGGGGTCCAATCAGCTGTGGATCTGTTGTGTTCCGTCACTATCACAGGCTCTCGGCTTTTTTGTTTCCCTGTCCCAGGATCCTCTGGCAGTGATCCGGATGCCTTAGTAACGTCATGACTGGACGTTCGGTTCTGTATGTCTTTTTTCCATTCCCCCTGCTAGGCAGGGTTCTGCGCAAGATTGCTCTGGTAAGGGGACCAGTGATTCTGGTGGCCCCCAGGTGCCCTAGTAGAGGGTGGTTATGGTACCAAGGACAGTAGTTCTGTACCTTTTGCCAGGAGTGCTAGCTAGGCTCACTCAGGGCTCCCTTTACGTCACTCCAATCTACAGTCTCAGTCCTAGTCGACCTGACTGCTGAAACAACCATCTTGATGGAGACAGGCTTATCTGTCTCGTCGTTTTGAGACTATGGGAAGGCTAGGAGCAAGTTCTTCCTCTTCCTCTTCCATCTGTTGTAGGGTATGACATACCCATATTGATTGGTGGTGAGTCTAGGTCTCTTCCCTGTTGGGCGTTCTCGGTTCCTAGGGTTCTAGTGTTGTTTGCAGCATGATTTGGAGTTGGTTCTCCAACTCAGTACTCTGATGGGTCAGGTTATGCCCTGTCCACCTTGCCTTAGTAGCCTCTGGTTCAGTCTTCCTTGATTAGACTTCCTTCAGGGGGTACTCATGTGCGTCCCCCATGTAATCCTATGGTCCCCGTTGGGATTGAAATTGAGTTTCATTCTGTCTGACTGCAGGATTTTTTCCTTGGTCCTATTCAGGATGCTGTCTGGCTGCTCTTACCCTCAAGGTTGTCCTTCTGGTGACTATTACTTTGGTCAGGCGTGTGTTAGCGGGCGGCTCTGTTTACCTAGCCCCCATTCCTTGAGATACACTAGGATAAGGTTGAGTTCCGCCTGAAGCCGGGACTATCTGCATCTGGAGGTGTCTCTTATTCATTGATTCGAGATATTGCTATCCCTGCTATGCCTTTTCCTAGCAACGCTGAGGAAAGGGTTCTGCCTTCCTTAATCAGGTGTTGGAAGTTTTCCTTGGTAGTCTCTGTGTCCTTAGGGGAACTAATGTTCCTTAGGGCCTGTGGTCTTTACATCCTGAATGTGCTCGATCCCTTCTGCTCTTGGGAGTTGGGCGGCTTGGTCCTGGTTATTACCTTAATGGATGTTCCTCCTAGTCCTTGGTTCGGTCCTTTGGGCTTCTGCCAAGTCTACTGTAGCTATTGGATTCGTCAGGCTGTTACTCAGGCCTATTCCAGCAAGGGGAAGATTCTTCCTTGTCGCCTCGTTTCTTTTCTACTCGTGCTTGTTGCCCCTTGGGTTTTTCAGCACCGGGCTTCTGTTGAACTGGTTGGCTAGGCCACTACCATTGGTCTTCTGCTCATACCTTTTGCAAGTTTCTTACAAGGTTGATGTAGGGCCTCAGCTCATGCTGTCTTGGCCGTTTTGGTTATGCAGGTGACAGTGGTTTTAAACTGTCTGCTGTTATCGTTTTTTGTTGGGGATCCCACCCTACCTTTTGGACACTGCTATTGAATGTCCCAAGTGTAAGTATTATATCTGGAGCAGGACGTGCTGTATACTAAGAATAATACAATTCTGTGAAATACTCACCTGTAGAATTGGTATTATTTGTATACAGTACGTCCTGCTCCACCCCACCCTGGTTTTTGCATTATTCTGGATCCCCTGTATGGTGATTGTTATCATTGTTATCATTACCAGTTGTTCTGGGTGGTTTTTAATTCTCCCGGCTTCTTGTTCACTGCTTTTCAATGCTGGGGATTTGTGGGAGGTCCCTGGGTATTTGAAGGGCCGGGAGGAGCTTGTTTTGCATGTGTCTGCAGTGCAGCGCCATCTGGCGGAGGATAACCCAAGTGTAAGTATTATATCTGGAGCAGGACGTACTGTATACAAATAATACCAATTCTACAGGTGAGTATTTCACAGAATTGTATTTTTTTTACTGTAGGTCTGCTTTAAAATTTTGATAAAGCTGCACAATGCATTATCGTGATAATGTCATTCGACAAACAGTTCTCATAGGCTTCAGTGGGGAGCGAGTTCTCTCGCTCTCCATTGAAAACAATGAGAGACATTTACCGAATGGGGTAGTTTCTTTTTTCTAGGGGATACTTGGCGTTAAACGTTTGAGAACCACTGCCATAGAGCATACTGTAGGGTTGATTTTAGTAACCATTTTGTATTAGGATCAGCAGTGGAAAGGGCTTACCCAGTGTGATTGTGGACAAGCAAAAGCAAGACAGCGACGATGACGACAACGAGTTTGTGGTGGAAGAAGCAGCACCTCAGGTGTCTGATATGCCTGCCATGGAAATGGTAAGTGAGAATGTAGAGACGTGGTTAGCTTTTGCTACAGTCCAACCATCTATACACTATTCCTTCTCATGATCACTTTTTTTTTTTTTTTCTTCTAGGAGCCAGAACTAGATTTCGCTGCAGACGATAAACATGGTAAGGTCATTATAGATTTCCAGTAAAAAAAGATACACTATGCTTTACGTGAACTCTTGATACACTGTGGCCCTGTGACAGGTTCATATGAATTTTTCGATATGAATTATGTTGAAATACTGTATTTTTCACCCTATAATACGCAGGTTTTGGAGGAGAAAAATTAGAAAAAAATATTCTTAACCAAATGGTGTGCTGAAATACCCCCTCCCAATCACTGTATTATAGAGTATGCAGAATTCCCCCAATCACACCATTACAAACCCCACATTACAGGCAGTGAGCGGTATCCCACATTCAAGATAGTGAGGGGCATCCCACATTGCAGGCAGTGTGCGAGCATCCCAAATGCAGGCAGTGTGCAGCATGCCCCTTCGAAAAACCAAACACTTACGTTCCCCAGCTCCCACATGTGCCCATACACACATTACCGCCTTCTGCTGCCTCCGCAACCGCCCCTGTTGCCACCTCCTTGTCCCCTTAGCCGCTGCTTCCTGACACCCCAATCTGCCACCAGTTCTGGCTTACGGCCAGGCGTGGCCTGTTACTCATTGAACGCACGCCCCATCCAGTTGCTTGAATCTGGTCTGTGGGTACTCAGTGCAGCAGCGGCTATAGGGACAACTTCTGAGGTGGAAGCGATGGCAGGGGCAGTGGCGAGGGCAGCAGAAGTCAGTAATGTATATGTGTGTTTTTTTTGTTGGTGGGAGACGGCTGCTGAGCTAGGATTGTAAGTTTTTGTTTTTTTTTCATTGCACGGTAAGACTAAGGCTATTCCCCCCCCCCCCCCACATTTGTGGGGAAAAATATGTGCGTCTTATGGGGGAAAATATTGTAGTACAATGTGTTTAAAGTCCCACTCATCTCAGCAGGGCCATGATGATCAAATGTCTATACAGCAATGACAGAAGCATTGAGATTAGGGATTACATACATTTTGACAAATATACATGGTCAAAGTGGGCAAGAACATGAACTCAACCTCTATGGAGAGAGTGTTCAGCTAAAGACAAAAATAGGCACAACATAAAGTTCTCTTTAGAAATCATGCACCCTAAACTAACTGGATTATGAATAATGAGAAGATGTCCCTCGCTTTATCAGACGATGATGAGTTATTAATATGGTATTCATAGATTCAATAATACCATTTTGTGATTACTCACCTGTAAAATGGGTATTATTGGTGTGTCACACACCCCGACTCACCTTAAATAATAACAGTAGGGTAATACTCACCACAAGGTGGCGTCGTGCAGAGAGAAGTCGAAAACAAGCCCCACCAGGTCAGCTTATACCTGGGACCTCCCACTCAATTTCCCAGTGTAATCGAAAAGCAGTAAGAAAAGGTACCAGAAGTTAAAAGGAACCCTCAACAAAACCAATGGTTCACCATATAGAGGATCCAGGATACCAAAAAGGGCGGGTGTGAGTCGGGGTGTGTGACACACCAATAATACCCATTTTACAGGTGAGTAATCACAAAATGGTATTATTCTTTGTGTGTCACACACGCCGACTCACCTTAAATAATAACAGTAGGGACATCCAAAAGCAGTGTCCACAAAAGGGCGGGTACCCAAAAAGGCAAAAATGCAATTCAAACCACTGCAGTATGCAGAATCTTGCGGCCAAACGCAGCATCAGCTGAAGCACGCACATCAACCTTGTAAAACTTAGAAAAGGTATGAACCGAAGACCAAGTAGCAGCCTTACAAACTTGCTCAACAGAAGCCTGGTGCTGAAAGGCCCAGGACGCCCCAACAGCGCTCCATGTAGGGCGCCTGAACAGACAATGCCGCCAATTCCGAGACACGCCTAACAGAAGTAATAGCCACAAGGAAGGCAACCTTCTGAGTCAAGGAGGAGAGAGCGACATCCGACAGGGGCTCAAAAGGCGGAGCCTGTAGAGCAGAAAGAACCAAATTCAAGTCCCAAACAGGGAGCAAGGGCTTCCTGGGAGGCCGCACATGCGCAACCCCCTGGGAGAAAGTCTTGACCAAAGGATGAAGAGCAAAGGCCTTTTGGAAGAAGGTCGACAAGGCAGACACCTGCCCCTTTAAGGTACTCAGCTGGAGACCAGAGTCCAAACCCGACTGAAGAAAATCCAACACTCTGGACACAGAAAAGACTCTACAAGGCAAGGAACGAGCCTCACACCAAGCGATGTAAGCCCTCCACGTCCTGTAATAGATGGTCGAAGAAGACCTCTTCCGGGCACAGATAAGAGTCCGAATCACAGAATCCGAAAGACCCTCCTCCTTCAAGATGGAGGTTTCAGCAGCCAGGCCGTCAAAGCCAGCGATCGTAAATTGGGGTACCGCCGCCGGCCTTGAGTGAGAAGATCCGGCCGCAGAGGAAGGACGAACTGATCCTCCTCCAGCCGAACGATGTCCGCGAACCACATCCTTCTTGGCCACCTTGGGGCCACGAGAATGGCGGACACCCCTTCCAGAGTCAGCTTTCTTAGAGAACTCTTCCGAGCAAGGGAATCGGAGGAAACAGGTACAGGAACCCCAGTTCCCCCCAGTTCAGAGACATGGCATCCACTGCCAGAGCCAGAGGATCCTGGGACAGCGACACAAAGGCCGGAAGCTTGTAATTGTGACGAGAGGCAAACAAGTCCACCTCCGGTGTCCCCCACCGGAGGCACAGAGACCGAAACACCTGAGGATGGAGGAACAACTCCCCCAGCCGGGAGGAGCTTCTGCTGAGAAGATCCGCTTCCGTGTTCTCCACCCCCGGAATGTAGATTGCCGACAGGCAAGGCACATGGGCCTCCGCCCAGGTCAGGATCAGGGACACCTCGCTGAGAGCGCCCAGACTGCGAGTCCCTCCCTGATGATTGATGTAGGCAACCGCGGTCCGGTTGTCCGACCTTACCTGAACCGGAAGACCCTGAAGATGCAAAGTCAGCTGAAAGAGAACCAGCCGGATGGCCCTCAGCTCCAGAACATTGATGGGCAAGTGAGCCTCTCGAGGCCCCCACTGCCCCTGGAACTGAAGATCCTTCCAGAAACCCCCCCAACCCGACAGACTGGCGTCCGTGGTGACAGTCTCCCAGAGCGGAGGCAGGAATGATCTGCCCCTCAGAAGATTGGCAGAAACCAACCACCATTGAAGAGACTGCCGGACCCGGGGGGACAGCTGGAAGGGCCGATCCAACGACCGTGGTCGCCGGTCCCAAGATGCCAACAGGTGAAGCTGAAGCGTCCGCGTGTGAAACTGAGCAAAGGGAACCGCCTCGAAGGAGGCCACCATCAAACCCACCAGCCTCATCCCCAGACGGATGGGCGGCCGAGGATCGGCAAGAAGCAGCCGAGCCAAATCCTGAATCAGGAGGATCTTGGCTTGAGGCAGAAATACACTGTGCCGACAAGAGTCCAGCGTCATTCCCAAGAATGACACCACTGAGGCCGGGGTCAGAGAGGACTTGGGGTAGTTTATCACCCAACCAAAGCTTTCCAGCGTGGAGACCACCGTTCCGGTGTCCGACACCGACTGATCGAAAGCAGGGGCCATGATAAGAAGGTCGTCCAGATAAGGCAAAATCTGAACGCCTTGCACTCTGAGAATGGCCATGACCCCAGCCAACACCTTGGTGAAGACCCTCGGAGCCGAGGTAAGGCCAAACGGAAGAGCTACGAATTGAAAGTGCCGATCCTCCACCACGAACCGGAGGAATCTCTGATGAGCTGCGCAGATTGGGACATGAAGATAAGCATCCTTGATGTCTATGGACGTCATGAAATCCCCCTGCCGCAGAGAATTGATGGCAGACCGCAGCGTCTCCATGCGAAACTTCCGGGGCCGGATGAACCTGTTGAGGAACTTGAGATCCAGAATGGGACGAACCGAACCGTCCTTCTTGGGAACAGTGAACAGGTTGGAGTAGTATCCCAGGCCCACTTCCTCGGGAGGCACCGGACAGATGACCGCCAGTTCCAGAATATTTCTTACCGAATCCCGTAGCCCCTGAGCAGCAGAAGGATCGGCGGGCACTCGAGACCTGAAAAACCGAGAAGGAGGACGAGACTCGAACTCCAGCTTGTAACTGGCCGACACTACCTCCCGGATCCAATTGTCCGGGACCAGCCGGTCCCAGACCTGGGAGAAGAGTCGTAGCCGTCCCCCCACCCGCACGGGTGAGGGCGCCCCCTCATCGCTGAGCGGGCTTGGCAACAGGCTTGGGCTTGGCGCCCCAAGCATGACCTGGCCGGCCGCGGCCCCTTCCTCGATTCCAACCGGAGCCTCTGGAGGCAGGGAAGGAACCACGGCCCGATCTGGCTCCCCAAAAGGAGGGACTGAAGGAAGCCGCACCCCGAAAGGAACGAGGCGGTTTCTTGCACTGAGGCAACTTACCGCCCTTGGTGACTCCAACTTGTCCCCGAACAGCCGAAGCCCAACAAAAGGCAGGGAGGTCAGAGACCGCTTAGCACCGACATCAGCCGTCCATTGACGCAGCCAAACAGACCGGCGGATAGCCACAAACAAGGCAGAAGCTCTGCCACACATGGCCATAGCATCATCAAGGGCCGTCAAGGCAAAAGAAGCAAAGGCCTCACACTGCTGAAGAGTAGCAAACTCATCACAAGACGAGTCCAAACCAGTCCCTGACCATGGACCGAAGAGCCATAATGACAAGCGAAGAGGCACAAACCGGCCGCAGGGCCGAACCAATACTGACGAAACCATGGCGGGCCAGCTGATCCACACGGCGATCCTCGCCATCCTTGATGGTAGTGGTATCCGGAGAATGCAAAACCGAAGTATTGGAGAGCCCCAGCACCGGAGAATCCACAACAGGGGGCACACACCAAAGTTTGACAAGGTCCTCCGCAAAGGGATACCGTTTATCCCAGCTGGGAGGAACCCCAATAAGGCGCGTGGGTTGTTCCCATTCCTTAAGCACAACACGTTCAAAATGTTGTTGCTTGGGAAAAACCAAACGCGGCTTAGGTAAGTCGTAAAGCTCACCCTTAGGCGGAGGGGCTGCCGCCGGCGGGTCCAGGGATAAAACCTCATACACCATAGGTAAAACAGCAGGAGTATCAATAGGCACAACAGTGGCCGGATCTCCAGAAGCCTCCGAAGAGCCCAAATCGTGCTCTTCTGAATCCTCATAGAGCTCCCCTTCCTCAGAAGGCGGACCATCAGACCACTCCAATGCCTCCGCCAAGGTGTCGGCGGTCAAGATTGGAGGGACAGCAAGGTGTTTGCGCTTAGCCGTAGCTTTCTGGGCTACCGAAGCGGTCAATAATTTCTCGAGAGCAGCCAGGCGGCCGCACAACTCGGAATGAGAATCCCCACTCGTGACCAGGTCACCCGGGGTCCGGAACAGATGAGGCGGTGTGGGAGAAGACTGAGGTTGCGATGAGCCAGAAGCATTGTTACTGGTCAGACGCGCAAGATTCTGTTGAGCGCAAGGCGCGCACAGAAAAACATCATCACCAGGGAGCGGAGCCCCGCAACCCCCACACAGCCTGGATTGCCCCAAAGAGCTGTTTCCGGTATCACTGGAAGCCTCCATAACGGTGAACTTGTATGGTGTTCGCAATCACCAGGGGATTTACGCAGTAAGCTACCCGGGATGCCCCTTTTAATTAATGTCCCGGGAGTGGGAGGAAAAATTTTAGGCCCCTAAATTATTTCCCCTTAAGAATTAACCAGGTAAAGCAGACCGGGCGGCCCCAGGAGGGACGTCCCGATATCTGTAAGACAAAAGGGAAAACAATAAGTCCCCTTATGTAACTGAAGCAGCACCGCATGCACACCAGCCCTTCACATATACAGAAAATGAACCATGCACAGTAATAATGGAGCTGCAACAGGGCCACACAGCAGCACGTGCACAGGAGGATGCCCGCGCGCAGGAAGCCCCCAGGGGAGAAGGCAAGCCCACAGGGAGGCCGTAGGCAGAACCGCAGAACAATGATCTTGTGAGCACTGACATAAATGTGGACTTGAACCTAGCGATCCAATGTCCGTCATTGCTCAGAGGCCGCTGCTCCAACCACCGTGCTATTGCTATGGTGGTTCCAGCACCAGTGATGCGGATCAACCCCAGCGAACCTCCCCCCACGAGGCTTCCCCGCGCAGGCATGAAGAAAAAAAGGGGACTAACCGCACCAAGTCAAGAAGATGGCGGAGCCACAGGAGACCGCAGATCAGCAGCAGCAGACCGAGAAGACGGAGGGCGGGCCAAAGAAACACGGGAAGCGCGCCGGCCCCGCCCCCCGAACAGCGCGCGCTGGGCACCACGGAGCCGGGCCCCGCCCACTCCTTCTCCATCTCTAAGGGCATAATGGCGGACCCAGGAGGGCCCGCACAGTAACAAAAGAATGGCGCAGCAGCACAGCGCGAAGGCGCGCAGTGCGCCCAGTACAAGATACTCAAAACCGGACACAAGTCAAAACGATGCGCACAGTCAAACACAAACACACACACAACCCCCCCCCCTTTTTTTAACCCAGATCATAGGACAGGGGAAAAATTCAGGGAAGGGAAGGTCCGGATCACCGAAACCGGACATCCACTCTACCCCCACAGGGGAACTAGCGGAGGAGACAAACTCCTGGCACCTACAGGTGCCGGCTACCATCACCCAGCCCGCAGCCTAGGGCTGGGAGGCTTCCAATAATGACATCCAAACAAGGACTGGGCAGAAATAGACCAGGGGGGATGCCGGGGGGTGAACCCCGGCTACCTGCAAGCAGGAGACTCCATCTTCTGTCTTGACTCCACTGCAGAGAGCGAACACTGGGAAATTGAGTGGGAGGTCCCAGGTATAAGCTGACCGGGTGGGGCTTGTTTTCGACTTCTCTCTGCACGACGCCACCTTGTGGTGAGTATTACCCTACTGTTATTATTTAAGGTGAGTCGGGGTGTGTGACACACAAAGAATATAAGGGTTTGGTAATGTAGATCATAGATTTTTGGGATGAGGCTACTATGCATATAACATGTTTCAGGGTTGGGACAGGCTTCTCTTTTTCCTCTTCTCTTTTTTTCTTTTCTTTTATAATTTTTTTTCTTGTCTCCTTTTATACATTCTCCTAATGTCTATGTCAGATGAACAGGGATGACACTAGATTTATGACCAGAGGTAATGAGCGGTATCTTATAAATCTTTAAAGTGGACCAACACCCAGGATTTTGACTATCCTGGGTTTTGGTCCACTTCGGCGGGGCACCCCGATTGGGGGTGCCCCGCTGTGTGAAACCCCCCAGAAACCCCAAAAAACTCACCTCTCCCCGCTCCCACGTGAACGCCGCAGCCAATCCCCGCCAACGTCCAGGCGGGGGACAGGAACGTCCAAGCCGCTTCCGCCGCCGCCGCCTCCCGCGCGTCACTCTCGGCGCGCGCGCGCCCCCGCCGGCCATTCACAGAGGGCCGGCGCGGGCGCGCGCACGTCTGGAGGGACGCGCGGGAGGCGGCGGCGGATCAGGTAAGATCTTTTTGGGGTTTCTGGGGGGTTTCACCCCGCGGGACATCCCGATCTCGGATGTCCTGCGGGGTGGGAGGTGATCGGCCCGGGAATCTTATAGATTTCCGGGCCGATCACCCCTGGGTGTTGGTCCACTTTAAGCTTTGAGGACACGTTGACGTGATATTTTCGATTTGATACACGCTCTTGATAAAGTAATTACGTCTTCTAATAATTCAGGACTGTAAGTTGAGAGTAGATATCGCTATGTCTAATTAAACAAAGTCCTATGTGGTCTGTCGTGCTACATATGTTATCCCTAAAATGCTTATACTGAATAGTGGTTCTCTGATGACCATCTTTGTTCAGATGTGTAAACGTATATGTTTTTTTTCTTTACACACCCAATAAATATATTGAAATATAAAGACAAAAATATTGAAAGCACAATGTGCCTTATTTTAAACATCTTATCTAACATTTTATCTAATCCATTCTCAACAAATCGGAAATCAGTTTTTTCTAAGATATAATATAATATATAAATAACTACAGTTGCGATTACAAAACCACAATCTTATTAAGAAAACCAGGGCCCTGTGGATGAATTTTTAATATTCAACAATTTCAAGAGTTCCCTTAAAGTTGTGAAAGCAGTGCAACGTTTTTTTTCTCGGTGGGTGGGGGGGTTGATGGCCAGTTTTTCCCTATGCCTGCAGTGCTTATAATCTATACATACACCGTATCATTCAGGGGGGTCATTGTAGGAGAAAATGCTGAATCCCTAAAGCGGAACAAAACCCAAAATCAATCAGGAGCACAGTGGTTGGATCCCTGGCAGTGCGCTCGTGCTCCCATCCCAGCCTATCTGACTGGCCAGGGACGAGAATCTAAAATATTCCAGGGCCGCACCTTGAGGGTTTTGTTTTACTTTAACATCCTTGATCATGACGCAGCCCATAGTTGCCATAGCTCTTCTATTGTATGCTGTAAATCTGGACCACATTGTACCTTTCTACAGCGCACATGCAATTCAGTGCAGTACACAGTGGTGTGTCGTGCCTTTTGGTGCAGTGCAGTGCAGAGGTGGCACTACATGCGGCTTAAACCGGAACTTCACCATGATTTAATGAAAAGCCCAAACCCTTAAAAAACGATTCCCCAGCATCTAAAATTAATATATTTTATGTTTTTAGTCACTTATTATTCTTTCCCCCACTGGGCTGCAACTCTGTTAAGGACTTTAGGATACAGGCGCCGCCATCTTGACTCAGAAGCATCACACACTCTGAGGAGAGCGGGATAAAATACAGGGGGCGGGGTTATAGCTGTGCTTTGCACAGACAGAGCAGAGGTGGGGTCAGGAAAAGGTCAGCAGTCCCAGAATGCAGAGCAGCACAGTCAGAAGGCGCTTCCTGTTTGCAGGCTGCCTGATGTTCCATAAGCCGCCATCTTGGATGTTTAAAAGCCCAGAACATGCAGTAGATGCAGGTAGGATGATTTTTAATGTGAGTAATCTGTATGTACAGGGTGTGGAAAACATATAAGATAGGCTCTTATTCAAAGTGAAGGCCCGCTTTAAGTTTCTTTTTATAATTAGCATGACCCCCCATTGTTAGGTTAATAAACAAGGAAACATTTTATTTTTGTCAACCCATTTACCTAATTTATAGATCAAGTTGCTTCTATTACAGTTTGATTTAAAGTGGAACACCACCAATTGGGGCCAGTTCTTGATGTTAAGACTCCAGGGCCAGCTGCTTGTCTTCCCCCCCTGGGGCATCACAAATTGGGATACCCCATTGTGTGAACCCCCGGGGTCGCTGCAAAACTCTCACTTTTGGCAGCTCCCTCAGTGATGGAAACAGTCGCGCCCAGCCATAGAGATAGGCTTGGGGCTGGGAGCGTTCCCAGAAACGGGGATGCACCTGCCTTCGCTCTAATTGCTGAGCTCTCTGTCTAAACAGAGCCATGCATTAACATACATGCCTGTGCATGTGCCGTAGGACAAGGAAAAAGTGAGTTTTTATGGGTGATCTGGGGCCTTTTACACAGGGGGGCATCACAAATTAGGATGACCCCATGGCAATAGAACAGTGTAGTCCAAATTCTGTGTTTTGTTCTGCTTTAAGTTGCACTTTAATATTTTACTATGATATTATTTCCTGTGCATGAACATTGTGCATTAACATTACACATGTCTTCTGTATAAAGGAAACACTTTGTCTTTGGGAATAAGTGTATTGTCTTTTGGCTGCCAGGGGAGGTGACAATGGAGTAAAATAAATAATTTTTTCCTGAAATTGTAATTTTACAGGCAGCCTTGTTAAGAAAATCCTAGAGACCAAAAAGGACTATGACACCCAGCCTGAAAATGCCACCAAGGTAAGGTCTGCAGTGGTGAGAAATATCTGCCTACTCCTCCTCCCCATTACTTATAACCGGTTCTAGCAGTTGCCTCCACTCTTAGCACAACTAATGGTAAACAATAGCGGCAGGAGACTTTCCTAGTCATCTCATGCAGTGTCATGTTATGTCAGGGATCGCATAAAAAACACTGATCATGGCTACCAGTTCTCCTTCTAGTTTTACCTGGGCAAAGAGAGTAAAAACATCTTCTAGTAATGGCTGTATTGCCTTGGTTTCTTACTATGGTGACTACACAGAATATTACCCTGAGCTTTTTTATGACTGGGTGCCAGACGAAGAAGATGATGTCTTGTTTAGTTTGGCTGGGTATAGAATTGCTTTCAATCAGCCAAATAAAGGAGATGTGCAATAATAACTTTTAACGACTAGATGTCACCAGTGTGCAACAGCAGAATCCAAGGCGGAAACATTCAACACATTGAATGTTTCCATGCCCTATGTATAAAGTAAAGCTTTGCAGGCTCCATTGTATAATTAACAATAAATCTAGCCCATAAATAAGAACTCATTAGATGAACATACAGCAGACCATTACATATGAAGACCTGCTAATCCAGCAAGAAGTCATGTATAAATAATTAATAGCACTTATACAATGCCCACCATTTTTCTGAGCAGCATCCATTGAGAGAGGATCTATTTAACAAACTAAATTGTATGTGAAATGTTGTGAAACATTACAGTAAAAGCAAAAGCTTAAAGTGAATTTAAAGGGGACAATCTAGGCTAAAAAGAAAAAAAAAAGTAAAATACTACCTTTTCACTCTCCACAGCTGCTTTCTCGGGGTTCAGAAACATTTTGCATACAAACACTCAGAATTCTTTGGATGATGAATGTGGCTTCCCCCCTGCATTAGTCATAGTGGTTTGAGCATGCCCAACTCCTTTTACTGTGACAGAGGGTGTGACCACGCCACTGAAATCAATACATTTCTTCACCTTAATGGGGGGAAAAGCCTGGACAAAACTTTAAAGGGCATCTTTGGGAAAATGATGATAATAATAGATACATATGTTTTTAGGCATGAATTACTGATTACACATTAATTCACTTTGGTTCTCCTGTTATGTATCAATTAGCTCAAAGGAACCCTAATTTGTTTCTAATCCTCTTGCCCTCTTTTGCTCTAAAATATCTTTAACCCTTTGGACGCCAGCCACGTAAAATTGCCGTGGCTGCCTCCCCTGCAGTTAACCGCCAGCCACGTAAATTTTAGGTGCCTGACTTTCCTCCCTGCTAGCAGAAAAAGTAAAAAATAAAGTCACTCACCTGACCCCTCGTTCGATCCGGCCGGGTCTCCTTTTCAACCAGAGGGGCTCTGATCACCCAGATCAGATTTTCAGTTTTATTCTTTTTTAGGGAAACCCTGTGCAACCAAAGAATACATTGAGCGATTTCTTCCAGAAAACTGCACCCATGTCAACAAGCCTGGTACGCCTAGAAAGCCTGAGGTGTATACTTCTAGGGAATATATAGTTTGTCGGGGGTATTTCAGATGTAAAGGGTTGTTTTTCTTGAAAAACTGCAAGGTGCGCATATTGCATAGCATAGTTGTATTTTATCAGAAAATCTAAAGCGTTATTTCAGTTTGGGGGAGTCTCCTGGGCAGGAAAGGGTGTCTACCAATACATATGTGGTACTGCTGTAACCGGGAGAAATTGGGGTTTCACACGCAATAAGATTTTATTGACAAACTTACATTTTCTATTACAAAAAAACACTACAAATTGTAAAATATAGTTTTTTTTTTATTTTTTTTGCACATATTTCACCCAAAAATATTAAGAATACACTTAGAAAATGACAACAAGACATTTCATGTTAAAGCCCAGGCTCTGATGAAAAAAACAATATATCACTTTCCTGGGAAATCCCTTAAAAAATCAGTTAAACATGGGGAGCGCAAAATAGTGCAAAATGGTCTGGCAACAAAGGGTGACAAAATCTCAAGGTAGGCTGGCGGTTAAAGGGTTAAAGCTAGCAAATAATTTAAATGAGAATTCCACTTTGTGGCCGTTTCTAAAAGACTCTAGGGACAGATTCCCTTACCTGACCTCCGGGCTGCAGATTGATGCTGCTCTGGTTTGTAAAGCTGCATTTCCTGGGTTCTGGTGGGTGGCCGTGGCCTGGGTACAATAGGGGCCTCTACACCAGGAGGGAAGACTAGTGCCAGAGCAGGTGTGGGGGTCAGATAAGGGGATCATCTAATTACCTCTGGTCCTGGAGACCCTTTGCGAAAATTCTTTTTAAGCTTTTTGCCATTAGACCTAATTATATATCTTGGGACCACTTCCACGCACCAGAAAGCTCAACTGTACAGAGCTGTCAATCACTATATATATATATATATATATATATATATATATATATATATATATATATATTATTATATGGTTTGGCACCAGATAGAGCTGGGGAGGGGGACAAGGGCCACGGTTCAGAAGTCCTCCAATTTCAGGGAACTCCTAGCCCTGAGTCGGAAGTACTGGACAGATACATCCAGATTGTCTCAGACATCGTCTCGGTAGTTGCCTTTTAAACCACCAGGGAAGAACAAGATCTCTGGAACATTCCAGATTGACCAAATCCCTGTTGGAGAGCCTGGAGGGGAATGACAGGTCCACCCAGGCAATCCACATAAAAGGGGACTTAAATCTTGAGTAAGACTAGACCAGGCAGAATGGGTACTGCATCAGCAGGTGTTTGCTGCCAGATATAGATTTGTCACAGATAGTGACACAAAAGATCTACTGTAAGGTACGGAAAGGATACCAATCCTTCACCCCGACTCGGCCCTTAAGGCCAGAAGTAGCTTTGGTTTTAGAATTTCTACAGGAAGGTCATGAGTTAGGACTAGCCTTAAGCACCATTAAGGTTCAGACTTCGGCCCTTTCAGTCTTTTTGGAGGAACGTCTTAGAGATTTTTTATAGCAGGTTCTAGGAAACAACTATTTAAGGCCAAAATGTTTCCCAATTGGGATTGTTGGGATAGTTCTTCAAGGACTAACATTCCCCCCTTTTGAACCCATTAAGGATGCAGCATTAAATATTTCTCTCATCCTAACAATTACATTGGCCAGGCGGGTTAGTGACCTGCATGCCCCGTCTATTAAAGAACCCTACCTGAGGAAGTTACCAGATTAGACTTCTTCTAAGACCAAATCCTTTATATTTACCTAAAAAGACCTCAAAATTTCACAGGTCACAGGAGGTTGTGTTGCTGGCAATAGAGCCGTCTCAGTCTGATCAGGACAGGTCCTTAGAGCTCCTAGATGCCAGAAAACTGTTTTCCTGTATTTACAAATTACAACAGAATGGCGAAAGTCAGATCATTTATTGGTCTCCTTTAGGGGGAAGTGCAAGGGGTTGTTGCAGGCATCCAAAGCATCTATAGCGAGATGGATCAGAGATGCTATTGCTCTGGCCTATCAAGCAATGGGTGCCCCATCCGCTTAGGTATTAAAGCCAATTGCACTAGGGCAGTGTCAGTTTCTTGGGCGTATAATGGCAGCATCTCTGCCAATATGCAAGGCTGCCACCTAATCTTCACCACACGCCTTCCTGAGACACTACAAGGTGGAAGGACGAACAGCAGAAATTGCGGAAAGCCGTCTGCCAACCCTGTTGTGTGTTTGCTTTCCTCCTGTGGTCCACCGTCCTGGAGGATGCATGGCGAAAACCCCAGTTAGTCTTACCGGTTATGGTATTTCCAACAGTCCTCTTGGATGGCGTCCTACACCCCACCA
Organism: Gastrophryne carolinensis; assembly: GCA_027917425.1. Taxonomy (NCBI): domain Eukaryota; kingdom Metazoa; phylum Chordata; class Amphibia; order Anura; family Microhylidae; genus Gastrophryne; species Gastrophryne carolinensis. The sequence goes on from CM051240.1 coordinate 187,041,010, forward strand.
TATTTTTTCATATATATTCTGGTTTGGTTGCACAGGTGTTACTTCTTGCCAGTCTTTTTCCTTTCGGGTCTTGGATTTTTCCTGTATGATGCCTAAAAACACTGAGGGGAAGGGGCGGGGTTTTAATACTCTGCCAGTTTGTGTTTCCTGTTTAGGGGGAGGAAGTGAGTGGCTAGCCATCCTGGACGACTATTAGAAATAACGTTGCAAATAAGACTAACTGGGCTTCTTAATGGAACTTAAATTTTTGCATATTGGATGCCTGCTAGCATTATACCCAGTCTTCTAATCCGTGAGGCATATTTCCTGGTTGTGCACTGGGGGTAGCTCAGCTTCTCATAGGCTCAGACGTTCCCTTGTGCTGTCAGCAGAATGGCTGTGTTTAAATAGCCGGCCCATCTTGGGATTAAGCCTGTTAGAGATTCTGCTTGCTGCTCTTCTGTAAATAAGCTCAAGCTTGAGACCTGCCTCCAAAATACAAATCCTATTAACTGATTTTAGCTTTCAGTTGGAAATCATTAGATTCTAGTTTACATGGGATTTGTGGCTATGGTAATAGTTGTTTCTGTGCCAGAAAAATGTACTGTGCACATTTTGCTATATGGACCCTGAGAGACCTGCTACTCCTCGGCTGTAGAAGGTAAATTATAGCTTTAATAAGATCTAGGTTAGGGGACCCTGGTGGCTGTAAATGTGCAGTTGTAAAGCTTGTAGAGCTGTATGGATCTACTCCTCGGACTTGTTTTATTATCTTGATTAATTATGGATGAAGCCTTATTTGCAGCTAGAACTGCGTGTTGAATTGTTAAAGGTGCAAGCTACTCTACAGTCTGTAGAACAGAATCTTGTTCATCATCAATATGATTCTAAAGAAAAGCAATTAGGAGAACTTCTTTGCTGGTTTCCACTGTGATTGTTTTTAATTGTGTCTAGTTGCACATTTAGGGATTTGTTTTATTCCAATTGACTGAACAGAGTTCAAAGTTGATTGACACAGGCATTGAGTAACTTATTAAAAGAGTCCTATACTCACCTATGCCAGATTTACCTATCAACAATGGCCATAAAGTTCTATTCGCCTGGTCAATAGCATGAGTCCTTAACTGGCAGATGCTTATGCAGAATGTTTAGTAGTTATAGCACCCAGTGCAATGATTGGGGGGCACAAAAGTGTCCATCGCAATTCTTACAATTCTGGGGCTGTGGTTGGTGGTAGGAGAGGACGAGATTCTCAGCAGAAGAAAGGACCTAAGCCATGTAAGATGTTCTTTTATGCAGTATGTTCTCATGTGGAAGGGACCTTGACCGTTAACTACAATCCAGCAGGCAAGTCTACTGAAGAAGTCAATGGCACCCACCAGCTGCAGTGTCACTGAGCTATATGGTACGCTGACCAGTTACATCATTTGCTGGATTGTCCAAATAACAGCCCTCGCCCACATGTGCTGCCACCTAGAAGGGGACCTTCTCACCACCTAAGGCGTTGATGTAACTGTTCATGAGGGTTACTGATTTTTGTTTTTCAATACATATTTATTGAGAAAATAGGAAATTATAGAAAGTAAAAAGTTAGTTCACATCAGTCAGGTGGCAACGGAGGTGAGCAAACCTACCATTAATAATTCTAATAATTTAGAATATGATGTCCCAGGTCACAGAAGCCTCCAGACACTCATCACAACCCCACTGAGCCACCAAAAGTACCTAAGAACAAATCCACCAAGAAAAAACAAATGAAAGGAAAGAGATACAGAAGAGAAAATGATTGTTGTATGCATCTCCTTACATAAACATTTATTGCAACAGGGAGGCTGTGACAAGGATGGGATAGGGTTTTTTCTTTAATTTGGTTACTGTCAAACGTCCCTCTAGCAGGGATGCTTACATAAAGGACATGTTAATAAATCATTGAACACTGACTGTTTACATTGCCAAATACACCACTCACCAGATATGAAGAATAAGAGCTGCTAATGTTGGCTGATTTTTCTTAGAACCTAAAACATAGCAGGTAATTATTGCTGAGCAGGAAGCATGGCTACCTAGATGTGTAAATATGACATTTGGCATTTATGAATTGAGCTAGGTGGTCATTTACCTTTGCCAACATCAGATAGCGGACAAATCTTTCTCATGTCTATGCCTGTAGTGTATGAAATCTATGGAGGACAGTAAATGAAACTGACAAGAAAAGCATCATGTAATTGTGTGGAATGGGATTGTGGTTTACAATGCGAGCAAGCGGGCTAATTAACAATGCACGAGGCAGCCCCCTCTCTGAGGAACGGTTTTGAAGCAGACGTCTTAGCAGCTGTTTGTAGCTAATTCACCACTTTTATAGTTTGAGAATACATCTGTTTCGGTGTAAAAATGCTGACTTGTTGGAACCCTTTGATCTTCCCAGTATTAAGACTGTGGCTGATTTATTGACCCATTCATGACTGTAGTAATGTGCGAGGAAAAGACATACATCTATTTTACATTCAATACAGGGACCATGGTTTACCTTTACTTGGTGCTTTCCTTTTTTAAAAGCCCAACTCCACCAAAGGTTTGAGTGCCACATGAGCAAGGAAGTTTTTTTTTTTTTTTTTTATAATTAAATGTTTTTATTGAAAGGAAGCAATAGTTACAGCATTTGGCAACGCAGTGCCATGAAAACTAAATGCAGATATCACAGCCATCTAACATGGTAGAATCATACAATGACAATTACCAGCAACTAAAATCAGACACTAGGATGGCAAGATAAAATATAAAATATAGGGCAACGTGGAGCCCTGCGCCAGGCGTTGTAAACTGCAATTCTACACATCAATCTGTTACAGCTGCTGCAACCCAGGCCTCCAACCATTTTATAAACAGGTAAAAGAACAGGGATAAACCCACAAGCAAAACTATTAGGAAACAAATAACGTGTAGGGGAGAAGAGGGGGGAAGAGACAGAACAGACACATCGAGGGGGAGACCATAGGGATGAAGAGAGAGACAAGACAAGGACAAAGAGAAGGGAGGGAGGAAGGGGATAACCAATCCTTGAAAAGAGAACCCAAGAAAACACTCCGAATGGACCAGGCTTATGTGTACTGAAGAAAGTCGGGGGAGAAGGTGAAACTATCCCAACTCTGCCAGGTTCTCCTATGCTTTTCCAGAGTCCCCCTCAGCGAGGCCGTAAGCTCCTCCATCCTACAAATGTCCCTCACGACGGCCAACCACTGCGCGATTGTGGGGGGGTCGGGGGACCTCCACCTAGCTGGAACGCATGTTCTGGCAGCACTCAAGAGGGGGGCAAGCAGGGATCTACGCCTGGATCTCATAGAGACCGGTGCAAGGTTAAGTAGATAACATGCGGGGTCCTCACCCAGATCGACATCCGTCAATTTCTTTACAATCTCTCTCACGCCTGCCCAGAAGCTAGATAGCTTTTCACATTCCCAGAAGATGTGTGTCATGGTCCCCTTCGCCCGCGTGCACCTCCAACAGAGGGGGGAGGAGGAGGGAAACATTTTTGCTAGCACTGCTGGGACCCGGTACCATCGTGATAAAATTTTGAAATTAGTCTCCTGATATTTGCAAGAGACGGAGCTCTTATGGGCTAGCTGGGCCATAGCCAGGCGTTGCTCCTCCGTAAAAGTCCTGCAGAGTTCCCTCTCCCAGCCCCTCACGTAAGAGGGAACGAAGTCCCCCGGGGGTTCCATCAAAAGCGAGTAAGAATATGACAAGGCTCCCCTAAAATGACCAGAGTCTAAACAGGTATGTTCAAATCGCGTTAACTGTCTAGGCGATGCGCATTCAACAGACCGCTGGTAGTGCAGAAGTTGAAGAGTTTGTAACTGCGTGATTGGTCTGAGTGCAAGGTCAGAGACCAACGTCTCCGGCCTCCTCCACTCACCGCCCACCTGCATATGTAGTCTCCTGTAGCAATTCTGCCTGATCCAGGCTCTGAAGGATCCCCCGCTATCTCCACTGGAAAGTCAGGGTGCCCCAGTACTGGTGTCATAGGGGAAGGGGAAGGAGAGAGGCCCGACCCCACCAGGAACCTGTCCACCACCCTCCTAGTCGGACCAACTGTGGGATGCGTATTCAGCCGTGGAAATCCACGTATCGGGATCCAAGGCAGTCCAGGAAGAGGGCAGGGGGAAGCGACCTGCTCCATCTGAACCCATTGCTTCTGGGCAGAATGTCGGCACCAGTCAATTACACGGCTTAGATGAGCCGCAGCGTGGTAACGCCTCCAATCCGGTAGACCCAGTCCCCCCCCAGATTTGGAGACCGTCAGCAGTGAAGCCGCCAGGCGGTGAGAGCGACCAGCCCAGACGAATCTAGTACAAATCCCAGCAAGCTGCTTAAAAAAGGCGGGGGGGGTGTCTATTGGAAGGGCCTGAAACAGATATAGCACCCTAGGGAGGATGTTCATCTTGATGACGCTGACCCTTCCAAACCAAGAGTAGACCCCTTTGTTCCACTTAAGAAGGTCCTCCTCTAACCTTTTCAACAGTGGGGGGAAGTTTAAGGCGTATGTTCCCTGTAGCCTGGAAGGGATGCGTGTGCCCAAGTATGTAACGGCCTCCCGCTCCCACTTAAAATGAAAGTTTTCCGTGACGTGTCTTAGGCGCTCCGCAGGAATGGAAATATTCAAGGCAGAGGACTTCTTATAGTTGATTTTATAATTAGAGACCTCCTGGAAGTTTCGGAGCTCGGCAAGCAAATTCGGCAAGGTGATCTCAGGCTTTGCGACGAAAAACATTAGATCGTCGGCGTATGCCGCTACCTTGTGCACGATCCCTCCCATCCCTACCCCCGAAACGTCGACGTTCTGTCTAATCAAACGTAGAAAAGGCTCCAACGAGAGGATAAAGATGAGAGGCGAGAGCGGGCAGCCCTGACGCGTCCCATTGGATAAACCGAGCGCCCGAGAGGGTACGCCATTCACCACCACGGACGCCGAGGGACAAGTGTAGGAGGCCAGGACTCTGTTGAGCATCTTGTCACCCAACCCAATGTGACGTAGAGTCTCCTCTAGAAAGACCCAGTTTACCCGGTCAAAAGCCTTTTCGGCGTCCGTGGAGAGAAGCAGCGCGGCCTCCCCAATCTGTCGAGCGTGATGAATCACATTTAGGACTCTAGTGGTATTGTCCCTCCCCTCGCGACCAGGAACGAAGCCCACCTGATCCCAGTGAATGAGATCCGAAAGGAGTGGGGCCAGCCTGTCCGCCAGAATTTTGTTGTAGATCTTAAGGTCACAATTCAGCAAGGAAATGGGCCTGTAGCTGCCGCACTGCGCTGGGTCCTTACCCGGCTTAGGAATCACGGCAATCACAGCCCGCAGGGTATCTCGAGGGGGGGGAGAGCCATTACTCAGGGAGCCGAAAGAGGAGACGAAATGGGGGCCCAAAGTGCCCGCCAGTTCCTTATAGTACTCCAGACTATATCCATCCGGACCAGGTGCTTTTCCAGGTTTCATGCTCCTGATGGCCCTTGTAAACTCCCCCACATCTATCTTTGCCTCCAGGGCCTCCACCACGCTCCTCCCAAGCCAGGGAAGATCCGAGTTCTGTATGTACGCCCTCACCCTTTGCCGATGCGCCGGGGACTCATTCTGTGGTAGGTTATACAAGTCGTCGTAGAAGTCCCTAAAGGTACTAGCTATGTCCCCTATTTTGTAGTGCCTGGCACCTCCGGGGTCAAGGATGTTGGGAATAAAATTCCTAGAACGCTGGCCTCTCAGAGCTCTAGCAAGGGCCCTGCCACTTTTGTTGCTGAACTCATAAAAATACCTGCGACATCTCGCGATCTGACCCCTAACCTTTACAAAGCTAATGTCACGAAGGGCCTCGCGCAGTTTAGTCAACTTGGCAGTCATCGCGGGGTCCAAAGACTGTTTATGTCTGGTCTCCAGGGTCCGTAGCTCCTGAAGCAGCAGAGCTGTTTGTCTTTCCCTTTCTTTCTTAAGGTAGGCGCCCCGTCTGATTAATAGGCCCCGAATCACACATTTGTGAGCCTCCCACTGAGTCATACGTGATACGTCCGGAGTATTGTTCTCAGTGAAGAACTCGGTGATTGCCGTCTGAATTTCCGCCTTAAACGCAGGGTCCTGCAATAGGGAGCTATTGAGCCTCCAATGCCCCGAGGGGGGGGGAGAATCCGGGACCGATAAGGTGACCGAGATAGGAGCGTGATCCGAGATTGAAATCGAGCCAATGGTAGGCCGCGAGATGAGGTGTGCAAACCTATGAGGGATCAGGAACCAGTCTATACGTGAGTATGTGTTGTGGGGGGGGGGAAAATAAGTATAATCCCTACCCCTGGGGTTGGTCATCCTCCATACATCGAGAAGTTGATGGTCAAACAGGAGAGCCTTAACCCTCCTGATAGCCGAATAAGGAATGCAAGAAGTCCCCCTAGAGGTATCAATTTGAGGGTCCAATACACAGTTAAAGTCCCCTCCCAGAAGGAGAATACCGGCAGTGAACTCCGCCAGCCTCTCCAAGGTAGGCCTCAAGAAGCCAGCTTGATTTGAGCTTGGGCAGTAGCAGGTCGCAAGCGTCACCCTCTGTGCGTAGAGAAAGCCCTTAACAAAAAGGTACCTACCCTCGCGGTCGTGAACCACCTCCTTCAATGTCCAAGGGAGGTGTCCTGCCAGGACGATGGCTACCCCCCTAGATTTAGAGTCAGGGGAAAGGCCATGATACTGGTGACGAAAGTGGCGGCTAGACAGGTTATGGACCCTCCCCTCCTTAAGATGAGTTTCCTGAAGGAAGGCAATCCCTGCTCCCAGGTGTTTCAACTCACCCAGAACAGAAGCTCGCTTTACAGGGGAGTTCAGGCCCTTAACATTCAGCGAAGTACACTGGACCCTAGACATGACCGCGCAGATCTATCCCAAGGGCCAAAAGCACCGTGAGAAAGGAGTTCGCAAGCGCGCGAAGAAACGAGGGAGCAGGGTAAGAAAGATTAGTAATAGGGGGAAGAAGGAAAGGCCGAAGGGGTACTAGACAACAAAAAAGACGACCACAGGAGGGGGAGGAGAGTACAGAAGGGAGAAGGAAACACACACAAAGAACTGAACCTTACGGGGCAAAACCTAGTTTACAAGGGAAAATCCGAACCCAGAGGGATCTAAACGGGGGAAGAATCTTCCTGTCCCCAAAAGAATGGGAAACCCCTAGATGCCCGGGGCTAACGAATGGCCAACCCCGAGGACCACAGGGTCCCGGCCTACGGTGAGGGCGAGACGGCTCCGAGAGACAGAGGAGGTCCCCCCGACCGACCCACAGGTAGATTGTTTATAGGGCAACCACCACTGAGCTTGCTAACAGAAGAGGGCCCCTCCACGGGATAACGCCCACGTAGACCCCAATGTAAAGAGTTTAATGAAGAGACCCCCCCGCCCGCCGAACCCCCACGCAGCGAAGGACCGCGCCGCGACCCACAGGGCCCGCGGACCAGAAGCCGATCAAAGCATGCAGGCCGGCCGGCACTGAGGCCGTGTGTATGAGCAGTGATCTCTTTAGGCAATGACGCCAGGAGCTCGGGGGCCATCACGCTCGCCCCCACGGTGCAGCCCCAGTGGCACCTAAAAGGCGCACGCCCAGAGCACGGGGTCAGGCGCGGGGAGGCCGAGCGCCCGCTTATGGCGCAACGCTCCAGGCCCCCCCCAAGGCGATCAAGAGTACAAAAGGAGGGGCGACGCCCCCCCGAGCCCGACGCGCCAACAGCCGAAGTAGGTAATGTGGGCAACATCTTACAAAGTGAAATAAAAAATTATTATTAACATTTATATTGCGAGTGTCCCTCTGTAAACAAACAATCAAAAGAAGTGCTATGTACAGTTAAGTCGGTGTGTAACAGGATTCGGAGCTCGTCGCGTGCCGATCCCGGGAGATAAGTCCCGTCGCGCACTAGTTAAGGCCCGTCACGGAGGGCCAATCTAGGAGAAAGGCGAGATGCACCCCAGGGGATGCCTCCGAAACGCAGACCCAACCGGTAGACAAAGTGATGCGAGGGTGAATCAGCCCGACGAGCCCGAAACACAATCATCAAATGCGCATAATTCAAAGAGCAGTCAACATAGCTAAAACAGGATTCAGAGCTCGTCGCGGGCCGATCCCGGGGGACAAGCCCCCTCACGCACAAGCAAAGGCTCATCGCGGCGGGCCAGTCTGCGAGGGAGGTGAGACACACCCCAGGGGATGCCTCCGAGACACAGACCCAACCGGCAGGCCAAGTAGCGCAAGGATGGATCAGCCCGACGAGCCCGAAACACCATCATCAAATGCACATAGTTCAAAAATCAGGCAACATAGCAAAAACAGTGAATGCTAACACCGCTGGTGGCAATGAAGCTCGTCTAAACCTCATTGGCCAGGCGACGGGGAGCTCTCGCCGACCCACCGCCGCGCCCCCCGCGGGCCCCAGCGTCTTCCCCCGCCCGGCGGATCCGCTGCGGGCGACCCCCGGAGGGCCGAGATGGGCCAAAGGAGAGGGAGGCGTCACGCCAATCCGGGACCTCCACCGGCGAGGTGTCCAAGAAGGTAAAAAGATCCGGAAGGTCCGCTTGGGTTTTCACTGTGAAAGTACGCTGGTTCCGGCGGACCACTAGATGAAAGGGATATCCCCAGCGATATGAGCCACCGCACTCCCGGATCTTGGACAGCAATGGCTTCAGAACCCGCCTCATCAAAAGCGATCTACGCGAGACATCAGGGAACAGCTGCAGGGACGCTCCATCGAAGCAGATCTGGCCGTGTGTCCAGGCCCTTGCCAAGATGTCCTCTTTCACGGTGTAATAATGCAGGCGGCAGACGACATCACGCGGGCGAGCTGGGTCAGAAGGTCTGGGGCCGAGGGCCCTGTGGACCCGATCAATCACGATCTCGGTGTCCGGGGGGCGGCAGAGTAACTCGTTAAAAATGCAGACGACGGTAGGTCTAAGCTGCTCCGGACCCGTCGCCTCTGGGAGGCCCCTGATGCGGATATTATTGCGGCGGCTCCTATTTTCGAGGTCGTCCAGGTGCAGGACCGCCATTTGCGCCACAGCCTTCTGTTGGGCCAAGTCCCGCTCCAGCGCCTCCAACCTCTGGGTAGTTGTAGTGCTAAACTGCTCCAATGAGTCGACCCTGGCATCAAGACCTCCCACCGACTGCTGCAGATCAGAGATGTCCTTCTTGAACGTGGTTTCGACCCTGTTGATGAAGGATTCCAGGTCTTCCCTTGATGGCAACAATTTCAACTCAGCTTTGAGGGTTGCTAGGATGGGGTCAAGATGATAGAGCGTCGTCGTCGGGGGAGCGTGCAGGGTCTGCAAGGTGGTCGTGCATGATGTCAGTGCCCCCCCTCCTGCCGAGGGGCCGCATGGCGTCGGGCCACGGGGGCATCCCGAACCCACGGGCGCGGGAGGCACGGCCGAGCGTGCGACATTATGGTCAGGTGCTGGTGCTGGAGCCCCAGTGCTGCAGGGCCCCGCCGCATCTCTCCTCTCCTCCACCAGAGTGCGGGCACGGGGCCAGGTAGAGGAAGACGAGCCATCTCGCTGTTGCCACGCAGGAGAAGGGGGCATCCCAGGTGAGGCCCCGCGTTCAAACCATGCCCCGCCCGCGATTGGAGAGGCCGGTGCTGCAGGTGTCCCAGGTGAAGCGCCTGTGGGGGCTGACACACCCCGAAGCTGGGGAAACTCCAACAGGGAACCCCCATCTGAGCCGGGGCTGAACCCCATCTCCGGCTGCTCTTTCCATGACAGCGGGGAGGGGGCGAGCACGGATGAAGTATCCGGGGAGACTGCCATGTGATCCGATCCCTCCATATTCCTCCCATGTTGTGGGGAGGGTGGGCAGTCCGGACTTGGGCAAGCGGGTACATGGTGCTCTATGCCAGAGTTCATGGGCTGCTTGACAGCCCCTATGCGACCAGGTGGGGCTCGGCTCCCCTGCCCCTGATCCCCTGCATTTGCTGGCAGCGTAGGGGTTAATAGTGGGGCCCCCTCCCCCCGTGCCACCCGGCGGTCGAGGTTTCCAGGCCCAGCTCCCCTCCCAGCCGGCAAGGGAGCACAACTTGCACCCGGGCTCTCCTGACCTGAGCAGCTGCTGCTGCTGATGAGCTCCGTCCAGGCCGGCGCCGCTCCCGGAGTTCAATTGCGGCCTCTGTTGCATCTTCGCGGCCGCCGCCGCCGCCGCGCGCGGGATGCGGGCCAGACCCGCGCCTCGCTCCAGCTCTCATCTCCTCGCATCCTGCGGCGCGGTCGCGCGGATCGGGTCCCCTCGCCGAGGACCGGGCTTCCACCTCCTCAGCCGGCACGCTCATCGTCACGGGAGCCGTCTCACTCCCCGCCCGCTCCTGAAGCTCTCCCCGCGCGCTGCAGGCTTCAGCCCCCGCATACTCCGGCGCCGCCATCTTGGGAGTCCCAGCTCTGCCGCCCCTCCCGCGATCCGGGGCCAGGTAAGAGCTGATCTTCTTGTGTGAAGGGGATGGGGGTTTGTTCCTCTGCTTCTTGCCCCTAGCCATGGATCCAGGCGTCGGGAAAGGTGGCCAGATAGCCCCAAAAATGCTGATATATGGATCGGCCGGAGGGAGCTCAAAGGGTATGCGACCTCACGCTCTCATAGCCGGCCACGCCCCCCGAGCAAGGAAGTTTTAATTTAATCATGGGTATCATTGGGGCTAAATGCTGTTGATCTGCTCAAAACATGGGATTTCTATAGTGATCACACCTTGACATCTGATCTATGTTTTTCAGTTAGATGATGGATGCTGGCTGGCGCGGGCATGCACCCTGTTAGAGGGTAGTGGGGATGCGGCCACCGGCGCGCTTTGCGCTGCTTGGCTCACTTCAACTAGCCTTTAGCCAAGATATTGAGAAGTGCAGCTGAGCGTTCTGATTGGAGGAGGGCCCGCACATGCGCTGTAGGACTGGGGAAAGGTAGGTGACCTGGGGGGGGTTCATAAAGCAGGGCATCCCAAATCGGAAGCCCTGGGGACAAGCACTAAAACCTGGAATAGTCAAAATCCCAGACATGCCAGAATGTTATCGCAGTCCCAGCTCTGCCGCCCCTCCCGCGATCCGGGGCCAGGTAAGAGCTGATCTTCTTGTGTGAAGGGGATGGGGGTTTGTTCCTCTGCTTCTTGCCCCTAGCCATGGATCCAGGCGTCGGGAAAGGTGGCCAGATAGCCCCAAAAATGCTGATATATGGATCGGCCGGAGGGAGCTCAAAGGGTATGCGACCTCACGCTCTCATAGCCGGCCACGCCCCCCGAGCAAGGAAGTTTTAATTTAATCATGGGTATCATTGGGGCTAAATGCTGTTGATCTGCTCAAAACATGGGATTTCTATAGTGATCACACCTTGACATCTGATCTATGTTTTTCAGTTAGATGATGGATGCCATCACATTACTTTGACTAGAAATATTTTACACTGTCAAAAACTAAACCTATAAACAAGCCTGGGTGTCCATGCTGACCCACATATTTCCAATTTTTACATGACCCTAAAAGTGGCCCTGGAGTCTATAGTACTACAGGACTGTCTGATTCCCTACCCGGGGGCATTGGGATGCCCCGCTGTGTAAATCCTCCCATCCTGTATAACTCACCTTATCCCTGATGCACAAGCCACCATCCGCTATACCTTTAGCAGAGCAAAGCGCGCCGGTGGCCGCATCCCCACTACCCTCTAACAGGGTACATGTCTGCGCCAGGCATTTGTGAATGGCTGGCGCGGGCATGCACCCTGTTAGAGGGTAGTGGGGATGCGGCCACCGGCGCGCTTTGCGCTGCTTGGCTCACTTCAACTAGCCTTTAGCCAAGATATTGAGAAGTGCAGCTGAGCGTTCTGATTGGAGGAGGGCCCGCACATGCGCTGTAGGACTGGGGAAAGGTAGGTGACCTGGGGGGGGTTCATAAAGCAGGGCATCCCAAATCGGAAGCCCTGGGGACAAGCACTAAAACCTGGAATAGTCAAAATCCCAGACATGCCAGAATGTTATCGCAGTCATAAGCACAGTATGAGCTTAGTCCGGCTGTTATATTGGACCAATACTCTGCTTTCTGTTTGGGCTACATTTTGGGATGCTCTGCAGGATTAGACATTACCCTCACACTCCCTGCTCGGAGACCGTACTACTATTGAGTTCCATCAACGATCCACTTTGCAGCTTGCTCATTGAAGTCTTGTGTGGTATGCAGAGCATGACTGCTGCTGTACAGCAGACCCCTGTGTAAAATGCGAAACAGAGCAGCACTTATTCAGGGGGTGTGGGGCATCCCATTTTGGGGGGATTTTATTCAGAGCTTTTAGACTCTAGTTCCAGCCTCGTTGTGGTTTTCATCTGCTTCAAATGCAGGGAAGGGTGGGAGATGGAAGAGGCTGGACAGATGGAAGACAAGCAGGATCATTATCACCCATCTGAATATTAACCAGGCCTGAAAAAGTAGTTGCTTTGAAATCCCTGTAAACCTTTCTTCTTCTGGTACACATGGATATTGTGACGTCATGACTTCTCTATTCTGAAACAATGGGTTTTGATGCGGTGTTCACAGGATAAATTTGGACACTGTCAATGAAGTTTTGTTTCGACTGTGAGCTCATCAAAACTCCACAACCACCTGAACCAGTTCTGACTAATGTCCTGATATTTCCCCAGGGGGTTCACACCACAGTTTGAAGTAGTACATAGTGAATTTCAGGAGTGCACGGACATCGTAGGTCTGATGGGTTTGGTGTATTATTTTAACAGTAATATACTATTCCTTCTTGTTTTAAATGTGTTACAATGCCTGTGGCCTACTTATTTTGGTAACATTTATAAGTGATCCCATGCGTGGGGGTACTTGGTTGAATTTTTTGTAACTAGGTGCTACTTGGTTGAAGTTTCCTGTTGCTAGGGGGTACTTGGCATTAAACAGTTGAGAACCAATGTTCTAAAGGACCATCTGACAAGCCGTACGGTGACCAAAAATTTAGCTCCAATTGCTGTACAAAAGATGTTGTTATCACCACCATCTACTAGTACAGCAGACTAATGTGCATTACCTACCATGGATTTTAGTTGGCTGCATACCATTGTTGCTTTGGGAGCATTGCTTCTCACAGTCAGTTGCCATCCCATTGAGTCTTATTGGTATACCATTGCCAACATATTGGAGCAGGTTCAGCATGACACCTTTGGCACCTACTTGATTGAAGTTTCTTGTTGCTAGGGGATACTTGGTGTTAAACAGTTGAGAACCACTAAAGGACCATCTGACCAAAATTCTTGTTCCAATTGCTGTTGCTGAGACGTTTTTATCACCACCAGCTACTAGTACAGCATACAACCTGTATTACCTGCCATAGATTTTAGTTGACAAAAGAATATTGTTGCATTGGGGGCATTACTTCTTAGAAAAAAAGGTATTTAAGAACAATGTAAATGCGACGGCAACAGACTGAGTCCACTTATAAACCAGTTGCACCTCCTTCTGCTTAAACTAGTAGCAAAAGCGCTAAGAATCGGAGGTTTCCTCCTTCTTCTTCCGCAGATTCTGACAACAGGACCTAATACCCATCTAAAAAAAAAACAGTCTTTTGTCTGGAGACGGTTCCAATTGTGAGAGTTTAATGGTCTCTGATGCAGAGGATAGAGACCCTCCTTTGGTCTCTAATGCTGATGTAAAAACTGACATTAACTGGCTTAAAGATATGTTCGAATTCCCAGAAACAAATATAGTCTCCCAGGTACCAGAAGGGGAACCCATATTATCTCTTAAAGCTGGGCTGAAGATTTTTTATTCCCAGTTATTCTGAGTTTAATTCCATTGCCACTACACAATGGGCAAAACCTGATAAGATAAAAAAGGTTCTTACTTGGTAGCCTTTTTCTCAAGCTTGCTCTGACATCAACACTCCTACACTACACTACTTGTTCTTCGGTCCTACTTCCCAGAGCAGGCAGTGTCCAGCTCGAGTCTCTGAAGTAGTATATTTTTTAACAAGGTCCCTACAGACTAGATTGTCTCTACAGTACAGGACCTTAGGGCTGCAATTGACTTGTGAAAGTATTCTCTTGATCCTGTTAAGATGTCAGCCCACCTTTTGCCCCTTCCATGGCTTCCAGAAGAATGCTTTAAGGATTATGCTGGAGAGTTTGGTGTGAATAAAAAGTATGGTGTCGAGGTAAGACTTTGAAATGTGAAAAAAGGAGCAAAATCGAGTTTGAGTTTGCTCAAACACCTATTGCTAAAAATTAGCTCACCATCCTCACTTTTTTTTCGCAATGAGCTATTCATTTTTCGCCTACTTTTAGGAGTCATGGAATCTTAATCTCGTTCTTTTGGCTCTACAACATCCTCCTTTTGACCCATTAGATTTGTCTTCTTTTTACTACTCATTGCCATTTTTTTCTGTGTAGAGTTTTAATATTGGTGCCCCTTCAAACTGGGCATGAGCAGGCATCGCATTTGGAGCACGCCGCACGCTCGGGTGTTTCCGGATTGCCGGCTGAAGCAGCTTCCGGGCAAATATTGAATTTTTCAAGAAAATTAAAAAGCAATCTGAATAGTGTGGGTGCGCTATCCAGATTCAAAAAAATATTTTGCACCAAATGGATTTGGAAAGGCATTGGTGGTACAAGTTGCAAAGCCGCTACTTGGTCTTCTGTGCATACTTTCACTAAATGTTACAAATTGATAAATGGACATTGGCTGATGCTATTCTTGGTTGTAAAGTTCTTCACGCTATGATTAATTAATGCTTCCTTTTTCGACTTTTTGCTTTTATATTTTCACGTTTGCAGCCTCTTCATGACACAGTTCTTTTTCCCCCCTTTCGACGAAAAAAAAGTTTTAGTACCAGAAAAAAAAGTTTGGATTTTGACTTTCCTGAGTTTTTTGTTCTGTGCTGTTTTAGGATGCCCCGATGTGTAAAACCCAGAGGTTGCTGGTATATTTACTCACCTTTCCCTGGTTCATTGGTGCATGTGCGGGCTGAGATGTTTGCCGTAACTATGTCATTCACAAATGGCTGTGCATGTGCTGTTGGATCGAGGAAAGAATGAGTGGCAACCTGGGGGGTTTCACACATCCAATCCCAATTCAGAAGCCCTGGGGGAAGGCCAGCAGTCGTCCCTGAAATCTTTACTTTCCAGGGCTGCGTTTTGTTCTGCTTTAAATACTGACAATCCTACGTAATTCAAATGTACACTTTATCTTTATTTTATAGTGCTTTATTTCTTTTTCTTTTTAGGACAAGACTATTTTGTCTGATAATGGGAGAAAAAAGGAAAAGGATATAGTGACAAAGGAGATTGAGAAACTCCGGAGCTCTATTCAAATCTTGTGTCGCAGCGCCCTGCCATTGGGCAAGATCATGGATTATATCCAGGAGGACATGGACACAATGCAGAATGAGCTGCTCATGTGGAGGAAGGAGAACAGTGAACATTCAGAAGTACTAAAAAGGGAGCAGAGGTATTGGTTCTCTTTAATACAACTTAATGTTACCTGTTTAATGTGTGTATGTACCCATGGCCTGGTGTGAACATTAAATGGGGCCCTTTCATGGCTCGTACAGTAAACTTTTTTCTGTCTTTTAACTCAATTGGGTGCACCTAGAAAACTAAGACTAAAACAGCAGAGACAAATGCTGCTTCCTTTATCAAAATTATGCCAAGTGAGCACAAATATGATTAAAAAAAAAAGTGGAGGAGCAAGAATGATGAGGACCCCCTGTACCCCCTCAAGTTACATCCCTGTATGTACCTTATTTTTCACCCCATAAGACTCACCTTTCTCCTAAAAAGCTGATGGGAAATGTCCAAGCATATTATGAAGTGAATGTATAAAAAACAAAAACAAAAGAAACTTACATTAAAGGTGCTCCAGTGGCTTATGCAGCAGCCCGGGCTTTCATCCTTCGCTTCGGTGGATGAGCATGGCCTGTGTGTGGGGGGTGTGGTCTACGTGCAAGTGGGCGTCTATTCACAGATGCGGCCTGTAAATACCCACGCCCACCCGACGAAGCAAAGAAATCAGCCATCCGGAAGCCTGTAGCTATGCCGTTTTGTGTGTGTGCGTGTGTAGCACTGGGCGCACTGGAGGACCCGCAGGCAGCAAGTGTAAGTTTATCTGCTTCCTGTTTGCTGGTCCTCCATTGCACTCTCTCCTCACACACACATGATTGGAGAGGGGATGCCTCACACTGGCTGTAATGGCGGATGCCTCACACTGGCTGTAATGGCGGATGCCTCACACTGGCTGTAATGGGGGATGCCTCACACTGGCTGTAATGGGGGAAATGCCACTCACTGGCTGTAATGAGGGACGCTGCTCTCTGGCTGTAAGGAGGGATGCCACTCACTGGCTGTTATGGATTGATTGGGGGCGATTTTGCACACTGCCTTTTATCAGGTAATTGAGGGTGGATTTTAGCACACCATTTGGTTCAGAATTTTTTTTATTTTAGTATACAGTACGTCCTGCTCCAGATAGATTACTTACACTTGGGTTATCCTCCGCCAGATGGCGCTACACTGAAGAGACATGTAAAACAGGCTCCTCCCGGCCCCTCAAATACCCGGGGACCTCCCACAAATCCCCAGATTTCTCTGCAGTGCTTATTGCGAAGACATGAAATTATCACTCTGTCACAGGTGAGCGGGGCTTTTAGCCTGCGGCCCTGTTGGACTATTCCCACCCGTCCTTGATGTGATGTGCCTTCCAGCCTGGGCTGCGCTGGCCGGGTGAAGGTAGGCAGCACCATGTGTGCTTTAGGAGCGTTAATCCACCACAGTCCCCCACCAAAGGATAGGCGGTATAGGCTGATGGTGAGCCTTATGGGATGCCCCTCCCGCATTATTGTCCCATGCCCCGGTAGCGGTGGGCCCTGTACAAAGGGCCGCTATCCTCCCTCATTCTCCCAGTAGCCCTCGGGAGGAAGAGAAGGGGGGGGGGGTAGTGTGTGTGGATGTCTGTGTACTGTGATTACACGCTTATGGTCCTCTTGGTAAATGTCTGCTTGGCCTTTTTCCTTCATTTGGATGTTCAGCGCCGGGCGGCGGCGTTACCTCAGACGCTTCTGTGTCCCCATTGGCTGCTTGTCTGTTGGACTTCGTGCTCTTCGGGGAGGCGGGGCCTGGCATGGCGCACCTCGTGTCACGGCTCGCGCTGGCCCGCCCTTCGAGGTTCTCGGCGCCATATTGTCTGGTAGCGCGTGTGTGGGTGACTTTGCAATGTGGCCTGCTAGTGGCTGTACCTCGTCTCACTTCACCTATTCCCCCTGGCTTAAATCTCACTCCTGCTGAGTCGCACACAAGTGGGGATTCTCAGCCTGAAGTGGCATCTAGACTGCCTACGGCTGAACAGATTTTTGCGAGGTCCTTAGCGCGTAAGGGCCCTGGTAAGAAACGGCTCTTGACGCCTAATGTTACTGTTTTCCTATGGGAACTGAGGAGTTTATGACTCTGTGTGGCTATACCCCTTCTGATGAAGGAGAGCTCTTTTCTGACTCAGGCTCATCTGATGAGAGACTCGAGGCTCATGAAGACCCTGACCCCTGGATCCAGGGATGACACTGACAGATTATTGATCAAGATCTTTGAGGTTCTGTCTATCTCTCCCCCTGGTGAGGCTCCCAAGCAAAGAGGGGAGCGTTTCCATACAGCATCATCACGCTTGGAATTTCTAGAGCAGGCACATTTCCATACCCTTGTGCTCAAGGAATGGGAGTGCCCCAGTAAACTTCCAGGGATTCCAGGAGATTGGGATAGTAAGTACCCTTTTCCCCCTGACGTGGTTAAATGTTGGTCGTTCCCCCCTGAGGTAGATGTCCCGATCATAGGGCCATCTAACACCCCTTTCTTACATCCCCCCGACTATACTACCCTTCGGGATGCTGAGGACCGGCGCATTGACCTGCTGGCCTCCCACGCCTTTGCATATGCGGGGACGGCTCTACGCCCGGTCTGTGCCTCTGCCATTACTGCTGTGGCCACTAGAACCCTCATCAGGAAAATGCTCGATCGTGCTCCTGATTATCTCCCTTGGGATGTGTTTAATGCACTCTCCAATTGTGATGAGTTTGTAAAATTTATCCTATTAGCATTGGATGACACCATTAGAATGTGTGCAAGAACTTCTGCCCTTGTGGTGGCTATATGTCCCTTACTCTGGCTGCGACAGTGGGGTGCTGACAATGCTGCGAAGAAGGGCCTTACCGGGATCCCCTTTAAAGGGCTGTGTCTGTTTGGGGCCCGCCTAGACCTGTTTGGTAGGAGAGGTAAGTTACCCCAGCGTAGACGGCTGTCTCGAGCCCTTCGGGGCCAGGGCCCCCCTTCCACCCCCCACCATGGTGTTAAACAGGAACCAGGGGCGTCCTTCGTGGGGGTTCCTGCAACCCCCTGTCCCAGGAGCAGAAGACAACACACCTGCTCCTCTGGGGGGGCTATGCTCCAATCCTCTCCCAAGTCCCCTCAGTTGTTTAAGTCTGGAGGACCGGTGGTTTTAGGAGGCAGTGGCCTCCGGCTGCAAGATGGTGTACTCCTGGTCCCTGCTTCTGCTCAGATGCTGGCGCAGGCCGTGCAAGGTCTGCTGCGCATGGGGGGTCATTTGCAGATTTCCCTTAACGGACAGAGGCAAGGGACCCTACTCCAACCTTATCACTGTTGCCAAAAAAGATGTGTCAGTCTGGCCCATTCTGGATGCACAGATCTTCAGCAATTTGTCAAGTACAGGCTCCTTCCTCATGGAAACTGCGCTCGGCCATTTGCTCCTTGCGAACCGTGGGCTTCATGCCGTTTGGGGATATTAAAGATGCTTACTTTCACATCCTTGTGTTTTCAGGACACCAAGATTCCTTAGATCCACGTTGGAGGATCAACACTGCCAATTTGTGGCCTTGACATCTGGCCTCTCTTCAGCTCCCAGAGTGCTCACCAAGGTGCTGGCGGGGGTGATGTCTCTGATGAGGCCAAGGGGCGTCCGCGGCTGCACTACCTGGACGTCCTCATCACTTCCCAGCCTCTACATCGGGCATAGTTGGATACTCAGCTGGTGGTGTCCATCCTGGAGTCATCTGGATGGGTGATCAGCCACCACCAAGTTCTCGCTGTCCCCTTCTTTGGTAATTTCATTCCTAGGAATGAATCTGGACACTGTTCAGGCAAGGATATTCCTACCTCAGCAGAAGGTGGACATCTGCTTGCACAAGTTCAGTTTCTCCTAGCTGTCCCCATTCCTTCACCAAGGCAGGGGATGCAGCTGATGGGCCTGATGGTGACGTGCTTCGCAGCGGCCTTTTGTGCTCAGTCCCCCTTGGGGCTTCTGCAACTTCTCCTATTGTCTGTATGGGACAAGGACCCAGCATCCCTGGACAGGGTCTGGGTGTCTTTCCCCCCTGGTGAGGAGGTCCCTCTTGTAGTGGATGGACTCAAGGAACCTATTGGGGGGTGGAACCTTCTTGCTCCTTCCTGGGAGACGGTCACCATGGATGCCAGTCTATCAGGTTGGGGGGTTCTTCTGAAGGTCTCTGCGGTTCCGGGGAGGTGGGGCCCTTAGGAGGCCTATTCACCTATCTATGTCTTGAAGCTGTGAGCGATCAGGTTAGTTCTGATTCGTTTGACTACTCATTTCAGGGCCTGCCTGCTCAGGGGCGCATGGTCACTCTGATGGCAGTTGCCTACATCAATCATCAGGGAGGGACCCGGAGCAAGAGGGTCCTCCAGGAAGTGTCTCTGATTCTGATCTGGGTGGAGGCCAATGTTCCTTGCATTTCAGCGGTATACATTCCGGGGGGTCCCTCTGCAACAGGGTGTCCCAATCTCTGTATCACCGTTGGGGCCAACCTGATGTGTATCTGTTTGCGTTCCATCACAATCACAAGCTCCCGGCCTTTGTCTCCCTGTCCCAGGATCCTCTGGCCGTGCACATGGAGGCCTTAGTAATGTCATAGCAGGACATTCAGTTTCTGTATGTCTTTCTACATTCCCCCTGCTAGGCAGGGTTCTGCGCAAGATTGCTCTGGAAGGGGTGCCAGTGGTTCTGGTGGCCTCAGGTGGCCAGGAAGAGTGTGGTTCGCTGACGTGGTGCAGATGGCAGTAGATCAGTGCTTTCTGCCTGGAGTGCCAGATCTGCTCACTTAGGACCACTTACGCCATCCCAATTACAAACCCTGGCCTTGACGGCCTGACTGCTGAAACCTCCATCTTGATGGAGAAAGGTTTGTCTGCCTCGTTGGTTGAGTCCATGGTGAAGGCTAGGTAGATGACTTCTTCTTCCATCTGTTATATGGTATGGCGTACCTACATTGACTGGTTGAGTCTTGGTCTCTTCCCTGTTGGGTGTTCTCAGTTCCCAGGGATCTGGAGTTTTGCTGCATGGGTTGGAGTCGGTCTCTAACTCCCCTTGAACCTTGAACCTGAACCTTGAAGGGTTAGGTTTTTACCCTGTCTGTCTTTCAGAAGTTTTTTGTTCAGCATTCCTTGTTTAAGACTGCTTTTAGGGGGTTGTGTCTGAGTTGGCGGTGCTGTCCATTCAGCCCCCCTACTTTGAGAGGCACCAGGACAAGGTGTTGTTTAGTTCAAACCTGAATTCTGCCTAATGGTAGTGTCTGCCTTTCATTTGAATCAGGATATTGTTCTTCCTTCTTTGTGCCCTAATCCTAGCAATGCCAAGGAGAGAGTTTTGCACTCTTTGGATGTGGTTAGGTGTCTGGAGTACTATCTGGTGGCTACTGCACCTTTCAAGAACACTGATGCTCTTCTTGTGGTCCCTTCTGGTCCTAGGATGGGTTTTGGCTCCTGCCAAGTCTACTTTCAGCAAGTGGATTCGTCGGGCTGTGATTCAGGCCTACTCTGCTAAGGGGAAGAATCCTCCCTTCGCTTTATTGCTTTTTCTGCTCGTGCTATTGGTGCCCCTTGGGCCTTCCAGCACCAGACTTCTATTGCACCAGTGTGCAAGGCCACTAATTGGTCTTTTGTTCATACCTTTTCAAAGTTTTACAAGGTTGATGTTCAGGCCTCAGCCGTTGCTGTTTTTGGCCGCAATGTTTTTGCAGGCGGCAGTGGTTTAAACTGTCTGCTGTTACCTTTTTATTGGGGATCCCACCCTACTTTATGGACACTGCTATTGGATGTCCCAAGTGTAAGTAATCTATCTGGAGCAGGACGTACTGTATACTAAGAATAATACAATTCTGTGAAATACTCACCTGTAGAATTGGTATTATGAGTATACAGTACGTCCTGCTCCACCCCACCCTGGTTTTTGCATTATTCTGGATCCCCTGTATAGTGATTGTTATCATTGTTATAGTTACCAGTTTTTGGCTGTTAAATTCTCCTGGCTTCTTTTTCACTGCTTTTCAATGCTGGGGATTTGTGGGAGGTCCCCGGGTATTTGAGGGGCCGGGAGGAGCCTGTTTTACATGTCTCTGCAGTGCAGCGCCATCTGGCGGAGGATAAGCCAAGTGTAAGTAATCTATCTGGAGCAGGACGTACTGTATACTTATAATACCAATTCTACAGGTGAGTATTTCACAGAATTGTATTTTTCTTATTTTCCTCTTTCAAACCCTGGGTGCGTCTTATGGTCAGGTGTGTCTTATGGAACGAAGCATGCGGTATATATGTTTTTGCACTTGTGATTACATTGAATAATCTATCTTAAAGTTCCCGTTAGGGCAGAAACTAAAGAACTGAGATACACACACCCTTCTCCTGTAACGGGCAGCAACCCCCTCTCCCCTCCATATATCGCCTGCATCAATCCCTTTCTCTCACCTGATACCTCTAAAATTCTAGTGCATGCCCTGATCATCTCCCACCTAGACTATTGCAACACCCTCCTCAGTGGTCTTCTATGCTTAAAAAAACGTAATTCGACAGGTGGCTCTCATTTACTAGAATTGGGAGTGCGTGCTGCCCCTTCCCCCGCAACTTCAACCACGCATGCATAGACAATAAGAGCCACCTGCCGAATGATGTAGTCATAGTGGGTGCCTCTCTTTGAACAAGAGCCCGTGCATGCGCTGTTGGAGCAGGGAAAGGTGAGTTTTTATGGGCACCCAGGGGGCTATTCTTAGT
Source organism: Gastrophryne carolinensis (assembly GCA_027917425.1). NCBI lineage: Eukaryota > Metazoa > Chordata > Amphibia > Anura > Microhylidae > Gastrophryne > Gastrophryne carolinensis. Next base: position 187,063,060 of record CM051240.1, read on the forward strand.
ATACAGTACGTCCTGCTCCAGATTAGATTACTTACACTTGGGTATTACTCCGCCAGATGGTGCTGGACTGCGGAGACAGCGAAATTGGCTCCTCCCGGCCCCTCAAATACCCAGGACCTCCCACAAATCCCCAGAATTTCTCTGGACTGCGAAGGACAAGAAGATGGCTCTCTCTTCTCGCAGGTGAGCGGGGCTATTAGCCTGCGGCCCTGTAGGACTATTCCCACCCGTTCCATTATTAGTGTGCCTCCCAGCCTCGGCTGCGCTGGTCGCGTGACGGTAGGCAGCACCGCTGCCAGGAGCTTAGGAGCGCTGCTCCACCGCAATCCCCCACCAAAGGGTAGGCGATAGAGGCATATAGTGAGCTTCTATGGGATGCCCCTCCCGCACTATTGCCCCTGTCTATCGGTGGGCCCTATGTTAAATGGCCGCTGTCCTCCCTCACCCTCCCTTGTAGCTCTCGGGGAAGGGGGGGTGTCAGTTGCCGCGCTGACTCGGTTGCACTGGTTGCCTTTTTAAAATTCGGTCGCCGCCGCTGCGCACGCTTCCTCTGTGTTCTGCGCTTGGCGGCGGCGTTACCTCAGGCGCTGGTGCGCCGTTATTGGCTGCTTGTCATGTGTACGCCTTCGCGCTCTTCGGGGGGCGGGGCCCGCGGTTGGTGCGTTCCGCGTCACTGTCCCCGCGGCCCGCCCCTCGAGGTGTACCCGGCACCATTTTCTCTGGATTTGGCTGCTGCGTGACTGGCATCTACCTACCGCGGTCCGTGAGTGCCCTTATTTACCATTTGTCTTTTATCATGTCACTTTAGGTCCTCCTTGCTTATGTCTTTCAGACGGGCTGACCTCTATTGGTTCTCTCGGCCCTACTCCCTCTATTTAGTTACTTATCTGGTGAGGCCTAGTGTGTAATTTACGCCCACTTCCCTAGCGGGCTATTGGGGCATCCCGGGTTGCTTTTATAGCGTGAATCCCTATCGGCCTATTGTGCCGCTATAATCACCATATGGAGGCGTCTCAGGATAATGTGCTCGGGGTTCCTTCGGGACAAGCCCGGCTGTGTGTAGCGTGTGGGGTGTCCCCTACGAGTGCGGACAATGTGCGGGTCTGTGTACCTTGTGCCCAGCAGGTGCTTGCACTGCAGCCTGGTTTACCAGTAGCTGGGCCTGCACCTCGTATGACTTCACCTACTCCCCCAAGCTTAAATTTGACTCCTATTGAGTTGCATACAAGTGGGGATTCTCAGCCTGATGTGTCTTCTAGACTGGCTAGTGTTGAGAAGTTGCTTGCTAATACCTTGGCTCGTAAGGTCTTTGCTAAAAAGTGGCACTTGACGCCTGATGTCACTCTTTTCCCTATGGAGGCTGATGAGTTCTTGGAACTGTCTGGTTATACCCCTTTGGAAGAATGGGAGTTATTCTCTGACTCAGAGTCATCTGATGAGAGACCCAGGGGTCATGATGATTCTGGCTCTGACCCCTGGGCCCCAGATGATACTGATAAGCTGTTGGCTCAGATTTTTGGAGTACTGTCTATCTCTGCGGCCCCCAGGCAACAGGGGGGATTGTTTCATACGGCTAAGCCGCGCTTAGAATTTCCTGAGCAAGCTCATTTTAATAATCTTGTACTCAGGTAATGGGAGCGCCCCGGCCGGCTTCCCGGTGTACCTAAGAGTTGGGATAAGAGGTATCCCTTTCCTGCTGATGTGGTGAAGTGTTGGTCATCCCCTCCTGAAGTGGAAGCCCCGGTCCTAGGGTTATCTAACACCTCTGCCATGCACTCCCCTGACTCTACTACGCTGTGGGATGCGGAGGACCGGCGCATTGATCAGCTGGCGTCCCATGCCTTTGCATGTCTGGGAACGGCGCTGCGCCCGGTCTGTGCCTCTGCCATTTTGACTGTGGCTATTAGGACCCTGCTTAGAAGTATCCTTGATGGTGCCCCTGATGATGTGTCTGGTGAGGAGTTTAATGCTCTCTCTCGTTGTGAGGGTTTCGTGACTTATGTGCTCTCTGCCTTGGATGATACCATTAGAATGTGTGGCAGAACCTCTGCCCTTGTGGTGGCTATACGCTGCTCGGTTTGGCTGCGCCAGTGGGCTGCTGACAACGCAGCCAAGAAGGTTCTCACTGGTTTTCACTTCAAAGGACTACGCCTGTTTGGGGAACGCCTGGACCTTTTTGCTAAGGGGGGCAGGTTGCCCCAGTGCAGGCGGCAGTCTCGGCCCTTTCGCGGGCATGGCTGCTTTTCTTCCCCCTACCGTGGTGCCAGACAGGGGAGGGGGGTCTCCCTTGCAGGGGCCCGAGGAGATTTCTGGGGTAGAGGCAGAGGACAGAGGACGTGTTCGCCCGGGCTCCTCCTGGGGCTCTCCCGCTCCAAGTTTCATCAGATCCCTGATTTTTCAGGACCCTGTGTCAGCTCAGGCTCTGGTTCTGGCGGTGCAAAGCCTTCTGGAGCTGGGGGTCATCTGTCAGGTCCCCTTACGAGAAAGGGGCAAGGGCTTCTATTCCAATCTGTTCACCGTGCCCAAAAGAGATGGGTCAGACAGGCTATCCTGGACTTGAAGATCCTCAAAAAATTTGTCAGGTGCAGGCGCTTTCGCATGGAAACTCTGCGCTCTGCCAGCAGTTCCCTGCGTCCAGGGGACTTCATGACGTCGGTGGACATCAAAGATGCTTACCTTCATATTCCTGTGTTTCCAGGTCATCAAAGGTTTCTCAGGTTCGCTCTGGAGGATCTGCACTACCAATTTGTGACATTGCCCTTCGGGCTCACTTCAGCTCCCAGAGTGTTCACCAAGGTGCTGGCAGGAGTGATGGCTCTGCTCACGTCTCAGGGCATCCGCGTGCTGCCCTACCTGGACGACATTCTTATCACTTCCCAGTCCCTACCACAGGCAGAGTTGGATACCCAGCTGGTTTGGTCTACTCTGGAGTCATTTGGCTGGGTGATCAACCGCAGGTTCAGTTCCTGCTAACTTGCCCTCATCTCTCTATCAGGCAGGGAATGCAGCTGGTGGGCCTGATGGTGGCGTGCTTTGAGGTGGTACCTTATGCTCAGTTCCACATGAGGCCTCTGCAACTCCACCTCTTGTCAGTATGGGACAAGGATCCTGCATCCCTGGATCAGGTCCTTGTGCTTTCCCTCCTGGTCAGGCGGTCCCTCTCGTGGTGGCTGGACTCCAGGAACCTGTTGGTGGGCAGATCCTTTCTGGCCCCCTCCTGGGAGACGGTCACCACGGATGCCAGTCTGACAGGTTGGGGGGGGGTTTCTGGAAGTCCCTGCAGTTCCAAGGGAGGTGGGGCCCTCAGGAGGCCCACACACCTATCAACATTCTGGAACTGCGGGCGATCAGGTTGGCTCTGACTCGTTTGACTCCTCACCTTCGGGGCCTGCCTGTTCAGGTGCGCTCGGACAACCAGACGGCGGTTGCCTACATCAATCATCAGGGAGGGACCCGGAGCAAGAGGGCCCTCCGGGAAGTGTCTCTGATCCTGGCCTGGGCGGAGGAGAATGTTCCCTGTATATCAGCTGTGTACATCCCGGGGGTGGAGAATCTGCAGGCAGACTCTCTGAGCAGGGGGACCTCTCGCCTGGCAGAATGGTCCCTCTGCAACAGGGTGTTCCAATCTCTGTGTCACCGTTGGGGCCAACCAGATGTGGATCTGTTTGCGTCCCATCACAATCACAAGCTCCCTGTCCCAGGATCCTCTGGCCGATCCTCTGGCCTTGGCCACGGATGCTCTAGCAATGTCATGGCAGGACTTTCAGCTCCTGTATGTCTTTCCTCCGTTTCCCCTGTTGGGCAGGGTCCTGCGCAAGATAGCTCTGGAGGGGTTGCCAGCAATTCTGGTGGCCCCCAGGTGGCCAAGAAGAGTGTGGTTTGCAGACGTGGTGCAGCTGGCAGTAGATCAGTACGCTCTGCCCAGGGTGCCAGACCTACTCACTCAGGGTCGCTTACGCCATCCCAATTTACAAACTCTGGCTTTGACGGCCTGGCTGCTGAAACCTCCATCTTGATGGAGAAGGGGCGTATCTGCCTCTGTGGTTGATACCATGATAAAGGCTAGGAAGAAGTCCTCTTCTTCCATTTACTATAGGGTTTGGCGTACCTACATTGAATGGTGTGAGACTAGGTCTCTTCCCTGTCGTTCCCAGGATCCTGGAGTTCCTGCAGCATGGGTTGGAGCTGGGGCTCCAGCTCAGTACTCTGAAAGGTCATGTCTCTGCCTTGGCTGTTTTCTTCCAGAGGTCCTTTGCCCAGCATTCTCTGGTCAGGACTTTCTTCCAGGGGGTTACTCATGTGCGTCTCCCACGTATGTCTATGTTTGGGATTTGAACTTGGTCTTGTCCGCCTTGCAGGGTGCTCCCTTTGAACCTGTGCAGGATGCTGCCCTGGCCATTCTTACTCTCAAGGTTGTCTTCTTGGTGGCTATCACAGCTGTTAGGCGTGTGTCTGAGTTGGCGGCGCTTTCCATCCAGCCCCCCTACTATGAGAGACACCAGGACAAGGTGGTGTTTCGCTTCAAGCCAGATTTTCTGCCTAAGGTGATGTCTGCTTTTCATTTGAATCAGGACATTGTTCTTCCTTCCTTGTGCGCTAATCCTAGTAATGCTAAGGAAAGGGTCTTGCATTCTTTGGATGTGGTTAGGTGTCTGAAGTACTATCTGGTGGTTACGGCACCTTTCAGAAAAACCGATGCTCTTTTTGTGGTCCCTTCTGGTCCTAGGAAGGGTTTGGCACCTGCCAAGTCTACTATCAGCAAATGGATCCGTCAGGCCGTGGTTCAGGCCTATTCTGCTAAGGGGAAGAATCCTCCCTTCCGCCTTACTGCTCATTCCACTCGTGCTATTGGTGCCTCTTGGGCTTTTCAGCAACAGGCTTCTGTTGAACAAGTTTGCAAGGCCGCTACTTTGTCTTCTGTTCATACTTTTTCAAAGTTTTACAAGGTTGATGTTAGGGCCTCAGCTGATGCTGCTTTTGGCCGCAAGGTTCTGCAGGCGGCAGTGGTATGACCTGTCTGCTGTTACCTTTGGGGATCCCACCCTACTTTATGGACACTGTTATTGGATGTCCCAAGTGTAAGTAATCTAATCTGGAGCAGGGCGTACTGTATACTAAGAATAATACAATTCTGTGATTACTCACCTTTAGAATTGGTATTATGAGTATACAGTACGTCCTGCTCCACCCCACCCTTGGTTTTGCATTATCATGGATCCCCTGTATGGTGATTGTTATCTTTGTTATAGTTACCAGTTTGGTTCTTTTTAATTCTCCCGGCTTCTCGTTAACTGCTTTTCAATGCTGGGGATTTGTGGGAGGTCCCGGGTATTTGAGGGGTCGGGAGGGGCCAATTTCGCTGTCTCGGCAGTTCAGAGCCATCTGGCGGAGTAATACCCAAGTGTAAGTAATCTAATCTGGAGCAGGACGTAACTCATAATATCAATTCTACAGGTGAGTAATCACAGAATTGTATTTTCACACAGTGGGGCTTCCTGATTCAGGATGCCCCGGGCAGAATCTAGATTTCAGGGTTGGTCGCTAGCCTGCCCTGGGGCATCCTATACTGGATGCCCGGCTGTGTGAGTCCCCCTGGGGCGCTGGTAATCTTACCTGATCCCAGCGCTCCAGCAACAACCGCATCCCCAGCTTTTCTGCAGCCATTCACAGGGGAGCAGGGGATACAACCTGGCAGTGCGACGCTCAAATCAGCAGCTTTATGCCGCGCATTAGTATGCGCCGCATAAATCGCTGTTTGGTCGAGCACATGCACCATGGGAACGGGGTAAGGTGAGTGACAGTGGGCAATCTGGGGGGGTTCACACGGGGGGGCATTGTACATCAGGATGCCCCCAGCGCAGGGACCAATTACCAGGATAGTCGAAATCCTGGTGATTGGTCCAGTTTAAGAAGGTTGCAGAAGTAGGTCATTCCAGTGGGGTGCTGACCACAGGATTGACCCACTTCCTAAATCATAGTTGGTCCTGCATCCAGTAGATATACACATGGATTTACTGCTTAGGCATATGCAATTGATCTTAAAGTGGACCAACGGTCAAAATGACTTTTTGTCCATTTTAACAGTCCAGTTTGGGATGCCTCTACCGGGTATTAAGCCATTTATGATGGGGGGCTGGAAAAAGCTGTGCACTTTCGTGAAGTATGCCTTATTGGTTTCCGCGCATTTGTGTAGTTTAGCTTAGTTTAGTTTAGTGTCCCTGTGAACGAGGACCCACACTGGCATATAGTTGCAAGTGAGAGTGTCAGTCTGCTTTAAGACAGACCCGCATTTGTAGCAGGTGTGTGCCTTTTTTTGTGATGGGAGTAGAAATTTGATTTACTTTAGTGAGAATGACTTATTCCTTTATGAATCGTGGCTGCTCTCAAATTTGGGAAGCAATCCCTGTTTTGCTTGCATTCCGCTGTATTTTTCACATTTGGTAAATCAGGTTTGCTAGGAAATCAACTGACTCTTGGTGCAGATGTTCTTAGCAAGGAGGAATCTTTCCATGTTTTTTTATTGAAAAGGTACAGCCTGTTAAGATTGTGTTGAGTTTTCCCTCCTATGTACACAGTTTTGAGACATCCCAAGTGTATTCGATTATTGTCTGTGTACTCCACTTCAGTCTGTTTTTTTTTCTTTTATATATAAATTGCACATAAGACACATGATATTAAGAGGGTTCTAACACCTAGGCAACACAGCTCTGAAAGTGTGCAAACTCTGGTGGTTATAGCTATACCCCAAGTGTATCTAATTGGGCAACGGACTCTTAAGAAGTAAATTTTAGGGCGAGTACGAAGGTCCCCCATTTATTTTAACCATAATTTTGGTTTTATGTGTAAAATGATCCTGCTTATTCTGGCATCTCTATACATTGAATCTGACCATGTCACTTTTTTCTTCAGCATTACAGACTCTGCTGTGGAACCTCTAAAGACGGAACTCGCTGATTTGGAACAGCTGATCAAGGAGCAGCGGGATAAGATCTGCACTGTGAAAGGGAACATTCTGCGCAATGAAGAGAAACTCCAGAAGATGGTTCAGACTGTCAGTGGCTCTAATAGAGACTGAAACTTGAAGTGACATTTTTCACATTCCACCTTCTAGCAGTGCACTGTATTCTTTACTCTAGATTCATAAGTCATATACCTATTTATTAACTTGCTGTTCAGGGTCTGTGTGTAGATGGTATACATTTCCCGAAAGGTTGGAGTTGCCTCCTTTTCCGAAAGCATCTTCTGGACAAACTGGTAATTTTTTGAATGTATTCTCAATTTCTATAAAGTGAGGGATAAACCTGAGCTGGTCGTCATCGTGGGGCCTACTGTTGTCTTTGTCCCATGTAAAGCAGTTGTAGACCTTATCTGCTATAATCTAGCTACACATGCTCCAGATCTTTAGTCAGTTACTGATCAATATATAGCTAATGAATGTGATGTTTTAAGAGTGTCAACATTGTTGGCTGTGGTTCCTGATATTTAAAGTCCAACTCCAAGCAAAATAAATCATGTTCATTCACCAGCCTTCCTTTACCTTGGTTGTGCAAATCAACCTCTCTGCCAATCCCCAATACCAAGCGAGACCCAGACAGCCGATTCAAACACTAAGTAAACATCTGTCTCTGGCAGGCCACTGACTTCTGGCTCTCAAATGGGTACTTCCTTTCAGCACTCATTGAATTAACTGGAAGCCGTATCACACTCACGAGTCAAGAAATTGCACTACTTTAGTACCAGGTGTAAGAAACCAGTGGGAATTTCATCCCATCAACCTTCACCAGTCACTTTAATGGCAGTAAAAACAGAGGTACTGTGTCAATTAATCATTTGAGACAACTGGCATGGAACATAAGGAGATACTGGAAACTCTAAAGCCAGTTCTGAACATGTTGGGCTGGCAGTGCAAATATTGGCTTGATAGTAACCTGAGCACTTTTTTAATTAAAGCCATATTATAAGTATGCCTCACACCCTGCTTCGGTAATGATTAATCACTTCTGGGTTATAGTCCACAAGTGGGCGCTTTATTGCAGAGATGGCAAAAAAAGTAGCCCCTCCCAGTCCATAAATACCTGGGACCTCCCACACATTCCCCAGTAGTCTCTGCAGTGAAAGCGACGACAGTCAAGACGATGGCTATCTCTTTCCTTCCAGGTAAGCCGGGTTGCACCCGGCCCCCATTTTGTCCTATTTCCACCCGGACTCTCTTTTTAATTCACAGCTAAGCCTTCCAGTTACGGCTGCAAGGTCCGGGTGAGGGTAGGAAACACCTATTAGAGGTGTTTTTTTACTATGGAGCAAGGCTCCACCGCAAATCCCCCACCAAAGGGTAGGTGGTTATCGGGTTCGGTGATCCTGACATGGGATGCCCTGTCCGTTCTGAAGCCCTCGCCACATATCCTAAATGTGGCTATCAGCTTCCCCCCCCCTTTACTCCCTGTACCCGGTTAGTGGGGGGGGGGGGGGGGGGGGGTGACTGCCCTTCCTAATTTTGTGTTAATATAACTGATTTTTACTTATTGCGCGCTGGCAGTAGCCAGTGGCAGTTTGTGTGTGCGTGTGGTTGATGCTGTACTTTGGCCCGCACGCACGCTCTCGTGCGGCGGCGGGCCGATTCTTCATGGTCGGCTCTGTGGCCATATTGGCCGGGGAGCGCGACCCTCTTGCTTGTCTCAGTGAAGGGGGGCGGGGCCTGGCGCTCTCCACGCCGGTATCTGCCTGCCCCTCCTTAGCTTCGTAGGCCGGCTTCCAGCCCTATCGGCTGGGAGCGCAGCTTGGTGTGTTTTTCCCACGTCGGGAGGGGGCGGGGCCATGCGCCTGGCGCGCTCCGCGTTGGCCCTCCTCCTTCATCCTTTCTGCCTAGCTGCCGCCATCTTCATCACAGCGGCCTGTGAGTGCCCCATACGGGGCTTCTTTATACTGGGTGTATTTTGTTTATATATAGTACACTTGTTATCTCATGCTGCCGGGCGTTATTGGTGCCCGTGGGCGATATACATCTTGGGGATATATATATATATATATATATATATATATATATATATATATATATATATATATATATAGTTATGCTGGGATGAAGTGTATATGCCTTTTATTTGCATTGTATGCATGTTGTTTACTGGAGGGACAACCAAGGCAATTAGGGGTTTTCTCCCGGTCCTAGGTCCCTGGTTCAAATTGGGGTCCCTTATTATTATTATTATTATTATTCTTACTAAAATCCTCCCACTAACGGACATTAAGGGGCATCCCGGGTAGCTTATAGCGTAATTCCCATTGGTCATTGTGACTACCTTAAAATCACCATATGGAGGCTTCCCAGGATACCGGGCTTGGGATCCTTTCGGGGCAACCCCGGCAGTGTGTGGTATGTGGGGTATCCCTTGTGGTCGACAATGTACAGATTTGTGTACCATGTGCACACCAGGCGATTGCGCGGCGATCCGGACCCCGTGCGGCCGGGTCGGCCCCGCTGGCCTCATCACCTACACCCCCACGCCTGGTCATGGCCTCAAGTGACGTCACTAGCAGGGAGTCGCAATCCGATGTCTGCGCCGGACTGGCCAACGTTGAGAAAATGATTGCTAGCTCTGCGGCCAGGAAGGCCCCAGCTAAGAGACGGCACTTGGCGCCCGCGGCGCCGGCCCTTGACTATGATGATTATGATCCTTTTGAATGATCTGATTATTCCCCGCTTGAGGAAGGGGAATTGTTTTCAGACTCAGAGCGTGGGGATACTGTTGATACCCATAGGCTGCTTACTCAGTTTTTGTTAGGTACTAGCCATTTCCCCTCCTGCGGAGGTCCCTCCGCAACGGGGGGAATTTTTTTGGTACCGCCAAACCTCGTTTGGGGTTCCCGGATCAGAAGCACTTTAACAATCTGATCCTTAAGGAATGGGAAAAGCCTAGCCGGCTTCCTGGTATTCCTCAAGGGTGGGATAGGAAGTATCCCTTCCCTGTTGATGTGGTTAAACGTTGGTCTACACCCCCAGAGGTCGACCCTCCCGTTCTGGGGTTGTCCAATACATCGGTTGTGCATTCCCCTGATTCCACTACCATGACAGATAGTGAGGGCCGTCGTCTTGACCAACTGGCTTCATCCGATTTGTGCTTCTGCACTCATGGCCGTGGCTTTTAGAACTTTAATTGGAGGCCTCTTGGATGTATCCCAATTGAATCCCTCTTGCGAGGAGTTTAGTGCTCTTACGCAATGTGAGTTGTTCATCACCTTTGTATTATCAGCCCTAGATGATACTATCCCTATGTGTAGCAGGACCTCGGTATTGGTGGTTGCTGTACGCTATTCGGTCTGGTTGCGCCAGTGGGCGAATGCAAGAAGGCGCTCACAGGGCTTTCCTTCTCGGGACGGCGCCTGTTTGGTGATCGCCTAGACTCTGTGGCTAAGGTAGGTAAGTTACCTCAGCGCAAATAGCAGCGTCGGCCATTTCGGGACTCAGGCTCCTTCAACCCTGTCTTTCGTGGTCCTCGGACGGGCAAGGGGGTATCTGGTGCCGCTCCCAGAGGAAATTCCTGGGGTAGGGGCAGAGGTCGTGCCCGACCCGGGTCCTCCTGGGGTGCCAAATCTAAATCCGCTGCTAAGCCTGCTCAGCAATGAGGGGGCGCCCTCACCCTTGCGGGTGGGGGGACGGCTGCGGCTCTTCACTCAGGTCTGGCCTCAACATGTTACAGACAAATGTATCCTGGAGGTGGTGGAGAGACCATCACTCCTCAGGGTACAAGCTGGAGTTCGCAGACCGGCCTACTTACAGATTCCTCAGGTCCCGGGTTCCTACGGACCCACGGGCAGCGCAGGGACTGTTTTTGGCGGTACAAAGTCTTTGGGATATGGGGGTCTTTTGTCCGGTTCCCCCCATAGAGAGAGGTCGGTGCTACTATTCCAACCTCTTTACGGTGCCCAAGTAGGACGGCTCCATAAGACCCATTTTAGACTTCGGTTCTCAACCGGTTCATCAAAACCAAAAAGTTCCACATGGAGACTCTGCGCTCTGCTGTCAACTCCCTACGTCCTGGTGACTTTATGACTTCAATAGACATCAAGGATGCTTTCCTACATGTGCCGGTCTTCCCGGGACACCAGCGGTTCCTCAGGTTTGCGGTAGGCGAACAGCACTTCCAGTTTGTGGCTCTTCCCTTCGGGCTGACTTTGGCGCCCAGGGTGTTCACCAAGGTGCTGGCGGGCGTGATGGCCCTTCTCAGAGCCCAGGGCATTCGCATTTTGCCTTATCTGGACGACCTTCTCATTACGGCTTCCACACTCCACCAGGCGGAGCTGGACACCCGGACGATGGTAACAATGCTGGAGAGGTTCGGGTGGGTAATCAATTACCCCAAGTCCTCACTTTCCCCGTCACGGGTGGCCTCCTTTCTGGGCATGACGCTGGATACCATTCAGGCCAGGATCTTCTTACCTCAGTCGAAGGTGGATGTTCTCCAAGCGCTGATCTGTCTCCTTCTATCCAATCCTCGTCCGTCCATCTGGCAAGGGATGAGGCTGGTGGGGCTGATGGTGGCCTGCTTCGAAGCAGTGCCTTTTGCTCAGTTTTCAGTGGTGGCTGGACCCAGGGAATCTTCTGGGGGGGCAGATCCTTCTGGCGCCCCGCTGGGAGACGGTCACCACGGATGCCAGCCTGTCGGGCTGGGGGGGCTACTGGAGAGACCATCAGTTCCAGGGGCTGTGGGGTCCTCAGGAGGCTCACACCCCCATCAATATTCTGGAGCTGAGGGTGGTTCGGTTGGTGCTGGCGCACCTGACACATCACCTCCAGGGCCTACCGGTTCAGGTTTGCTCCGACAATCGGACTGCGGTCGCTTAAATCAATCACCAAGGAGGGACTCGCAGCAAGAGTGCCCTCCGGGAGGTGTCTCTGATTCTTGCATGGCCGAGAGCAATTTTCCGTGCATCTCGGCAGTTTACATTCCAGGTGTGGAAAACCTGGAAGCGGACTCCCTGAGCAGGGGGGCTTCTCGCCGGGGGGAATGATCCCTTAGCAACAAGATCTTTCTTTCTTTCTTTCTTTCCCTCTGTCGCAGGTGGGGGATGCCGGAGGTGGATCTGTTTGCCTCTCATCATAATCACAAGCTTCCTGCATTTGTGTCTCTGTCCCAGGACCCTCTGGCTCTGGCAGTGGATTCCATGTCTCTGTCCTGGCGGGAGCTCGGTCTCCTGTATCTGTTTCCTCCTTTTCCCATGGTGGGCAAGGTGGTACGCAAGCTGGTTCACGAGGGTGTGCCAGCAATCCTGGTTGCCCCAAGGTGGCCAAGACAGGTGTGGTTCGCGGACGTCGTGCGGTTGGCGGTCGATCAATTCAGGCTACCTCTGGTTCCGGATCTGATCACGCAAGGTCAGCTTTGTTACCCCAATTTACAAACGCTGGCTTTGACGGCGAGGCTGCTGAAACCTCCATTCTAAGAGAAAAAGGTTTGTCTGAAGTGGTTGTCCAGACGCTTGTCAGGCTAGGAAGAAATCTTCCTCTATTATCTACTACAGGACCTGGCGGACCTACATTGATTGGTGTGTGGCTAGGGCCTTTCCTTGTCGGTTGTTTTCCATCCCTCGCATTCTGGAGTTTCTTCAGCATGGACTAGACATGGAGTTTAGCACTCTGAAGGGGCATGTTTCCGCTCTTGCGGTTTTCTTTCAGAGGTCTTTCGCTCTTCATCCTTTGGTTAAGACCTTTTTCCAGGGGGTCACTCTTGTGCGCCCTCCTCGCAAACCCATGTTGCTGGTTTGGGATTTAAATTTGGTGTTGTCTGCCCTTCAGGGTCCTCCTTTTGAACCAGTGCAAGATGCTGCACTATCCATTTTCACCTTACAGGTTGCCTGTTCGACGTGTTTCTGAGTTGGCGGCTCTGTCTATTCAGGCCCCCTACTTTGAGAAACACCAGGACAAGGTAGTTTTCCGTTTTAAACCTGACTTCCTGCCAAAGGTTGCCTCTGCCTCACCTCAATCAGGACATTGTGCTTCCTTCCTTGTGTCCTAAGCCTAGCAACAAGGAGAGGGCCTTGCACTCTTTGGACGTCGTTAGATGTGTAAAGTACTCTCTGGTGGCTACTTCACCATTCAGGAAGACTGATGCCTTGTTTGTGGTGCCCTCTGGGCCCAAGAAGGGTTTGGCGCCCGTCAAGTCTACCATTAGTAAATGGATTCGTCAGGCCGTTATTAGGGCCTATTCTGCCAAGGGGAGGGATCCTCCTTTCCAGATCACTGCTCATTCTACTCGTGCTGTTGGGGCTTCCTGGGCTTTTTAGCACCAGGCCTCTGTTGAACATGTTTGTAAGGCTGCTACTTGGCCTTCTGTTCACACCTTTTCCAAGTTTTACAAGGTTGCTGTTCGGGCCTCAGCGGAAGCTGTTTTTGGCCACAAAGTTCTGCAAGCTGCAGTGGTTTGATTTGTGCATTTTTGCCTTTTGGGATCCCCACCCATTGTTGGACACTGCTACTGGATGTCCCAGAAGTGATTAATCATTACCGAAGCAGGGTGTGAGGCATACTTGGAATAATACCATTCTGTGATTACTCACCTGTAGAATGGATATTATAAGTATGCCTCACACCCTGCTTCATTCCACCCGGAGTTGTATCTTGGATCCTCTATATGGGATGTTTTTCCTTGTTCAGGTTGTTTAATTGTTATTATTGGCTTCTCCTGGTCCCCTTACTGCTTTCTGGGGAATGTGGGAGGTCCCAGGTATTTATGGACTGGGAGGGGCTACTTTTTTGCCATCTCTGCAGTAAAGCGCCCTCTTGTGGACTATAACCCAGAAGTGATTAATCATTACCGAAGCAGGGTGTGAGGCATACTTATAATATCCATTCTACAGGTGAGTAATCACAGAATGGTATTTTCTATGCCTGCTCTTCTTCTGATAGGCTGTTTTTCCCGTGACTAGCTCCTGCCTCTGCGGGGCCTTTAACCGCATTGTTCAGAGTTCCAGTGCTTTCAAAACTGATCACAGTTCCAGCATCATCATTTGCTCATTCCAGATCTCTATAGTGACTGCTGCTAACAAAGATTTTAGTTTTTTCGCAGATGTGTGGTCACAACTAGGATGTATGGGTGCAGCTTTTATATATTTGTTGTGTACAAATTATTTATATATATATATATATGAATCACATAATGAAATTTGTGTGAACATTTTGTAAAACTCAAAGCGGTACATTCTATCAGATTATGTTTTAATTTTGCTATAAAAAATTAATCTAAATCCAAACAGACTGTGTGTTTCTTGGTTTGCTAGTGCTTTCAAAATAAGGAAGGGGTATGAGTAAAGGTCTAGAAATAAAGCAGCAACACGGCCTGAAAACAATCACTCTAATCCTATAGCACTATTCCAAGGATCCCTTGCTCAATCTGATCAGGTAGGCATTTGGAATGGATCCAATGAAAAACAAAAGTCAATTTATTACTGCTGTGACCAGCTTGAGGTCTGTTATGCCCCAAATTTATAGTTCTTATGGTGAAGAAAGACGGTCACAACTGGAGACTGAATCTTTTTTCTTTAGCTAGAAGGGATGCCTCCCTGCCTAACTGGTGCGCCCCTGTTATTTCCTCTTGAAGCAGAACAGAACTCAAACTTCCTGTTCTGAAAACGGCCCTCCACCCTGCCCCTCAAGCCAATCACTGTGCCTGTGCTCAGCGCTGTTCATTCAGTGCAATGAATGGACGCTGCACAGGAACTGGCTGTCTGCAAAGGACCAGGCTGAATTTGCTGAGTGGGAGATAATGTAGGTCCAGTTTGGGGGAGGAGGGGTTAGTAACTCTTTAATACCATGTTCTATTTGATTATAAATAAGGTAAATAACTGTGGTCTCGGCACTGACCCCTGAGGTAAACCACTTACCACTTCCTAATCGACCACAACTCTCTGTAATTGGACTGAAAACAAGCCGAAAGACATGTGTACAAATGTTAGTGCTAGAGACCTCAACCTCCCAATTGAGGGACAGTGTCAAAGTCCAGATCTGCCATATCCACAGCTGTCCCTCTGTCCAGGCTTCTACTCTCCTCTTCCTAAAAACAGATCCGGTTAGTCGGACAACTCCTGTCACTATCACTGTCACATAAACTCCTATACTGTGGAATGCATAGAGAGCCAGCATGTGCCTGTTGGATAGATTTTTCTTCACCCATGTAAACACCCTGCTTCTGTTCCCCCACCCCTCATCCCTTGGGATGCACCTGATGTGTGAAACGCCCGGCTTGCCCTAATATACTCCTCTCGAATGCTCTCCAGCGGCGCATATGCAGGCTCTCGTCTAAACAGAATTCTAGGCCATGCATATAAATGTAAAGCATAAAACGCGGTTTACACACACAAGCCTGGTGCGCACAACTAGCGTCAAGTCAATTGAGCTGGGCTCGGGGATGGATGGGGTGAGCTTGGCACGAGGAAGGGAGGGATGGATGGGCAAAACTGAGGGGAAAGGGAGGAATGGATGGGTTTAGCTGGGAGGAGGCGGGGTGGATGGCTAGCCCTAGAAGGATTGGATGGATGTGTTGTGCTAGGAGAAAAGGGGGAGGGATGGATGGGAGGGGCAGGATGGAGGGAAGGCTAGAACTAGGAGGAGCAGATGGGTTGAGCTTGGAGAAAAGTGGGAGGGAGGGATGGATGGGCGGTGCAGGATGGAGGGATAGGTTGAGCTGGGAGACAAGGTGGTGGGATGGATGGGAGGAGGGATGGCTAGAACTAGGAGGAGCAAATGGAACTGAGAGGAGAGGGATGGATGTTTGGTTAGATCTATGAGGCGTAGATAGATGGGCAGAAGTGAGGGGAGAGGGATGGATGGGCAACACTATTAGTGATCATAGTATTCTAAGTATACAGTACGTCCTGCTCCAGATATAATACTTACACTTGGGTTATACTCCGCCAGAGGGCACTTCATATACCCAAGGACCTCCCACAAATCCCCAGATTTCTCTGCAGTGCTGACTGCGAAGACATGAAGTATCACTCTCTCGCAGGTGAGCGGGGCTATTACAGCCTGCGGCCCTGTTGGACTATTCCCACCTGTCCTTCCTGTGATGTGCCTCCCAGCCTGGGCTGCGCTGGTCGGGTGAAGGTAGGCAACGAAGCCATGCTCCACCGCAGTCCCCCACCATAGGGTAGGCGGTTTAGGCTGATGGTGAGCCTCATAGTGGATATCCCTCCCGCATTCATGCCCCGTGTAGAGGTGGACCCTGTCTAAAGGGTCGCCGTCCTCCCTCGTTTCCCCCCTCGTATTCGGGGGAAAAGAAGGGGGAGGGGTGCGTGTGTGTCCGTTGGCCGTCTCAGTGTACAGTATTGTCACGCTTATGGCCGTGCTTTTGCCCCTGACCGGCAACTGGGTGTCAGAGCCGCGCTGCCCTTCTAGTTTTGGCCTTCTCAATTTAACATGCAATAGTGTACTGCACGTCCAGCTTTATTATACTGCATCTTGGGCAGGAAACTAAATTTGTGCACGCCTACGGGCGTCAGAATGGTGGCGGTGTATTTAGACTTCACGAGTATCCACTAGCAGATGCCTTTACTGGCACATTCTATGCTTGGCTTGCCGAGCTTTTAACGGCTGCTTCAGAGCTTCGCGCTCTTTGGGGGAGGCCATTGCGCATGGCCCTGACACCCCTTATTCCCCTTCTGTCTTTCAGACCTTGAAGAGTCCGGTGGCTTCTCCCGGCCTAACATATATTGTAGCGGGCTTACAAATTCTCCCACATTCCTAGCGGGTCTTTGGGACATCCAGGGTTGCCTATTGCGTAAATCCCTACATATATATATATATATATATATATATATATATATATTACATTAACAATCACCATATGGAGGCATCTCAGAATTATGTGACCGGGGTCCCTCCGGGACAAGACCGGCTGTGTACAGCGCGTGGTCTGCCCCACGCTGATGCGGACAGAGCACGGGTCTGCGGACCATTTGCTGAACGAGTACTGGCCCTGCAGTCAGGGTTGCCAGTGGCTGCACCTCGTTTCAATACACCTCTCTCCCCATGCTTAAATCTCACTCCTGATGAGTCGCACTCGAGCGGGAATGAACAACAAGTTGTGCCGCGCAGACTGCCTACGGCCGATCAGGTGATTTCGAGGTTGGCTGAGCGCTTGGGCCCTGGTAAGAAGCGGTCCCTGGCGCCTCCGGTTTCGCCCATTCCTTCTGAATCTGAAGAGTTCACTGCTGAGCAGGGTTTTGCTCTTTATGATGACGGTCAGCTATTCTCTGACTCTGGCTCATCTGACGAGGGGCTGAGGAGTCATGATGATTCGGGCCCCGGTTCTTGGGGCCTGTGTGACACCGACGAATTACTGATAAAGATCTTCGAGGTCTTGTCTATCTCTCTCCCCGGTGAGGCTTACAGAAGGTGGTCTCGGCCTTCTCGAGGCAGGGGCACCCCTCCACCCCCCTATGTTAGCGTCAAACCCGAACCAGTGGTGTCCTTCCAGCTTTTTGGTATAGATCCCTGCCCCAGGAGTGGCAGACAACGCCCTGGTCCCTCCGTCAGTCCAAGCCTGTTACCAAAACCCCCCAAGCATGATGGGGCGCAGCACCTTGCCCCTATCAGGAGGCTGCATGCCTAGCTCTGATGGAGTCAGGAGGAAGTTTCCTCTGGATGCAGGATAGTGTCTGCTGGGCGGCCCCTTCCCGAGATATTCAGGACGCTTCTGGTCCCTGCCTCTCTTCTTGGATTGGCGCAGGCCATGCGCGATCTGCGAGGTCTGGGGTCACCTGCTGGTTGCCCTTAACAGACAGAGGCAGGGACTCTACACTAACCTTTTCACATTCCTCCAAACGGATGAGACACTGTCCATTATGGCCTTCCATAGGTGAGGCAATTTACATTTACAGGCGGTTTTACTGCATGGTTTCTCTGAGTTGGGCCGCCGGTGCCCTGTGTCCAGGGACCTCTTGCCGTCAGTAGGGACCTAAGACACTTATTTCATTGCCATTGTGCCTTCCGGGCTCCAAGGACCTTACAGGTTAGTGTTGGCGCTCCAACACTGCTGATTGTGGCCTTATTATCTGGCCTTGGTTCTGCCTAGGCGATGACGGGGGTGATTCTCTACTGAGACCAAGGGGGAGTCCGCACGAGGAACTGCCTGGCCGTCCCTCCTTGCTTCCCAATCCCTGCGTCAGGCCGAGCTTGTTACTCGGTTGGTGGTGTCCTTTGGGAGCCTTTGGATGGGTGTTCAATCACCTCAATTCCTCTTTTTCCCCTTAGTGGTATCTCCCTTCCTAGGGTTGAACTTGGATTCGGTTCATACGAGAACCTGCTTCCTTGACTATAAATGGACAAGATGTTTGCAGGGGCTCGGTCCCTCTTGCGGTTCCCGTCTCTTCACCAGGCTGGATTGCAGCTGGCGGGCCTGTTGGTGGCTGTTCAAAGGTTGTCCCCTATGCTCAGAGCCCTTGGGCTCCTCCGCTACTCCTATTGTAAATGCTGGACTGGGTTCCAGCTTCCCTGGAGCTGGGTCTGTGTACCCTTCCACCTTGGTACGGTGGTTACCCTTGAGACTGTGGTACTAGGGGTACCAATCAGGGGGCGCCCCCTTCCTTGCGTCTTCCTGCGGTTGGATTCCAAATCTATCAGGTCGATGGAGGGGGGACTTTTTTCACCTAAATTCCCCTGTGATTCCAGGGGAGGTGGGCCCTTTAGGGGTCCTTCCACCTGTCTATTTTGGAAGAGGTAGGCCTTCAGGTTGGCTCCATATCGCTGGACTTCTCCCTTGCGGGATCGGTCTATTTGGGGGCCCCTTGGTCTGTCTGCCGACAGTGGCATGTATTAATTATCTGCGTGGACTTGGAAGCAGGATGATCCCCCAGGAAGGTATCTATCCTGATCTGGGTGGAGGACAGAGTTCCCTGCATATCTGCGATATTTGCTCCGGTGGATGTCCTTCTGCGACAGGATGTGCTAATTCTTGTGTCTCCATGTGATCCGTCTAGTGTGGATCTTTCTGGGCCCGTCACCTTCGTGGGTTCTGGGCCCTTGTTTCCCTGTCTCAGATTGTACTGTCCTTGGTCATGAGGCTTCGTGACTTTATGCTGGACATTCTGTTTCTATATGTTTTACCTTCATTCACCCTGCTGGAAACAGGGTTCTGTGCAAGTTTGCTGCTGGAAGGGGGAACCAGTGATACTGGTGGCCCTTGGGTGGCCTAGTGGAGTGTGGTTGCAGAAGTGGTTATGTGGACAGTGGACCTGTACGTCCTGTCAGGAGTGCTGGCCTGCTCACTCAGGCTCCCCTTTTCTGTTTCACCCCTATCTACAGACTCCTTGATGGAAGTGGGTGCACCTTCGTGGGTGTCTGTGACTTCTGGAAGCCTAGGAGTTGGCTTCTTCTGCCTCTTCTTCCGTCTATTGTGGGGTATTCTTACCCATATTGATTGGGTTGAGTTTTTTGGTCTCTCCCCTGTGGGCGAGCTCTGTTTCCAGGGTTATATAGTTATCACATGGGTTGGAGTTGGCTCTCCTACTTGGTGCCCTGGTGGTTCAGGCTCTGTCCTATCTGTTTTCTGCAGAAGTCTTACTCAGTTCCTTGCCTGGGTTGACCTTCTTTCAGGGATTGCTCAGTGACATCCCCCACGTAGTTCTAGGGTCCCTGTTGGGGTTGATTCTATTCAATTTGCCTTGCGGGGTGTTCCCCTTGGCTCTATTCTGGATGCTGTCTGACGGTTCTTATCCATGAGGTTGCCCTTCTGGGACTGTTACCTCAGTCGGCCGTGCGCCTGAGCGGGCGGATTGTTTAGCTAGCCTCGTTTTCTTCCTGTATCTTCACCGTGATGTGGTGGCGTTTTGCCTTACGTTGGTTATTCTGCCTAAGGTGGTGTCTTAGGCTCAGGTATTAAGACATTATCCTTCTTCTGGGATTATTCCTTGTAATGCTAAGGCACAGGAATCTATTTTCCCTCAATAGGTGCTGGAATTTTTTTCCTGGATTGTCTCCTGTCCCTTAGGGGGCTGATGTTCCTCGGGGTTGTGGGCACTTACATCTGGATGTGCCTGATCTCGTCTGCCTCTAGGGGTTAGGCGGCCTTGGCCTGTATAAGATGTCCCTTCTGGTCCTGGGGAAGGCTTGGCTTCTTCCTGGGCTACTTTAGTTTTTGCTCTAGTTAGGCCTTTACTCAAGCCCATTCCTTAAGGGGACGAGTTCTTCTCACTCTATTCTGAGTACGCTGGTGCCTTGGTATCTTTGGGCATTTCAGCACCAGGTCTTGTTGAACAGGTTTGCTTAACGCTACTTGTATTCTTGTTTGTACCCTTTCAAGGGTTGTTTTGATGTTGAAGTTAGAGCCTTTGCTCGTGTCGCTCTTGGTAGCGAGGTATTGCAGGTGACAGTGCTTTCAACTGTCTGCTGTTGCCTTTTTTGTTGGGGATCCCACCCTGTTTCTATGGACACTGCTATTGGATGTCCCAAGTGTAAGTATTATATCTGGAGCAGGACGTACTGTATACTTAGAATAATACAATTCTGTGAAATACTCACCTGTAGAATTGGTATTATACGTATACAGTACGTCCTGCTCCACCCCACCCTGGTTTGCATTATTCTGGATCCCCTGTATGGTGATTGTTGTTCTTGTTATCATTACCAGTTGTTTTGGTGGTTGGTTTCTCCCGGCTTCTGGTTCACTGCTTTTCAATGCTGGGGATGTGTGGGAGGTCCCTGGGTATATGAAGGGCCGGGAGGAGCCTGTTTTTGCATGTCTGCAGTGCACAGCGCCCTCTGGCGGAGGATAACCTAATTGTAAGTATTATATCTGGAGCAGGACGTACTGTATACGTATAATACCAATTCTACAGGTGAGTATTTCACAGAATTGTATTTTTTTTGGTTTGCCTGTACTATTCTTTGAATCATTAATTCTGTAACTTACTTTTAGTTTACCCCACAATGCAAAAATCCCAGGATACTCCACCTTTGCACACTTAATTAATGATTTATTGATGCAGAACTGCCTGTCAAACCCCAAAGGAGTGACAAATGATAACAAGGGGGCGTGGACTTGAAAAAGGGACAGTAGTTGGGAGGTATTTGTAAGTGGTGCTGGACTGTGAACTAGGCAAGTAAATAAGGTCATTTCACCTAACAATTTGGGGGTAGTCCATAGACCTAAAGCCATATTTGACTTTAGGTCCACTGTAAGAGATAAAATACAAGGCTGACCCGTTACAACCCCTCATAGTCTCTCCTAGATGCATAACTCCCAAGTGTCCCTGATTTGGAGGGACTGTCCCTCTTTTGAGTCCACATCCCCCTGTCCCTCCTTCTCATTTGTTCCTCTTTGAGGTTTAACATGCAGATCTGCATTAATAGATGATTAATCTGCCTATTTGGGAAGTATTTTAAAGTGTTTCTATTGCTGTAACTGTTACACCCTATCCATTCTTCAATGAGGGGACGTGGCTTATTTTAACAATTGTCCCTCTTTCCCATTTTGAAAAGTTTGAAGGTATATGGATGACCAGAAACCGCTGCACACACTGCTACTGTTTTATATATTGTAGGAGCGGCAGTGTATGCATAGGCTACAAAGGGTAGAAGGTGTGGGGGTCAGCTCTCTTTGGGCGAGTATGGCTTGTGTAAGCCCCGAGAAAAGGGCTTGTGTCATGAGCTTACACAACCAGAGCTCGTTGTTCTCTCAGCTTCCACACGGCCGCTCTCGGCAGCTGTAGAAATACCGCCCGGCCAATGTCGGGGAGCTGTGGTGGCCATGTTTAATGACGTCACCAGGCGGAGGTCAGCGCAGCTTGGGTCCTGTGCACCGAGTGATTCCGGATGGAGGGGGAGGATGGAGCGGTGCCACTTGCCCCCCGGATGGGTAAGGAAGGGCCAGCGGTCACTGGTGCTTTGCCTGTATGTGGAGGTGTGCAGCATTAGCAGTGCGTCACAGAGGACAGCTGCCAGTGGTTGTCAGGAGAAGTGAGGTAGCTCCCTGCACCCCTCCTCCCGCCCGTTTGCTTCCCTGAGGTGCTGTGTGGAACATGGTGCCCTATTACCAGAGCAGCAATCCCCCCAGTAAAAACCCACATAACAGGTAATTCATTGCTGGGGTACACGGAGCTGGCGGGGCAGTTGTTAAAGTGGACCTAAACCTGGGGTTTTGACCATCCTGGGCATTAGTTATGTGTTCCCAGGAATTCATGACTTGGGATGCCCTGCTATGTGAAACCCCCTGGGATCACTGATATACTTACCTTTCAGGCAATCCCGCAATGAATGCTTGTGCTCTCATCCAATCAATGCTCTGTATAATGCACGGCACAGAAGTCTGACTAAAGAGCCTGGCATGGTATGCGTCTGCATCCCTGGTTTCTCTCCTTCAGACACAGGCGCTCCCATACCCACCCTGTTTGAATGGCTTAGAGAAGCAGCCCATGCATGCACCATGGGATTGACAGCAAGGTGAGTATGCTGGCAATCCCAGAGGGTTTCACACAGTGAGGCATCACAAATTAGTATGCCTTGGGTATAGGGAATCAAATTTTGGTACTCTTTACACAGGAACCCCTCTCCTGTTTTGGTCTGGTATACAGGGACATACAGATTTGGGACACCCCTGTCTGTGAAATCTTACCCACTGTGCATACATGAGCTCCAATGAAAATAAATTGCCATGCATATTAATGCCTGGCAAACAATTTTGATTGCTGGATAGCTCCAACTGACCTATGGCTGCGCACACCCGCCACTACCCATTCAGATAAGCCTGCTACATCAGACTGATAAGTGTTGGGGATGCCACCAGAGGCCTGAGCATGTGCCATAGAGGTGGGAAACAAGGTAAGATTCACACATCGGGGCATCCCAAATCGGGATGCCCTTGGGAAGATGTTTTAGGCCGGGTGTCAAGGGTGTGGTCCATTTCAATTTGGACCAAAATTCTTGAAAGACTTCTCTCTATGTGGCATCCTGATTTGGGACGGCTTGTGGGATAGACTTTAGATCAGATTGGAATATCAATTTCCATTCCAGAAAAAGGGAAATAGCCTCTCTGTTTGATCACCACCACTGGCAAACCACCAGGTTCGCTGGGCACATAGTGGATGGAGCAAGGACTGCCCAGGTTCTCAGCAGGATCTGCTGCTGGACCCCTGATTTAGGAAAGGTTAAAGCCCAAAATAGAGCGTTTGGTTTAGTTAAAAGCAAACCCAAACCCTGCATTCCTGGCACTAGAGTCCATCTGATTTGGGATGCCCTGTGAACCCCCTCCCTCCCCACTAGCATGATTCTGACAGAGCTGTGCTGCTACCAGGTGCTGTGGCAATGATGAGCTTGTCATTGCTGCAGGAACCCAGCTCTGTCAGCGTTATGTGCACAGCCTGAATGACATCCACATCTGTCAGGTGTGGTGAGTATGCAGTGCACAGGGCCTGTGAAAATTGGTGATTCTGGGATGTTTCTCAAACAGGGTATCCAGAAACATATTTACCCCTGAGGGGACCACAACCCTCGGCCACTCAACCACACAGCGTCCCTGCGTGGAATTCGAGAACATTATTAGTGATCCCCTCCAGGGGAAGGCAAGGGCCAGCACCAGGTTTTAGAATCTTTGAAATCCCTGACTATCCTCCCCTCCCCCCTAGAACAGGAAATGGATATTTGCACCTACTGAATTGTCATGGAACACTTTTTTTTATTTTCCTTCCCTGCTGGCTCTATGTCATCATTGCACCCCTCACTGTAGCCCCCGAGATGTACCATGTGTGCAATCCTGCCCAGATCTCGGCTTTACCTTAGAGGGGAAACCATCGTTAGACATCTGCCTCAGCGAGAAATGCAATATGCAAAAAGTTATTTTCCCTATGCCTTGGGGACGAGGCCCTGGGGTGGATGCCCTGGCACACAGTTGGCAGTTTGATCTAGCTTATGCCTTCCCTCCACTACAGCTTCTCCCCCAGGTAGAAAGAAAGATTGCCTGAAAGCCAGCAAAGGTCTTTATGATAGCCCTGATTTGGCCCAGAAGAAGCTGGTTTGCTGCCCTAAAGAAAATATTGCTGGAAGAACCATGGGAGCCCCCTCTACTTCCAGATCTAGGTCTTCTGAACTTTAACCTAGAGCTGCAGCTATCTTTTGTTTGTCCCACACTGTCTGCTGCTAGAGCAAAAAGGGGAATTTATTGGCAATTTATTTTATTTATAGGGCTGTGCCACCAAAACTTTGTTTTGAAATAGTCAGTTGCTAGAGGGGTAGAGAAAGGCCCAGCTCTCAGGGTGAGAAAAAGTAGTCGTGCATAAATAAAATCTGGGCACTGGACTACAAAAGAGGGTCTGGATGTCAGCAACAGACGCACACCAGGACGAATCCTCTGTGTGGCAGGTAAGCAAACAAGGTTTTGTCTTTACACATAGCCTGGACAATATCTTTAAATCTGACCCAGAGACTTTAGGCCATCCCGATATTCTTAGTATACAGTACGTCCTGCTCCAGATAGATTACTTACACTCGGGTATTACTCCGCTAGATGGCGCTGGACTGCAGAGACATCGAAAATAGGCTCCTCCCGGCCCCTCAAATACCCAGGGACCTCCCACAATCCCCAGATCTTCTCTGCAGTCTGGACTGCGAAGGACAAGAAGATGGCTCTCTCTACTCGCAGGTGAGCGGGGCTATTAGCCTGCGGCCCTGTAGAACTATTCCCACCCGTTCCATCAGTAATTGCCTCCCAGCCTTGGCTGCGCTGGTCGGGTGATGGTAGGCAGCACCGCTGTTAGGTGCTTAGGAGCGCTGCTCCACCGCAATCCCCCACCAAAGGGTAGGCGGTATAGGCATATGGTGAGCCTCTATGGGATGCCCCTCCCGCACTATTGCCCCTTGCCCTTGTCTATCGGTGGGTCCTGTTAAGTGGCCGCTGTCCTCCCTCACTCTCCTTGTAGCCTTCGGGGGAGGGAGGGTGGGTGTATGTGTGTATATATGTGTATTGTCTTTTGTGCTTCACTACATTATGCTTGGTGTCAGCCGCTGTGCTGACTTGTTTTCACTTATTGTGCCTTGAAATTGCCGCCGCCGCGCGCGCTTCCCTGTGTTTCGCGCTTGGCGGCAGCGTTACTTCAGGCGCCGGTGCGCCGTCATTGGCTGCTTGTCACGTGTATGGCTTTGCGCTCTTCGGGGGGGTCGGGCCCGTCTTTGGCGCGTTCCGCGTCACTGTTCATGCGGGCCTGCCCCTCGAGGTATACCGACGCCATTTTGTTGCTTGGTTCCGGCTGCTGCGTGACGGGCTTCTACCTACCGCGGTCCGTGAGTGCCCTAGCGGGTGGCTTTATAAACGTTGTTATTATTGTATACTTACGGCTTCCTTTCGCTTCTGTCTTTCAGCCGGGCCGAACCCTCTTGGCTTCTCCCGGCCCCACTCCCTCTATTTGGTTCATTAACTTGTGAGGCCTAGTTAATTACTCCCACTTCCTTAGGGGGTTATTGGGGCATCCCGGGTTGCTCTTATAGCGCCAATCCCTATCGGCCTATTGTGCCGTCATAATCACCATATGGAGGCGTCTCAGGATAAAGTGCTCGGGGCTGCTTCGGGACAAGCCCGGCTGTGTGTAGCTTGTGGGGAGTCCCATATTGACGCTGACAAGGCGCGGGTCTGTGTACCCTGTGCCGAACAGGTGCTTGCACTGCAATCCGGCCTTCCAGTGGCTGAGTCTGCGATTCGTTTCACCTCACCTACTCCCCCAAGCTTAAAGAGGACCAACACCCAGGGGTGATCGGCCCGGAAATCTATAAGATTCCCGGGCCGATCACCTCCCACCCCACGGGACATCCGAGATCGGGATGTCCCGCGGGGTGAAACCCCCCAGAAACCCCAAAAACATCTTACCTGATCCGCCGCCGCTTCCGCCGCCGCCGCCTCCCGCGCGCCCCTCCAGACGTGCGCGCGCCGGCCCTCTGTGAATGGCCGGCGGGGGCGCGCGCGCGCCGAGAGTGACGCGCGGGAGGCGGCGGCGGCGGAAGCGGCTTGGACGTTCCTGATCCCCGCCTGGACGTTGGCGGGGATTGGCTGCGGCGTTCACGTGGGAGCGTTGAGAGGTGAGTTTTTTGGGGTTTCTGGGGGGTTTCACACAGCGGGGCACCCCCGATCGGGGTGCCCCGCCGAAGTGGACCAAAACCCAGGATAGTCAAAATCCTGGGTGTTGGTCCACTTTAAATCTCACTCCTACTGAGTTGCATACAAGTGGGGAGTCTCAGCCTGATGTGTCTTCTAGACTGGCTAGTGTTGAGAAGTTGATTGCTAATACCATGGCACTTAACGCCTGATGTCACTCTTTTCCCTATGGAAGCTGATGAGTTTTTGGAACTGTCTGGCTATACCTCTTTGGAGGAAGGGGAGCTATTCTCCGACTCAGGGTCATCTGATGAGAGGCCCAGGGGTCATGACGATTCTGGCTCTGACCCCTGGGCCCCGGATGATACTGATAGACTGTTGGCTCAGATTTTTGAGGTTCTGTCCATCTCTCCCCCTTTTTCATACTGCTAAGTCACGCTTGGAATTTCCTGAGCAAGCACATTTTAATAACCTTGTGCTCAAGGAATGGGAGCGTCCCAGTAGACTTCCTGGTGTACCTAAGATTTGGGATAGGAAGTATCCCTTTCCTGCTGATGTGGTGAAGTGTTGGTCATCCCCTCCCGAAGTGGATGCCCCGGTCCTAGGGTTATCTAACACCTCTGTCATGCACTCCCCTGACTCTACTACCCTGCGGGATGCTAAGGACCGGCGCATTGATCAGCTGGCGTCCCATGCCTTTGCATGTGTGGGGACGGCGCTGCGCCCGGTCTGTGCCTCTGCCATTACGGCTGTGGCTATTAGGACCCTGCTTAAAAGTGTCCTTGATGGTGCCCCTGATGATATGTCTAGGGAGGACTTTAATGCACTCTCTAGTTGTGATGTTTTTGTGACCTATGTCCTCTCGGCCCTGGATGACACCATTAGAATGTGTGGCAGAACCTCTGCCCTTGTGGTGGCTATACGCCGCTCGGTTTGGCTGCGCCAGTGGGCTGCTGACAACGCTGCCAAGAGAGCCCTCACTGGTTTTCCCTTCAAAGGACTACGCCTGTTTGGGGACCGCCTGGACCTGTTTGCTAAGGGAGGCAGGTTACCCCAGCGCAGGCGGCAGTCTCGGCCCTTTCGGGGTCAGGGCTCCTTTTCCTCCCCCTACCGTGGTGCTAGACAAGGGAGAGGGGTTTCCTTTACTGGGGCCCGAGGAGACTTCTGGGGTAGGGGCAGAGGACGGGGACGCCCTGGCTCCTCCTGGGGCTCCAAGCTTAAATCCTCTCCCAAGCCCCCTCAGGCATGATGGGGCGCCCTCACCCATCCGGGTGGGGGGGCGGCTTCAGCACTTTGCTCGCGTCTGGAGGCTTCATGTCTCAGACCGGTGGATTCAGGAGGTAGTGTCCTCCGGTTACAAGAGAGTTTGCTGCCTGCCCTCCCCCAAGGTTCATCAGATCCCGGATTTCTCAGGACCCTGTGTCAGCTCAGGATCTAGTGCTGGCGGTGCAAAGCCTTCTGGAGCTGGGGGTCATCTGCAAGGTCCCTTTAAGAGAAAGGGGCAAGGGCTTCTATTCCAACCTCTTCACCGTGCCCAAAAATGATGGGTCAGTCAGGCCCATCCTGAACTTGAAAATCCTCAACAAATTTGTCAGGTGCAGGCGCTTTCGCATGGAAACTCTGCGCTCTGCCATCAGTTCCCTGCGCCCAGGGGATTTCATGACGTCTGTGGACATCAAAGATGCTTACCTTCATATTCCTGTGTTTCCAGGTCATCAAAGGTTCCTCAGGTTCGCTCTGGAAGATCAACACTACCAATTTGTGGCATTGCCCTTTGGTCTCACTTCAGCTCCCAGGGTGTTCACCAAGGTGCTGGCAGGAGTGATGTCTCTGCTCAGGGTTCAGGGCATCCGCGTGCTGCCCTACCTGGACGACATTCTCATCACTTCCCAGTCTCTACATCAGGCAGAGTTGGATACTCAGCTGGTAGTGCCCACCCTGGAGTCATTTGGCTGGGTGATCAACCATCCCAAGTATTCTCTGTCTTCCTCCTTGATGACTTCATTCCTGGGAATGAATCTGGATACAGTTCAGGCAAGGATTTTTCTTCCTCAGCAGAAGGTGGAAAGTCTGATTGTGCAGGTCCAGTTCCTGCTATCTTGTCATCATCCCTCCATCAGGCAGGGAATGCAGCTGGTGGGCCTGATGGTGGCATGCTTCGAGGCCCATCAGGCAGGGAATGCAGCTGGTGGGCCTGATGGTGGCATGCTTCGAGGCGGTCCCTTATCCTCAGTTCCACTTGAGGCCTCTGCAACTCCACCTCAGTATGGGACAAGGACCCTGTGTCCCTGGACCGGGTCTTTGTGCTTTCCCCCCTGGTCAGGCGGTCCCTCTCGTGGTGGCTGGACTCCAGGAACCTGTTGGGGGGCAGATCCTTTCTGACCCCCTCCTGGGAGACGGTCACCACGGATGCCAGTCTGTCAGGTTGGGGGGTTTCTGGAAGTCCTTGCAGTTCCAAGGGAGGTGGGGCCCTCAGGAGGCCCACACACCTATCAACGTCTTGTAACTGCGGGTGATCAGGTTGGTTCTGGCTCAGTTGACTCATTACCTTCGGGGCCTGCCTGTTCAGGTGCGCTCGGACAACCAGGCGGCAGTTGCCTACATCAATCATCAGGGAGGGACCCGGAGCAGGAGGGCCCTTCAGGAGGTGTCTCTGATCCTGACCTGGGCGGAGGCCAATGTTTCCTGCATATCAGCGGTGTACATCCCGGGGGTGGAAAATCTGCTGGCAGAGTCTCTGAGCAGGGGGACCTCTCGCCAGGGAAAATGGTCCCTCTGCAACAGGGTGTTTCAAGCTCTGTGTCAACGTTTGGGCCAACCAGATGTGGATCTGTTTGCGTCCCATCACAAACACAAGCTCCCGGCCTTTGTCTCCCTGTCCCAGGATCCTCTGGCCTTGGCCACGGATGCCCTAGCAATGTCATGGCAGGACGTTCAGCTCCTGTATGTCTTTCCTCCATTCCCCCTGCTGGGCAGGGTTCTGCGCAAGATTTCTCTGGAGGGGGTGCCAGCAATTCTGGTGGCCCCCTGGTGACCAAGAAGAGTGTGGTTCGCAGACGTGGTGCAGCTGGCAGTAGATCAGTACTTTCTGCCCAGGGTGCCAGACCTGCTCACTCAGGGTCCCTTACGCCATCCCAATTTACAAACTCTGGCTTTGACAGCCTGGCTGCTGAGACCTCCATCTTGATGGAGAAGGGGCTGTCTACCTCTGTTGTTGATACCATGATAAAGGCTAGGAAGAAGTCGTCTTCTTCCATTTATTACAGGGTTTGGATTGCCTACATTGACTGGTGTGAGTCTAAGTCTCTCCCCTGTCGTGTGTTCTCTATTCCCAGGATCCTGGAGTTCCTGCAGCATGGGTTGGAGATGGGGCTCCAACTCAGTACTCTGAAGGGTAAGGTTTCTGCCCTGGCTGTTTTCTTCCAGAGGTCCTTTGCTCAGCATTCTCTGATCAGGACTTTTTTCCAGGGAGTTACTCACGTGCGTCCCCCACGTAAGCCTATGTTGCCTGTTTGGGATCTGAACTTGGTTTTGTCAGCCTTGCAGGGTGCTCCCTTTGAACCTGTGCAGGATGCTGCCCTGGCCATTCTTACTCTCAAAGTTGTCTTTTTGGTGGTTATCACCTCTGTTAGGCGTGTGTCTGAGTTGGCGGCGCTCTCCATCCAGCCTCCCTACTATGAGAGACACCAGGACAAGGTGGTGTTTCGTTTCGAGCCAGACTTTCTGCCTAAGGTTGTGTCTGCCTTTCATTTGAATCAGGATATTGTTCTTCCGTCATTGTGCCCTAATCCTAGTAATGCTAAGGAGAGGGTCTTGCATTCTTTGGATGTGGTTAGGTGTCTGAAGTACTATCTGGTGGCTACTACACCTTTCAGAAAAACTGATGCTATTTTTGTGGTCCCTTCTGGTCCTAGGAAGGGTTTGGCTCCTGCCAAGTCTACTATCAGCAAATGGATCCGTCAGGCTGTGATTCAGGCCTACTCTGCTAAGGGGAAGAATTCTCCCTTCCGCCTTACTGCTCATTCTACTCGTGCTATTGGTGCCTCTTGGGCTTTTCAGCACCAGGCTTCTGTTGAACAAGTTTGCAAGGCCGCTACTTGGTCTTCTGTTCATACCTTTTCAAAATTTTACAAGGTTGATGTTAGGGCCTCAGCTGATTCTGCTTTTGGCCGCAAGGTTCTGCAGGCGGCAGTGGTTTAAACTGTCTGCTGTTACTTTGGGGATCCCATCCTACTTTATGGACACTGCTATTGGATGTCCCAAGTGTAAGTAATCTGTCTGGAGCAGGACGTACTGTATACTAAGAATTATACAATTCTGTGATTACTCACCTGTAGAATTGGTATTATGAGTACGTCCTGCTCCACCCCACCCTTGGGTTTGCTTTATCTTGGATCCCCTGTATGGTGATTGTTATCATTGTTATAGTTCCCAGTTTGGGATTGTTTTAATTCTCCCGGCTTCTCGTTAACTGCTTTTCAATGCTGGGGATTGTGGGAGGTCCCTGAGCATTTGAGGGGCCGGGAGGAGCCTATTTTCGATGTCTCTGCAGTCCAGCGCCATCTGGCAGAGTAATACCCGAGTGTAAGTAATCTATCTGGAGCAGGACGTACTGTATACTCATAATACCAATTCTAGAGGTGAGTACCGTATTTTTCGCCCTATAAGACGCACCAAAAGTGGGGGGAAAATGCCAGTGCGCCTTATCGGACGAATGTAAAAAAAAAAATTAAAAAATAAAATTAAACTCACCCGTTCCCGGTGCTCCCGCCTTGCCTGCCGCACTGCAGGAGGCCAGAAGAAGACAGAAGAGCGGTGGGCTCTGTCCCCGTCCCCGCCACTGCTATTGCTGAGGCAGTGATTGCAGCGGCAGCTGCTGCCTCTCCCGGCAAGGGCAGGAGTGAACAGCCGGGTCCGTGCAGCAGGTGGGCGTGGCCTGCATCGCGCAGGCCACGCCCACTCGTTGCATGGACCCGGCTGTTCACTGCTGCCCTTGCCGGAAGAGGCAGCAGAGAAGTTGCAGAAGAGAAGAAGGAGCGGCTGTCCCTGTCCCCGCCGCTCCTTCTTACTGGCCGGGCCGCGCAGACACCCGGCTCCATAGAACGGGTGGGCGTGGCCTGCAACGCGATGCACGGCGGCGCAGGCCACGCCCACCCGATTCACGGGGCCGGGTGTCTGCGCGGCCCAGCCAGTAAGGAGCAGCGGCGGGGACGCACCTCCATCTTCAACGCGGGATAAACATGTGAGTTTATTTTTTTTTCATTGTTATTGTGTGCCTATGGGGAACGGGGGGGAGGGTGTAAGACTGCTTCTATGGGGAATAGGAGGGGGGTGCCACACTGCCTATATGGGGAATAGGAGGGAGGGTGCCACATTGTCTATATGGGGAATATGAGGGGGGTGCCACATTGCCTATATGGGGAATATGAGGGGGGGTGCCACATTGCCTATATGGGGAATATGAGGGGGGTGCCACATTGCCTATATGGGGAATAGGAGGGGGGGTGCCACATTGCCTATATGGGGAATATGAGGGGGGTGCCACATTGCCTATATGGGGAATATGAGGGAGGGTGCCACATTGCCTATATGGGGGATAGTAGGGGGGTGCCACAGTGCCTATATGGGGAATAGGAGGGGGGTGCCACATTGCCTATATGGGGGATAGTAGGGGGGTGCCACAGTGCCTATATGGGGAATAGGAGGGGGGTGCCACATTGCCTATATGGGGAATATGAGGGGGGGTGCCACATTGCCTATATGGGGGATAGGAGGGGGGTGCCACATTGCATATATGGGGAATAGGAGGGGGTGCCACATTGCCTATATGGGGAATAGAAGGGGGGTGCACACTGCCTATATGGGGAATGGGTGGGGGAATGATACACTGCCTATATGGGGAATGGGAGGGGGGAATGCCACACTGCCTATATGGAGAATGGGAGGGGGGAATGCCACACTGCTTATATGGGGAATGGGAGGGGGGAATGCCACACTGCTTATATGGGGAATGGGATGGGGGGAATGCCACACTGCCTATGGGAATGGGATGGGGGGAATTCCACTCTGCCTATGGGAAGGGGGAATGACACATTGGGAATGGGAGGGGGATTACTGTAATTGGAGGATACTGCACTTTGCCTATTATTTGGTTAAAAATATTATTTTTCTTATTTTCCTCCCCAAAATCCTGGGTGCGTCTTATAGGCCGGTGCGTCTTATGTGGCGAAAAATACGGTAATCACGGAATTGTATTTTAGATGGTAGCCTGAGAATGAGCTAAATACCTACCAATGCTTAAGTTTCAGCATTGCAGAAATCTTTGGCAACCATGCTCCAATGCTGCAAAGAAGCTTCTGTGATGGAATGTGGAAATAGTGTTTTAGACTGTTCTCAGGCTACTGTTAGATTGTGGGGAATGACAAATCAGGTGGGATGAGTGACATTTTGACTTCAGGTCCTATACTGTCTTTTGGACTTCTTTACCCCGGTCCACTAGAGAGCTGAAATGGTGAACAATATGTTGTTTTGAGTCTGTTAGTGGGTCCTTTGGTTTATTGGAGAATGACATTCTAGACTGTTATGACGATTGTTCATCCAGTAAAATAGCTTGTGCTGCTTTCCGGCATCTTGTGTACTATATGGTGTGATAGGTTTATGCCAGCAGTGTGTACCATGGCATATGTACAGAGGCAAGTGCGGGCTCTCTGGGGCTGACTGTATTCCGCAGGGCATTTTTCCAAGCTGCTCAATATGGTGATTCCAGACACAGCATATGGCCAGTAGCTGGAAGTGATTTCTGAAAAGTGTACAGTTCTATAACTAAGCAGAAAAAAACTAAATGAAGTACCGGTAACTTTTGTTGGTCATTAACTGTAGAGGGGCATAATATTCCAAACAGACAGAGCCCCACAACAGATATTTCACATAGTAATCCCAGCGCTTTAGAAAAGGTGAACTGGGTGTCATATAGAAAATTCAGTTTTCCTTGTGTGTGTTTGTTATTCAAAGCATATAGATTTTATCCTTTATTCTCCAGGCAATGGCTCACATTGGACTTCTGTTCTTTATTTGCAGGACGCAACCTGAAGGCCTGGCTGCAGGACCAGTATTGTGACCATGAGCTGGAGCAGTGCCAGGACACACTGCTGCACAATGCAGCCTGCGTGGGGGATATTGACACACTGAAGACTCTGCTACAGGAGGAGAGGTTTCTAAGGTATGACTGACTTTGTAGAAAATCTGAATTCTGTGGCATACCTTGCCCTATGGCAGGTTTTTAGTTTTCTTCATGGGGATTTTCTTTTACAAATCTCAAAATGTAAATTGTAGAATAAATGCAGTTTTGTAGGCAAACCACCTCAGTTAGCACAGCAATAAGGAGAAACTACGTGCTTGCCATTTCCCCCTGCTAGTGTAAAAATAGAAATAAAAAAAAAAAAATCACCTCTGGTATTGTTGTAAAGCTGGGGGTCTCCTCTTCCTGGGGGGGCATCCGATCCCTCCCCTGTCGTCTCCCGTCTTCAGGAGGGGGCCCGAAACTGGCCGCCCCCCCCATTTTCGCCGCTGACACTGCGCCTGTAAAAGAAAAAATAAGACAGTCACTCACCTCCTCGCCCGATCCCTCCGCCGCATCTTCTCTTCACCAGGGGGGTTCCTGTCCCCCCCCCCCGGGCTCCCCCCCCCCCCCCCGGGCTCCGCAGGCTTCAGGTGAGGACCCTCTTCCGGGTCCTCACCTCCTCTTCTGACGTTGCTGGCCGCCGCACCTAGCCCCGCCTTTTGTGGGAGGAGCGGGATGATGTCATCCCGCTCCTCTTAACCCTCACCCCAGCTCCGGCATCTGTCAGATGCCGGTGGTGATTGGAGCAGGGCAGGTGAGAGGCGAGGAGGCTACGATCGGAGCCTCCTTTCCTCTCACCTGCCCTGCGCCAATCACTATCGGCATCTGTCACTGTCAGTGGCGCGGGACAGTGGCGTGGGACGCAGGATCGGAAGTGAGTAAAGTAAAACAAAATTTAATTTTTTTCTCTTTGTGTCCGTGTCTTTATTTTTTACATTTAACCCCTTGTGAACTGGTAAGGGGTCCATGAGATAACCCCCGGCACCCCCATTACCTGCCTCCCCAAAGCCCGAGGGGGGGGGGGGCAGAAGAGCCCTTGGCCATGGGCTATGCGGGCTGGTAGCCTGCAGGGCCAGGGGCCATAAAAGCCATAAAAGGCCCCTGCGCCCTGTTCCTACAAGCCCTGCATAGCTGGTCCCGGGCTGGTTACTTCGGGCAAGGGGGACCCCATGACATTTTTTTGGGGAGGGGGGACTCTGTCATTTTTTTTTCTCGATTTAACCCTTTGTAGTGTGGATGGTAGTTGTATTTTATTTGTAAATGTTATAAAGTACTTGTTTCAGTTAGGGGGGTCTCCTGGGCAGGAACGGGGGGCTACCGATAAATATGTGGTACCGTTCTAATCGGTAGAAATGGGGCTTTCACATGCAAAATGGTTTTCTTTAATAAAATACATTTTTTATTTAAAATAAAAGAGGCAATTTTCTAAAAAATATATATTTATTTATTTTTACTTAATAATATTGTAAAATACAGAATAAAATTTACAAACAAGACATTTCATGTTAAAGCCTAAACTCTGCTGCAAAAAAAAAAATATATATAATTTTCCTGAAAATTCCAGCAACAATGGCGCAAAACATGGCGCAAAATGGGGAAAAATGACCTGTCAACAGAGGGTGACAAAATCTCAAGTAGGCTGGCAATTAAAGGGTTAAAAGTAGCTATGCATGTTGGGTATTGTTCTGTTTGGGGGACCTTGCGCTTTCAGATTTAGCTTGTTTTTTCTTGTTTGCATATTTATATTTTAGGAAAAGGTGTTTTTTTATTCAGCTTTTTTATAAATTTTTTAGGGAAACCCTGTGCAACCAAAGAATTCTTTGAGGGATTAATTCCAGAAAGATGAGCCCACTACAACAAGCTGGGTACGCTTAGAAAGCCTAACGTGTACTTTCAGGAAATATATGGTTTCTGGGGGATATTCCAAATGTAAAGGGTTGTTTTGGTTGAAAAAAGGTGCGCACTTTGTCTGCAGAGCTGAAATTTTCAAGTAAAATTACCGTTACTCACATGCTTTACTTTGGGGTGTTTGGCAACTCTTCCCTTGACAGTAGCAATGTATGTTGGGTATCGTTCTGTTCGGGGGATGTTGCTTTTTCAGAATAAACTTGTTTTTTCTTGTTTGTATATAGTTTTTTTAGGAAAATGTGGCTTTGATTCTGCTTTTTTATCTTTTTTTTAGTGAAACTCTTTGCAACCAAAGAATACATTGAGGGATTACTTCCAGAAAACTATGGCCACATCAACAAGCCTGGTACACCTAGAAAGCTTGAGGTGTGTACTTCCAGAGAATATATAGTTTGTTGG
Source organism: Gastrophryne carolinensis (assembly GCA_027917425.1). Classification (NCBI taxonomy): domain Eukaryota; kingdom Metazoa; phylum Chordata; class Amphibia; order Anura; family Microhylidae; genus Gastrophryne; species Gastrophryne carolinensis. The sequence goes on from CM051240.1 coordinate 187,098,553, forward strand.
GGGGGTTTCAAATGTAAAGGGTTGTTTTTCTGGAAAAACTGCAAGGTGCGCATAGCACATAGCATAGTTGTATTTTATCTGAAAATCCCCTAAAGCGCTGTTTCAGTTTGGGGGGGGTTTCCTGGGCAGGAAAGGGTGTCTACCTATACATATGTGGTACCGCTGTAACCCAGAGAAATTGGGATTTCACACGCAATAACATTTTTTTTACAAACTTACATTTTTTATTACAAAAAAACACTACAATTTGTAAAAAATAATTTTTTTTAAATTTTTTTTCACATATTTCACCTAACAATATTGAGAATACACCTAAAAAATGACAAACAAGACATTTAATGTCAAAGCCCAGACTATGCTGAAAAAAACAATATATCATTTTCCTGGGAAATTCCTGGAAATCCCTTCAAAAATCACATTTGGACATGGGAAGCGCAAAATAGTGCAAAATGGTCTGGCAACAAAGGATGACAGAAACTCCAGGTAGGCTGGCACTTAAAGGATTAAACCAGACCAAAAGTCATATTCGACCAGAAAATGTCATATTTTGGTTCGGTAATCATGATTTCTAGGGGCATCACAATTTAGGATGTCCCACAGTCGAAAATCCCAGCTTGAGTGGCACTTGCAAAGCCGCATAAGTTCCTATGTGTATGACATCTTTGCTGTGATGAGGGGTTACATTGATGTTCATTAGACGAAGATGGCATAACCTACACAGTATTTACTAAATAGAATAGAGTTGCTTTTATTTGCTAAGTACCCAGTTTGCAAAAGGAATTCTTTCCAGCAAATTACATCCTTCTGAAATACTTGGTAGTGGACAGATTGACATAAGCAGGGACAACAATAGAACTCAAAATTAGGGAGGAAATGGAGGGTAAAATAGATTGGTAGAGTGGAATAATCCTTTCACTTTCAGTTGTCTGCAAGGACTGACAGCAGGACATACACTAGTCAGTGACCAGGGGACCATGAGCTGTCTGAGATACTCAAACACCACCTGACTTTTGCATATTGTATAAGTCAGGCGTGTGGGGAGAAGCGGTCAGTGATCCCCTCTGCAGTTCTACCAATCTGCTGAAGTCTGATTTTTATCTCTCTTGCTCGTCTCTGCAAACCAGCAAGGGAGGGTGAAACATGGGACTGAGCTGATGATTGTAGAATGTAATAATATGTAATTCAGTACTCCAGCCACTTAAAGTCATTCAGCAGGCAAATAAGAGTACAAAAAAGGGTACTTTTTCTTCTCTTTCACTTAGTCACGCAGGCTATTATTCTTTATACTTGGGTAATATCTCCCTGGACCAAGGCCAAGGCAGAGATCACTAGCTCTGTGTTCCCTCTCATCCCCACATTTAGCCAGGACACAGAATGCCTGCTCCTGTCGTGTGCCTATAGAGCAGGGGTACTCAACCACTTCTTGTAAAGGTCCATTTAAAGGCATCCGGTGAGAGGTGAAGGTCCGGGCGGAGGGCTGTCGTGAGGGGGGGGGAAGTGGGGGATAATTAGAAATTAGCACACTGGGGGAGGGCCTATAGATTCCCCAGACAAAACTAAAAAAAAGCTGCTTGCCCACATCCCCAAAACCCTACAGGGCACTGGGAAGAAACAGGAGTTTTTTTTGGCCCCATAGCATTACAAATTGAAGTCAGGGCCGGGGTCCGGAAATCTGGTGCCGAGGTCCACATTCGGACCCCGGTCCGCCAGTTGAGTATCGCTGCTATAGAGGAACGTGCCAGCATGAGCGCATCATCGAAATAACCATTCTTTCCATTAAAAGGCATTAGAGCCTTATCATTGGGTACCCTTGGTTTGTCTTTTATGTTTTTTAAATTTGTCTCTATGTGCTAAATGTTATGTATAGTGATTTTCTCTAAATACATTTATTGTTGATTATTTGTACATATTTTTGGGTGTGTGACCTTCTTTTTCAAGGGGTACTTGGGTTTCTCCATAGCCCCAACTCTGTATTGATATACTTGTAAGTTGTTCCCCTTGGGTGTGCACCCCTTTTATTACTTACTGGTCGTTCATTAGGAGGGCTGTGGGTAGCAAAAAATTTTTTTTTAGCTTTTCTTTTTGGAGGGGATATTTCGTGTCAGTGGATTAAGCGCTTAGTTGAAGGTGTGAATATTTCAGCAGAGAACAATCATATTCCTATTTGGCTAATCAACTTTGTTATTCTTAGTATACAGTACGTCCTGCGCCAAATATAATACTTACACTTGGGTTATCCTCCGCCAGATGGCGCTGCACTGCAGAGACATGGAAAAACAGGCTCCTCCCGGCCCTTCAAATACCCAGGGACCTCCCACAAATCCCCAGATTTCTCTGCAGTGCTAACTGCGAAGACATGATGTATCACTTTCTCGCAGGTGAGCGGGGCTACCAAAGCCTGCGGCCCTGTTGGACTATTCCCACCCATCCTCCCTGTGATGTGCCTCCCAGCCTGGGCTGCGCTGGTCGGGTGAAGGTAGGCAGCACCTTGCGTGCTTAACGGAGCAATGCTCTACCGCAGTCCCCCACCAAAGGGTAGGCGGTTTAGGGCTGATGGTGAGCCTCTAGGGGATGCCCCTCCCGCACTATTGCCCCGTGCCCCGTGTAGCGGTGGGCCCTGTACAAAGGGTCGCCATCCTCCCTCATTCCCCCCGTAGCCCGGGGGGAAAGAAAGGTGGGGGGGGGGGGGTGTAGTAAGGTCTTGTGTATGTTTTACACATTATGGGTTTAGTCTGCCCGGACTAGTATCCCTGGGGTCAGAACCGCGCTGTTTAGTTCTTACTGTGACGCTGCGGCGTCTTCATTGGCAAATCATCTCCTCTAAGTGTCCCATTCACTTCGCTCCTCATAACAGTTTGTATCCACCTCAGAGCTTCGCGCTCTTCGGGGGGGGGGCGGGGACATAGGTTGGCGCGCTCCGCGTCACTGGCCGCTCTGGCCCGCCCTTCGAGGTTCGCTTTGGCGCCATTTTGATGCTGGTCGCACGCATGTGTGGTGGCGGTCTTCCTCCTCCCTGGGTCTGTAAGTGCCCTAGCGGGCGATTTTCATGATCTGTGTTTACTGCGCATGGTTCTGACACTCTTTATTCCCATTATGTCTTTCAGACTGGTGAACACCATTGGCTTCTCCCGGCCCGGTGTTAAATTATAGCGGGCCTTGTTAAATTCTCCCACTTCCTAGCGGGTCTTTGGGGCATCCAGGGTTACTTATAGTGTAAATCCCTACTGGCATATTGATTAATCACCATATGGAGGCATCTCAGATTTATGTGACCTCCTGGACAAGACCGGCGGTGTATAGCGTGTGGACAACCCCATGCTGATGCTGGCAGGGCACGGGTCTGCGTACCCTGTGCCGAGCAAGCCCTGGCCCTGCAATCGGGTCGGCCAGGGGCTACACCTAGATTCAATTCACCTATCTCCCCAGGCTTAAATCTCTCTCCTGCTGAGTCGCCTACAAGTGGGGAATTGCAGCCTGCCGGCCCTTCCAGGCTGCCTACGGCTGAACAGATTATTGCTAGGTTGTCAGAGTGTATGGGCCCTGGTAGAAAGCGGCACCTGTCGCCCCATGTTTCTGTATGCTCTATGAGAACTGAGGGGTTTGCTACTCCGTGTGACTATACCCCTTCTGAAGAAGGGGAGTTGTTCTCTGACTCAAGCTCTTCTGATGAGAGGACGAGGAATCACAATGATTCTGGCCCGGAATACTGGGGCCAGTGTGACACTGACGACCTGTTGCTTAAGGGCTTTAAGGCACTGTCTATCTCTCCCCCCATACTGTGACTGCACGTTTGGAATTTTTAGAGCAGGCTCATTTCCATGCTCTTGTCCTCAAAGAATGGGAATGCCCCAGTAAACTTCCAGGGGACTGGGATAGGAAATACCCTTTTCCCCCTGAGGTGGTTAATTGCTGGTTGTCACCCCCCGTGGTGGATGCGCCGATCATAGGGGTCCCTAACCCCCCCTTTATTACAACCCCTGCCTATAGCCCCCTTCGGGATGCTGAGGACCGGCGCATTGAGCTGCTGGCCTCCCATGCCTTTTCTTGTGCCGGGACGGCGCTGCGTCCGGCCTGTGCCGCAGCCATTACTGCGGTGGCCGCTAGAACCCTCATCTAAAAATTGCTCGATCATCACCCCGAGGATCTCCCCTGGGAGGTGTTCAATGCACTCTCCAATTGTGATGTATTTGTGAAGTTTATTCTATTGGCGCTAGATGACGCAATTAGAATGTGTGCAAGAACTTCCGCCCTTGCGGTGGCTATTCGTCGCTTGCTCTGGCTGCGACAGTGGGGTGCTGATGATGCTACTAAAAAGACTCTTACTGGGCTCCCCTTCAGAGGGCAACGCCTATTTGGGGCCCGTCTAGACCTGTTCAGCAAAAGGCAAATCACCCCTTCGCAGACGGCCGTCCCGGCCCCCTCGAGGCAGGAGCACCCCCCCTCCACCCTACCTCAGTGTTAAACAGGAACCAGGGGTGTCTTTCCAGATTTTTGGGGCAGACTCCTACCCCACGAGCAGCAGGCAACGCTCTGGCCCCTCCGGCGGGGCTAAGCCCAAATCTTCCACCAAACCCCCTCAAGCATGATGGGGCGCCCTCGCCCGGCTGGGTGAGGGGATGGCTGCAGCACCTTGCTCTTATCAGGAGGCATCTCGCCTCATTCTGGTGGATTCATGAGGTTGTGTCCTCCAGATACAGGATAGCGTTTGCTGCACGGCCTTCCCCAGTTTTTATCAGGTCCCAGGTACTCCTGATCCCTTCCCCTGTTCAGTTGCTGGCACAGGCCATGCTAGGCCAGCAAGGTCTGAGGATCTCTTGCAGATTGCCCGTAATAGGCAGAGGCAAGGGCCGCTATACCACCTTCCACAGCCCCCCAAAGGATGGGTCGGTGGCCCATTCTGGATTCACAGCAATTCTCTAATTACAGGCAGTTTTCTGCATGGAAACTCTTGAGTTGGGCCATCAGCACCTTGCGCCAGTGGGCGTCTTGCCGCCTGTGGTGCTCTTCAATGCTTATGTTTACATTCCTGTGCCCTCAGATCTCTGAAACTCTCCAGGTTCGTGTTGGAAGTCCAACACTGTTAATTGTGGCCCTGCTATCTGGCCTCTCTTCAATTCCCAGAGTGTTCACTTAGGTGCTGTCGTTGGTGATATCTCTGATGAGACCAAGGGACGTCCGCGCGATGTTTACCCAGACGCCCTTCCTCACTTCCCTGTCTCTGCGTCAGGATAGTTGGATACCCGGCTGGTGAGCCATTGGGAGTCATTTGGATGGGTGTTCAATCACCTCGAGTCCTCGCTCTTCCCTAAAGTGGTAACTCCATTAATAGGAATGATTCTGGATGAGGTTCAAACCAGATTCTCCCCCTTTCAGCAATTAGGTGGGCATTCTGGTCTCATGGGCCCAGTCCCTCACTACTGTCCCGGTTTCTTAACACCAGGCAGGGATGTAACTGGTGGGCCGTTGTTAACTTGCTCGGCAGGAGCCCGAGCAGCTAAAGAGGTCCCTTATGCACCCCTGGAGCAGGGCCTGTGGGCCTTCCCTCCGGTATGACGGCTTTAAGTGGATGAACTCGAGGGACCTGTCTGGGGGCAGTTCCCTCTTGCCCTTCCTGGAAACGGCCACCATGGATGCCAACCTTTCAGGCTGAAGGGGATGGTTTTCTTCCAAAACTCCCTGCGATTCTGGTGTTGGAAGCCTAAGCAGTTAGCGTTTTTCAGTTGGCTCTTCTCACTTGACCGTTCCCCTTCCGGAATTGCCAGGCTGGGGGTGCTCGGTCCGTCTGATGACAGGCATACTACATTAACCATTGGAAGGGGCCTGGAGCTGGCGGACCTTCCAGGGAGTGTCTATGTTCCCTTATGGGCGGAGACAATGCTCCCTGCATGTCAGTGATATTGGCTCCGGCGAAGCCCCTCTGCGACAGGATGTGCTAATTTCTGTGTCGTTATGGAGTCCAACCAGTCGTGGATCTGTTGGGTTCCGTCACCTTCACAGGCTATTGGCCTTTGTTTCCCTGTCCCAGGATTCTATGTCAGTGGTCCGGATGCCTTAGTACCGTCTTGACAGGACTTTTGGTTCTGTATGCCCTTCTACATTTCCTCTGCTAGGCAGGGTTATGCGGAAGATTACTCTGGTAAGGGGACCAGTAATGCTGGTGGCCCCCAGTTGACCTAGTATAGTGTGGTTGCAGATATGGTACTGTGGTCAGTAGTTCTGCACCTTGCCAGGAGTGCCAGTTGATCACTCAGGGCCCCTTTACATTACTATAGTTCATGGGCCCTGGCCTAGTAGATCTGACTGCTAAAACATACATCTTGATGGAGACAAGTTTAGCTGTCTCGGTGTTGTGACTATGGGATGGCTAGGAGTGAGCCTCTTCTGCGTCTTCTTCTATTGTTGTAGGGTATGGCATACCCACAATTATTGGGACGAGTCTAGTCCTCTTATTTGTTGGACGTTCTCGGTTTCCAGGGCTCCAGTGTGGCCTTCAGCATAAATTGGAGTTGGTCACCCAGCTCAGCTCTCTGATGGGTCAGGTTCTGCCCTGTCCACCTTGCCTTCTCAGTCTCTGGTTCAGTCTTCCCTTGGTTAAGACTTCCTTCAGGGGGTGCTCTTGTGCGCCCTCCATGTACTCCTTTGGCCCCTGTTGGGATTGAAATTGATTTCATTCCGTCTGCTTGCAGGTTGGCTCCTGGTCCTATTCAGGACACTGTCTGGATGTCCTTACCCTTAAGGTGGTTCTTCTGGTGACTGTTACCTTGGTCAGGCATGTGTTAGTGGGCGGTTCGGTCTACCTAGCCCTCATTCCTTGAGATACACCAGGATAGGTGGAGTTCCGCCTGAAGCCGGATTCTCTACATCTGTAGGTGTCGTATGTTTCAATTATCCGAGATATTGTTTTTCCACGGCTGTCCCCCTTCCTTGCAACGTTGAGGAAGTGGTTCTGCATTCCTTATACAGGTGTTGGCAGTTTGTTTCTTTAGAAGTCACTGTGTCCTTTAAGGGAACTGAGGTTCCTTGGGGCTTTGGTCATTACATCCTGAATTTGCTCGATCTCGTCTGCTCTCGGGAGTTGGGCGGTTTGGTCCTGGTTGTTACCTTAATGGATGTTACTCCGGGTACCTTGTTTTTGGCCTTGGCTTCTGCCAAATTCATTAGCTATCGGATTGTCAGGCTATTACTCAGGCCTATTCAGGCAAGGGGAAGAACCTCCCTTGTTGCCTTGATTCCTTTCTACGCGTGCTTGATGCCTCTTGGGCTTTCAGCACCGGTTTTGCTGTTGATCTGATTGGTTAGGCCACTACAAATGGCCTTATGCTCATACCTTTTGCAAGGTTTTTACAATGTTGATATTAGGGCCTCAGCTCAGATGTCTTGGCCGTCTGGTTCTGCAGGTGACAGTGCTTTAAACTGTCTGCTGTAGTCGTTTTTTGTTGGGGATCCCACCCTACTTTATGGACACTGCTTTTGGATGTCCCAAGTGTAAGTATTATATCTGGAGCAGGACGTACTGTATACTAAGAATAATACAATTCTGTTAAGTACTCACCTGTAGAATTGGTATTATTGGTATACAGTACGTCCTGCTCCACCCCACCCTGTTGTTGCTTTTTCTGGATCCCCTGTGTGGTGATTGTTATCATTGTTATCTTTACCAGTTGTTCTGGGTGGTTTTCAATGCTGGGGATTTGTGGGAGGTCCCTGGGTATTTGAAGGGCCGGGAGGAGCCTGTTTTTCCATGTCTCTGCAGTGCAGCGCCATCTGGCGGAGGATAACCCAAGTGTAAGTATTATATCTGGAGCAGGACGTACTCTATACCAATAATACCAATTCTACAGGTGAGTACTTCACAGAATTGTATTTTTTTATTGCGTAAAGAATCTTTACACTTTCCAGTCTACGTAAAATATTCTTTAAAAATGATGAATATTTTAATGCAAATACACATTTACCTGAACAGGATGTTGGTGGGTTGGTAGTACAAAATCTACAACAACCATTAAGTATGAAGGCCTAACTCTAATTGTGGTCTTCTGTAGGACTTAGTTTTACTGTGTGGAACTCAATGGTACATCTGTAGCACCTTACGTCCTTGAGGCCTTAAACCGGACCTTCACCATGATTTATTGAAAAGCCCAAACCCTTAAAAAGCAATTCCCCAGCATCTAAAATTAATATATTTTAAGTTTTTAGTCACTTACTTATTATTCTTTCCCCCACTGGGCTGCAACTCTGTTCAGGACTTTAGGATACGGGCGCTGCCATCTTGACTCAGAAGCATCACACTTACTGAGCAGAGGAGATCGGGATAAAGCACAGGGGGTCGGGTTATAGTTGTGCTTCGCTCAGACAGAGCAGAGCTGGGGTCAGGAAAAAGGTCAGCAATCCCAGAATGCAGAGCAGCACAGTCAGAAGGCAATTCTTGTTTGCAGGCTGCCTGATGTTCCATTAAAGGCTCATAACTTTCAGTAAATGCAGGTAGGATGATTTTTAATGTGAGCAATCTGTATGTACAGGGTGTGGGAAACATATAAGAAAGACTCTTATTCAGAATGAAGGTCCGCTTTAACATCACATTCTCTCAACTGTCCTGCCTAATGTGTCTGTAATCCTGAACCAGAGCTGAGCTGATGGCAGGAGAGGTCTCTTATGTTATCAACTATCTTCAGCAACAGGGGTCATGCTATTTATTTTGTGAAGCAAGTTTAACTCTGGGTTCACATTTGGGTGTGAATTGCAACCCAGATCTGGGTGAGCTTTTTAACTTTAACATACAAAAAAGTGCAATAACGTTTTTTTGTCATGTCTTTTTTATTTGTTCGGAACTTCTGAAATTGTATACCAAAAAAATGTTTTTGTTTTGTTATGTTCCAATCAATTCTGAGACACCTGATAACCTTTATAATAGGGAGAACAAGCATAATGTTACTATTTTACTACAGTATATCTGTCATTACTAATAATTGGCCATTTATGAAGGTGCCTGAGTCGGAGCCTGATAAAATAGAATAATAGGGATTTTGTCTTCCGACTCCAAAGTCTTGGTGCTCTCGCTCCCAATGATGATAGCAGAACAAAGTATTGCCTTCTGTTGTCATGTTGATTCTGGATCTACCTGCTTTGGAGGTTGTTCATTAACTTTTGTTCCAAATATGTCTGTGTATTTGCAATTGTTGAATAATGGAATGACAGCAAGTTGCTTCCTATCAATATCTGTTTTGTTCCCTCTGTTCACAGACGCATTAATGAAAAGTCGGTGTGGTGTAGTGGATGGCTCCCCTGCTCCCCACTTCGTATTGCAGCTACTGCAGGCCACGCAGACTGTGTGGCTCTCCTGATCCATTATGGGGCAGAGTTGGAACTAGTGGATGTAAAAGGACAAACCCCTTTGTTTGTGGCCACAGAAAATGGACACTTGGAATGTGTGCAGGTTTTATTGAAAGCTGGAGCAGATCCAAATGGTAGCCCACATAATCGCAGCTCTCCAATATATCATGCAGCGCACATGGGCCGAGCCGATGTGTTGGAAGAGCTGATCCGGTGCGTGTTTATATGCATCAAAATCTGATAACATTGTACTGTCTTAAAAGGTAAGGGAGGGGCCATTACATTAGCTGGATTGGTCAAGAAAGCCCTGCTGTTACATAAAAATGTGTATATTGTATGTGTGGGATTACATTCATTTATATTCCTAGCTTCTGTTCATGGGAATGCCCATTCACTTAGCCCACATTGAGAAGAACAACAAGGTACTGCTGATTTATTAGTATGGGTTGCACTAGACTTTTTTCCTAAGGAAAATATTATTGTATTGTATTGTAAATAATATTATGTGAAACCTCCCAGGTCGCCCCAAAAAGTACCTTTCTCTTGTCCTACGGCGCAGGGTTCTGTCCAATCAACGCCACATGTTGTGCATGATAATGATCGGCATAAGACTGTGTTTACACGCAGGGCTCTGCAATTGGGAGCGGCCACATTCCCAGTGTCCTTTGGACTGGTTCACTCCTGCCCTCAACCAATCTGAATGGTCCGGAGATTGCTGAGGATGCATCCAGTGTTGTTTACCACGCAATGCGAGCCAACGGCAAAGGTGAGTTTTGCAGGCGATCCCTGGAGATCACCCTAGGGAAGGCCAACGACCGGTCCTAGAGTCTTTTAGGGTTTTGTTCCGCTTTACAAGTAAATACAATCCCATGTGTTGCCTTTAGTAACGAGATGACTATAAATAAGACAAAAGAGTGAAAGTGTTGCCCTCAGTAATGAGATTACTATAAATAGCGCAACAGAGCTATAATGTTGCCCTTAGTAACAGGAGGACTATAAATAGCAAAACATTGTTGAAGTGTTGCCTTTAGTAACAGGATTACTATAAATAGCAAAACAGAGCTATAATGTTGCCCTTAGTATTGGGATGCCTATAAATTGCACAAGAGAGTTGAAGTATTGCCCTTTAGTAACATCATTTTTATAATTAGCAGTTAAAGGTCTGTCCTTATTAACAGAATAACAGAATTAGTATAAATAGCACAACATAGTTGAAGTGTTGCTCATAGTAACGGGATTGCTATAAATAGCACAACAGAGTTGGAGGATTCTCCCTCCAGAGGTCGCACTAGACTTTTCCCAAGGAGTAGAAATCCGTAAATATTTCTAGAGCATCTAGCAATGCTTTCATGGATCTATAGAGAATTCGGGAAATGTTAAACCTATTTTATCTCTATAAGGGCAGAGAGGACTCTGTAGGCTCATATATAGAGGTTGAGACCTGCATTATTTTATGGCCCCAACTGGCAGAGAGACTTCACATTTGGGATGCCCTGCTGTTTATAACCCCACAAATGCTCGGATACACTTACCTCACCGACGAACTCATTGCGCATGTGCGGCCAATGGTAGTATCACTCGCATTCATCTCTGGATGTGCGTGGCCGCTTTTGCCATGACTGAATATCTGGTGCAACCATGACCAGCCAAAGGGATGCTGGGGTTGCCGCGTGCCAATTGTGAGCAGCTAGACTTCTAGTCAGCTTCTCTAGGCGCTCATTAATAGGAAAAGCCAAAGAAGCTGATTGGAGCAGAACCGCCATCTAGGTATGTATATTCCAGAACTAGCAGTGTTTCACACAGCGGAGCATCTCAATTCAGGATGCCCCAAGGGTACAGAGCTGAACCTGGGATAGTGATAATCCTGGGTTTTTGTCCACATTAGTATTATGTGTGGAGAATGTTCTGTGTATGAAATATGGTGTGTGTGGATGAGCCGGGGAGGGGGTTAGTGGTGAAGGTGTAAAGGCTGCATAGCCACACAGGGCAACACCACCAGTTCTAAAACTCTCAACCAGCATATTGTCTAGAACACGGACATTCTCTGGTGAGACCCATCAGTATAGACACATGTAAAACGTTTTCCTCAGGCACAGGTGTCCTCTAGAACAGCCACTCACTTCCTCTCCCTAAACAGGGAACACAAACTGATTATTAATGCCCCGCCCCTTCCCTCTCAGCCCTCAGTGTTTTTGTGTTTCATCTCAGGAAATGTGATGGAGTATATTAGTGATTTGAGGGTTGATGGTGGGTCCGGATCCCTATGGTTCCCATGTGTTTCCCCTATTTTTCATTACAGAGCCTGAGCTAGGTTGGGTACGCGCTGTAGGTCTTTTTTCCTGTGTGTTCCCCCATATCTAGTGTAGGTCCTGGCCGGGTGGCAGGCTCCCTAAAACAAGAGCTCCAAAATATATTGTGTTCTCTGGCAGATGGCAGAGTGGGGAACATCTGACAATGGGTGCTGCTGCTTAACGCGGGTCGGGTACCCAGTTCGCAGCAGTGTCAGGGTAATTATGGGGTTCTTGATCATGCTCCAGGGGTGCTTCCGGCCAGCAGAAGGGTAGTGGGCTGGAGGCTTTCCTTCTCTTCCTGTTAGTGACCGCGCTGAAGGCGAGGGGTGCGTGAAGTCACTTCCGGGTCGGGGGGGGGGTTGTGTATTAGGAGGCATGTCATCGCGCTGGGTGCACATGTCGTCATCCTTAGGCGACTAAAATGGTGCCAGAAAGCTGGAGGAAGGACTACCCGGGGTTCTCTGCTGGGGCTAAGAAGGGAAAGGAGAAGCACAGCAGAGAAACACGCAAAAGGATTGGAGAGAAGCAGCGAGGTAACGGCGGCAGTATTAAAGGGCATCGGATGCAATTCAAAAACTATGGGCGGCGGTGATTCTCAGGACGCCGTAAGTGTTCTTTACCCCGGGGTGGTTAATGGTGAAGGGGGAGGGAAGAACTTTGGTCCCTAGTTAATGACTTTATGTTATTCCCTTTCAGGCTAAGGAGGGAAAAGAGAAGCTTGCTAAGCCTAAAGATCCTAAGGGAAATGAAAGAGGTTAAAGCAACCGAAGACCTCTAAGGAAGTTAAAGGAAGGCCCCTACCTAGATCCTGCCAAAAATGTCAGATGCCCCCTAGCCAACAACTGGAACAATTAATTATGTACGCGTTGTCTCCACGATGTGATTACGACCAATCTTAGCTCTAAGCTTATCCAGAGGACAGTGAGGTTTCCCAGGGTCCGATTTCTCAAGGGTCCGGAAGCAAGTGGGTTATCCGGGGTGATCCCAGCTTTTCCCCACAGGGCGAGAGCATCGAATAAAGAACCGTTAGCTTGTTCAGACAAATATATTCACTCCTGCCACACAGAACAATCAACTAAGATGGAGACAGCCGGCAGTTCTAGAATCAGGTTTGTGGTAGAAGACGCGTGTGATCTCATCCAGGCTATCTATACCATTCTAAAGATTGAAACCCCAGTCCAGCCTGTGTCCCTAAAGGTTTCTTTATATCAGGGCTTTCAGGATCCTGTAGGCTGACAGTCTCAGGAGTGACCTTACTCGGGGAGCCCCCTGGGGGGAGATATTGGATTCCTTACCTTATGTATCTAAAGCCATATCATTTATCGTGGACACTTCTGCAGAAGCAATCAGAGCAAACTCGAAAAGCATGGAACCCTCTAACAGTGCTAGGCATGCTCTATGGCTGAAAACATGGCAGGGAGGCCAGGCATCTAAGTCACACCCTTGTGGGCTTCCCTTTGAGGGTAATCTTTTTGGCACAGAGTTAGATTCAATTCTCCTCCGTTCTTCATAAAACGTGCCCCCTCATAGGGTAGCTAACAAGAAACCAAGGCATCCTCAGTGAGAGATCAAAAGGCCTGTAATCAGAAAGCCTTGGCAGAACACCAGGGGCAGGGCAAGGGGGCTCCTTCATTTCGCTCTTCTCAAGTACACTAGCCTCAGTCATCCCGGTGGGGGGGAAGACTCCTCCATTATTCTAAGCATACAGCACGTCCTGCTCCAGTAGTAGTAATAACATGTGGGTAGTCCTCCGGCGCCGTGCACTGCAGACATGTAGAAAACAAGCTCCTCCCGGCCCTTCATATACCGAGGGACCTCCCACAAATCCCCAGATTTCTCTGCAGTGCTGGAACTGCGAAGACATGAAGTATCAGGCTCTCGCAGGCGAGCGGGGCTTGACAGCCCGAGGCCCTGCGGGACTATTTCCACCCGTCCTTGTTCAGAATATGCCTCCCAGCCTGGGCTGCGTTGGTCGGGTGAAGGTAGGCAGCACCTAGTGTGCTTACGGAGCTAGTCTCCACCGCAATCCCCCTTAACCCCCCGGTTAAGGCGAATGGTGAGCCTTCAGTGGATGCCCCTCCCGCACTAGTGCCCCCATGCCCCATCTAACGGTGAACCTTCTATTTGGGTCACCTTCCTTCCCAGATTCCCCCGTTAGTAGGGGAAAAAAGAGGGGGGGGCTGTGTGTTGATGGCCTACTCCTTGCCCTAAGTACACTTTAGACTCTTACCGCTACTGGGTGTCAGAGCGCGCTTCACTTGCTTAATATTAAACTGGCCGCAGCGTTTTACTCTGCCTTATGCGCACACAGCAGCACGTTTTGGGGAAGCTACGGCGTTTTTCAATTTCCCTTGCTCACTTCGTCAGACCTCTTCTCTGAAGGGATGCTGACGTAGCTACATTCTCTCCTGATTGGCTGCGCGCCTTCTAGCTTCGCGCGCTCCGGGGGGGAGGCGTGGTTCGGCCTGCCGCGTTCCGCGTCATCTACCGCTATTGCCCGCCCTTCAAGGTTCGCTGGGCGCCATTTCCTTCTCGCATGCGCGTGGTTAAGACGGTCCTCCCCTCGCAGACTGTAATTGCCCTCATGGGCGATCCTTTCCCTAGCTTGCTTCTTCGCGCTCGGCTCTGACATCCCTGTTTCCCCTTGTGTCTTTCAGACAGCGGTCATCGGTGGCTTCCCCTAGTCCGACGTAGCGCCCGGTCCAGACCATTTTTCAGATTTTACTCCCACTTCCCAGCGGGTCATAGGGGCATCCAGGGTTGCTTAAAGCGTCAATCCCTACTGGCACATTGAAGTTAATAATCACCATATGGAGGCATCCCAGGACATCGCGAACGGGGTCCCCCTGGGACAAGCCCTGTGTGCAGCTTGTGGGGTTTTGCCTAGCAGCAGTGACAATTCACGGGTCTGCGTACCTTGTGCTCAACAGGCGCTAGCCGGTCTCCCCACCTCTTCCGAGGCTGGGCCCGCACCTAGCCTTATTTCCCCTACTCCCCCTAGCTTGAGCATAACCCCCAATACTAGTGGGGATTCTCACGCTGATTTGGCCTCTAGATTGGCCAGTGTGGAAAGCTTTATTGCTGGCTCCCTGGCGTGCAAGGCTACTGCCAAGAAGCGTCATTTGAACCCTGAAGCTACTATTCTCCCTGTAGAATCTGATGAGTTGCTGCTTTCCTATGCTCAGTCCCCATCAGAGGAAGGGGAACTGCTATCTGACTCAGGATCCTACGAGGACGAGTCCAGGAGTCAGGAGGAGTCTGGCTCTGATCTTTGGTCCCAGGACGACATTGACAGACTGTTGTCTCAGATCTTTGATGTTTTATCCTTCTCTCCCCCTCCCGCGGCACCTCGGCAGCAGGGCGATCTGTTTCATACCGCTAGGGTGCGGTTGGAGTTTCCCGAACAAACTCACTTTAATAACCTAGTGCTGAAAGAATGGGAACATCCCAGTAAACTCCAGGGGATTCCCAAGGCTGTGGATAAGAAGTATCCATTTCCTGCCGATCTGGTTAAGTGCTGGACATCGCCGCCCGAGGTCGATGCCCCGATTCTGAGTCTGTCCAATACCTCTATTATGCACTCCCCTGACACTACTACGCTGCGGGATCTAGAGGATCGCCGAGTTGATCAATTGGCATGTCACGCCTTTGCATTCAGGGGAGCGTCGCTCCGCCCGGTTTGCGCCTTAGCCATCACGGCGGTGGCGCTCAGGACGGTGGTTAGGACTGCCCTGGAAGGGGCAGATGACTTGCCCTCTGATACCGCCAATGCTCTGGCCACCTGTGAGTCCTTTGTGAATTATATCCTATCTGCATCGGACGATGCTATTAAGCTGAGTGCTAAATCCTCTGCTCTGGTGGTGGCCATTCGACGTGCGGTCTGGTTACGCCAGTGGGCGGCTGACAATGTCGCCAAGAAGGCCCTTACGGGGCTTCCGTTTAAAGGACTGCGCCTGTTTGGAGAAAGATTAGATATCTTTGCCAAGGGGGGCAAGCTGCCCCAGCGCAAGCGTCAGATTCGGCCCTTTCGTGGTCCAAGCTCCCATTCTACCCCCTACCGGGGGACCAAGCGACTGGGTCGCGCTCAGAACCCTGGAACAAGAACAGAGGACGCAGTCCCGGCTCCTCCTGGGGGCCCAAGCCCAAAGCCCCCCAAGCATGAAGGGGCGCCCTCGCCCGTCAGGGTGGGGGGACGTCTACAGCACTTCGAGCATGTCTGGAGACGCCTCGTCCCAGACCGGTGGATTCAGGAGGTAGTCTCCTCCGGTTACAAGATAGAATTTGCGGTGCTGCCCCCTACCAGGTTCGTCGGGTCTCGGATCCCACAGGATCCTGCCTCAGCTCGGGTCTTGATGCTGGCTGTGCAGGACCTTTTGGAGCTCGGGGTCATCTGCGAGGTCCCCTTAAGAGACAGGGACTTGGGGTTTTATTCCAACCTGAAAATCCTAAACAAGTTTGTCAGAAGCAGGCATTTTCGTATGGATGACCCCGTTTCTGGGGATGATTTTGGACTCGGTTCAGTCAAGGATATTCCTTCCTCCGCAGAAGGTGGAAGCTCTGACAACCCAGGCGAGAAACCGGCTTGCGAACCCTCATCCCTCCATCCGGCAGGGAATGCAGTTGGTGGGCTCGATGGTGGCAAGCTTCGAGGCGGTGCCCTTTGCCCAGTTTCATCTGAGAACTCTGCAGCTTCACCTTCTGTCAGTATGGAACAAGGACCCAGCTTCTCTGGACGACAGCTGGGTGATTCCCCCCTCGGTCAGACAATCCCTTGCGTGGTGGTTGGACCACAGGAATTTGACAAGGGGCAGATCCTTCCTGGCTCCCTCCTGGGAGACGGTCACGACGGATGCCAGTCTTTCGGGCTGGGGGGGATTTCTGGAAGTCCCTGCGCTTCCAGGGGAGGTGGGGCCCTCAGGAGGCCCATCTTCCTATCAATGTCCTGGAACTCAGGGCGGTCAGGTTGGTGCTGGAACGATTGACCCAGCACCTGAAGGGTCTGGCGGTTCAGGTACGCTCAGACAACAGGACGGCCGTAGCCTACATCAATCATCAGGGAGGAACCCGGAGCAAGGGTGCTCTCCAGGAGGTGTCTCTGATTCTAATGTACAATGCATATCGGCTGTCTACATTCCGGGGACGGAGAATCTGCTAGCAGATGCTCTGAGCAGGGGGTCGTCCCGTCAGGGGGAATGGTCCCTCTGCGACAGGGTATTTCAGTCACTTTGTCACCGTTGGGGTGTGCCGGACATGGATCTCTTTGCGTCACGTCACAATCACAAGCTCCCGAGCTTTGTATCCCTGTCTCAGGATCCTCTGGCTCTGGCCACGGATTCCCTGTCAATGTCTTGGAAGGAGTTTCGGCTCCTGTATGTGTTTCCACCAATTCCCCTTCTGGGCAGAGTGCTGCGCAAGATCGCTCTGGAAGGGGTACCCGCGATTCTGGTGGCCCCAAGGTGGCCAAGAAGAGTGTGCTTCGCGGACGTGGTTCAAATGGCAGTAGATCAGTGCGATCTGCCAAGGTTACCAGATCTTCTGACCCAAGGGTCTCTACGCCATCCCAATTTACTAACGCTGGCTTTGACGGCCTGGCTATTGAAACCGCCATCTTGAGGGAAAAAGGCTTGTCTGCGTCTGTTGTGGCTACCATGGTACAAGCCAGGAAGAAGACTTCTGCTGCCATCTACTATAGAGTGTGGCGGGCTTACATTGACTGGTGTGAATCCAGGTCTCTTCCCTGCCGGGAATTCTTAGTATCCAGGGTGCTGGAGTTTTTACAACATGGCCTAGACTTAGGCCTCAAGCTCAGTACCTTGAAGGGCCAGGTTTCGGCCCTGTCCATCTTCTTTCAGAAGACCTTTGCCCATCACTCTCTTATCAAGACCTTCTTTCAGGGGGTCACTCATGTGCGCCCCCCTCGGAAACCTATGGTTCCTGTTTGCGACCTGAACTTGGTGTTGTCGGCCCTGCAGGGGGCTCCTTTTGAGCCTATCCATGAGGCCGCCCTAGCTGTGCTCACGCTCAAGGTTGTACTTCAGTCAGACGTGTGTCTGAGTTGGCTGCTTTGTCTATTCAGCCTCCCTACTTTGAGAGACACCGGGACAAGGTGGTGTTTCGCTTCAAGCCAGACTTCCTGCCTAAGGTTGTGTCTGCATTTCATTTGAATCAAGATATCGTACTTCCTTCCTTGTGCCCCAATCCTAGTAACCCTAAGGAAAGGGTTTTGCATTCCTTGGATGTGGTCAGGTGTGTCAAGTCTTACTTAGTTACCACACAGGCCTTTAGGAAGGCGGATGCTCTCTTCGTTGTGCCTCATGGGCCTAGGAAGGGTTTGGCTCCCGCCAAGTCTACCATCAGTAAATGGATTCGTCAGGCTGTTGTTCAAGCCTACACTGCCAAGGGGAAGACACCCCCCTTTCGTCTTACTGCTCACTCTACTAGAGCTGTTGGGGCTTCTTGGGCTTTTCAGCACCAGGCCTCTGTTGAACAAGTTTGCAAGGCCGCTACTTGGTCTTCTGTACATACCTTCACTAAGTTTTACAAGGTTGATGTTCGGGCCTCAGCTGACGCTGTGTTTGGCCGCAAGGTTCTGCAGGCGGCAGTAGTTTAGACTGCTTGCTGCTGCCTTCTGTTGGGGATCCCACCCTTCTTTATGGACACTGCTATTGGATGTCCCACATGTTATTACTACTACTGGAGCAGGACGTGCTGTATGCTTAGAATAATACAACTCTGTGAAGTACTCACCTGTAGAGTTGGTATTATACGCATACAGCACGTCCTGCTCCACCCCACCCTGTTTCACCTTGTTCTGGATCCCCTGTTGGTGATTGTTATCTTTGATATTTTTGCCAGTTTTGGGTGGTTGCTCTCTCCTGGTCTCTATTTCTCACTGCTTTTCAATGCTGGGGATTTGTGGGAGGTCCCTCGGTATATGAAGGGCCGGGAGGAGCTTGTTTTCTACATGTCTGCAGTGCACGGCGCCGGAGGCGGAGGACTACCCACATGTTATTACTACTACTGGAGCAGGACGTGCTGTATGCGTATAATAACAACTTTACAGGTGAGTACTTCACAGAGTTGTATTTTTTCCTGCCTGGGAGTAGATTTCCCAAACCCCCTTTATTTTAAGAACTGTTCAGGGGGGCTACCGTCTGGAATTTTCTCATTGGCCCCAGGCACAAGGTCAAGAGAGAAGCCTTCCCGTCCATCATTACCAAACTGTACCAAAATACCGGTGTCAGTCGACTTACAAGATGCGTTCCTCCAAATTCCTATCCATCCTGCTCACAGAAGGTTTCTGAGGTTCACAATCATGCTAGAAGGCAAGGTGAAGCGCTGGAAATTTTGGCTCTGCCATTCTGCCTTTTTTCGGCATCTCAAATCTTTACAAAGATTCTATCAGAAGTTTTGGCTCACTTGAGACTTCATCAGGTGAACATCATAGTCAATTTGGACGACCTGCTTCTTTTTGAAGAAGACCTTACTTTGTCTCCAAGTCTTAGGTTGGATATTGAATCCAAAAAGTCCAGCCTCATCCCTGAAAGTAGATGCATGTACCTTGGGTATGAGATAGATACCCTGACCCAGCGTATCCTTCTTCCCAGGGCCAAAACGGAAAAGATGGCAGAGTATGGGAAATTAGTCTTCTCCCATCTTTTAAGCTATCTGAGGCAGATTCTGGCCATATTCAGTCTAATGTCCTCCTCCATACCAGCAGTTCCTTTGGCCCAGCTCTATTCCCGTCCCTTGCAGGCCTTCTTTTTGGATGCATTGGACAAGGATCAAGCCTCCCTGGATCAGTTAGTCGCCTTACCAGAGTGGGTCTGGGAAAGTCTGGTATGGTGGACCATGTCAGAGAATGTGGCAGGCGGGAAGCCTCGGCACCAGATAGAACCCTAGTGGTAATTACAGATGCAAGTTCCTTTGGCTGGGGAGCTCATTGCCAGGGGCAATGCTTTCAGGGGATGTGGACAAGAGCCACGGGCCGGAAGTCCTCCAAATTCAGGGAACTCTTAGCCGTAAAGGAAGCTCTGAGGGAACTAGAATCAGAAGTACTGGGCAGAGACATCCAGATTGTCTCAGACAATGTCACAACAGTTGCCTTTCTAAACCACCAGGAAGAGTCAAGATCTCGGGAACTTTCCAGATTGACCAAATCTCTGTTGGAGAGCCTGGAGGGAAATGTCAGATCCATCCAAGCGATCCGTTTAAAAGCAAACTTAAATGTAGAGGCAGACTTCTTGAGCAGAGTAAGAGTAGACCAGGGAGAATGGTTGTTACATCAGCAGGTTTTTGCCCAGATGACTCAGTGGGGGCAGCCGGATATAGATTTGCAAACAACCAAATATGATTGTATAGTTGTAAGGGGTTAATAAAAAAAAAAAATGATATAGGGTTCCCCCTCCCAGGAGGGGGGGGGGGGACCTCATTTCTTTTTTGGAATTCTAAGGGTTAAAAACCCTTAAAATCCCCCCCAAAAAATGACATAGGGTCCCCCTTACCCAGCATTACTGACCCGGACCAGCTATGGGGGCTTGTAGAACAGGGCGCAGGGGCCAGCGTTGGTGACCCCTGGCCCTGCAGGCTACTAGCCCACATAGCCACGTGGCCCGGGCCCATCTGCCCCCCCCTGGCCGTTGGGGAGGCAGGTAATGGGGGGCTGGGGGTTATGGCAAGTCACCCGCTTGCCGCAGGTGACCTGCCATACCCAGAGCCTTGTGAACTGGTATAAGGGGTCTCAAGGACCCCTTACCAGTTCACAAAGGGTTAAGTTAAAAAAAAAGACACCAGACAAATATTTTATTATTCTTTTTTTGACTTATACTTACCTCCCATCCAGTGTCCCACGCTGCTGCAGATGACAGTTGTCGGTAGTGATTGGAGCAGGGAGGGTGGGAGGCAGGGAGATCAGAGCCTCCCTGCCTGCCACCCTCCCCGCACCAATTGCTGCTGACAACTGACAGATCGGAGCCCGGGTGCCGGTAACCCGAGGAGTGGGATGACGTCATCAAGTGGGCTGGGCTGGGGCGGGGCCAGCGCCGGCCGAAGAGGATGGTGAGGGCCCGTTTCTGGGCCCTCACAAGCAGCGTGGAAAGCCCGGGGGGGGGGATCGGAGCCCCCCCTGGTGAAGAGAAGACCCGGGGAGAGCCATCGCGCTGCGAGGTGAGTAAATGTCATTTTTTTTTTTACAGATGTCGGCGCCGGCGGGGGGGGGGGGGGGGGGGGGGGCGGGGCTATTTCGGGCCCCCTCCTGAAGATCATTCTTGTACAGAATCGCTGCCCCTTTCAAATGAGGGGTAAGGTAAGTCTGTATGTTTTTTACTTTTTTTTTTATGGGCCTCTAAAGTCAGCTACGTGACTCTCACGTAGCTGGCACTTAACGGTTGGAGAGGCAGCTACGTGAGAGTCACGTAGCTGGCACTAGAAGGGTTAAGGCCTGGTCTTCACCACACATCTTCCTGATGCACTACAAGGTGGACTTGTAGAATCATGACCAGCTGAATTGGATAGACGGTTCTTCAGGCAGTCTGCCAATCCTGGAGGAGGCCTGGGTAAAACCCCAGTTAGTCTTACCGGTAACGGTATTTCCAATAGTCCTCCAGGCTGGCGCCCTACACCCCACCCCTTTTTTTGATCTCTGTTCTGGCTTGTTTGCACGGGTGTTGGATTATTCCTGTATAATTGCCTAAAAACATTGAGGTTGAGTTGAAAAAGTTGCCCAGCTGTATCTTTTATCTTACTCACAGGAGCAAGTGTGAGCATTTTTTTTTATGCTGGCCCACAGCATTGTCAGTCTGCCGCCCTGCACAGCTACTCGGTGCACTTTCACGGCCACAGTGAAAGTCCTACTACTAGGAGTATCCTTACTCGTTGATGACTCGGGGATCCATATTATAGCATTTTTTATGCATATATTACACAAAAATATGTTTTAATGCAATCTCTGTTTATGAGGCTATAGGGTAGATGAAGTCCTAATATATAGATTGTTGTGAAGGTATATATTATTATGGATGAGCTAATATTCTTGAAACCACCTATCCTGAATGTGAGAACCAGTTGCCTAGCGGGCAAAAGCTTGTAACCAACAACCAAGTTAGTGACGGGTGCAGTAAGTGGCTCCTACCTGCCTCCTTTGGTTGGTCTACTTCAGTAATAATGCACTGTATGTTCTCACTGTGTCAGTGCAGGGGCCACAGAGAGAGAGCTCTATTATTGGCTACTAGTGGATAGAGGTATATGGGTCTGTTCGTGTTCTATTTATAAGCACATATAGCTGTAGAAAGACATAAATAGTTCCCCAAACTGATTAGTTCTGAAGAGGATAGGTGGAATAATATTCTTTATATTGGGTACATGCATTGAAGCAAAAAAGACTTGATGTCAACTAACCAATTTGGGCTGCCTTTTTATGCAAACAGTTAAAGGAAGGGCAAAAACAGACAGAACTTCTCATTGGTCCTGGTTCCATTGCTGGAGGCAAGCACTTGCACTTAGATTGTCGACAAGTTCACCAGACGGACATGCACGTCTCGCACAAACCCACCAGGTGAACCCCATTGGCCGCCAGCAGTCACATGGATCGCAAGAGCAGCACTGGGACAGGGGCCAGTGAGTAATTCTGCCCAATTTCTGGCTTTCTGTTTGCTTGGATGGGCATTCAAATCGGGGTGGAGTGAGCAAACACCCAGCCATTTTTGTGTATAATATTACTTGGGTAGTCTATTTTTTTATTTGAGCAACTTCTAAAGCTTCCAGACAACATGCTTTCCTGTCTCTCCAGACTTACCTATCGTTGCCCATATCACATGTCATTTTGGCACCCTGTAGCCCTCATCAGACCATAGCCTGGAGTAGGAATTCAGGCAGACTCCCACTCCTGGCAAATAGACATGAAGGCATGTGTCCCTGGACAGCATGTGGAAGTCTCTCTTTCTCTATGGTCCTGCACTTAGCACTGACAATTTTCCTGATTTCCCACGGACCCAATAATAAATATTGAAATCATTGGTGAATCCGATAAACGGTCAGTTCTACAGTAGGCACAGGAGCAGAAGAGTCACCATGATGAAATGAGTCTGATTGACATCCATCTAATGTTGGAAAATCATTAACTGCAGTTGGCAGTCAGAAGTTTTTATATGCTTCAAAGATAATTTTTACCTTCTTGTCTTCCTGCAGATATGGTGCAGATGTGGATGTTGATCATCAGGTGTCATGCAGTTTGGGTCCCTCACCACGATATCTGACATCTTTGTCTTGCACACCTCTGTATATCAGCGCAGCGTATGACAACCTGTCATGCTTCCGCCTCCTGCTTCAGGCTGGTGCCAACCCTGACTATAACAGCTGGACCATGGTGAGTGAGGGGCACCTGTCACGCACCTCTCCATCCTGCCTGCTGGAGGCTGTTCTCCGTCATGGTTGTGATCAGCAGTTTGTTCAGCTACTTATCGACTTTGGGGCAAACCTAAGTCTGGTGCACAAAGAACCAAGCACTGATGGGAAC
This sequence comes from Gastrophryne carolinensis, assembly GCA_027917425.1. Lineage (NCBI taxonomy): Eukaryota > Metazoa > Chordata > Amphibia > Anura > Microhylidae > Gastrophryne > Gastrophryne carolinensis. Next base: position 187,121,686 of record CM051240.1, read on the forward strand.
TCAAGGAGAAAAGTAGACCCTGAGGCCCTCAAGTTGTTCCAAGAGGCAAAATGTGAGTGTCTAACTTGCTGCTTTGTAATTTTATTCTCTGACATTGCCAGACAGTTAGCCCCCAAACTATACAACCATGTTTAAATAATATCAAAAAGGAAAGTTTTATAGACCTTCCCCAGTAGACTCATTGTTCATAGGCCCTGTTGTCTGTGATCAAGGCTGTACTACTCCATTAATAAGAATACTTAGTGAGCCATTAACCAGATACAAGTATGAACATCAGGAGCTGTGACCATTCATTCTCAATGTCATATTATCAATAGTGCTGGGTGATAACTGCTAAAGCCAGTTAACCCACTGCAAATTTTCAAGTGGGAACAAATGTGCTTTCTACTTAGACTGCCAGTAGATATCCCCTGTAATGATCAGGGACAGAATCCCATCCTACAGCTTACCTGCTGATTGCTTTTTTGCTGTTACCTTTGCATTTAGGGCCAAGTGCTTCCTGGGTCACTAGGTGAAGTAATAGTCTAGAGACTTTGCCTGGCTTTTCCAGTAGAAGAAAATCAGACTTCTGAAATACCCTTCAAGGTACACACTTGGCATATTGAAGATGTTCATGGCAGTAATAAATACATACTTTATAAGTTATACGAATATACGTATCAAATGCAGGTTATTCCGAGTATGTCTCACACCCTGCTTTGGAAATATTAATTACACGTGGGTTATGGTCCAGTGGGGGGCGAACTTCTGCAGAGATGACTAGAAAAAGAAGCCCCTCCCGGTCCATAAATACCTGGGACCTCCCACACATTCCCCAGTATAGTCTCTGCAGGAGGCAACGACAGTCAAGATGATGGCTCTCTCTCTCCTTTTCAGGTAAGCCGGGTAACACCCGGCCCTTCTCTTTCCTATTTCCACCCGGACCTCTTTTTATATTGTCATTAAGCCTCCCAGCTATGGCTGCAGGGTCCGGTGAGGGTAGGTTACACCTTCGAGGTGTCTGATTAGGAGCCATGCTCCACCGCAAATCCCCCACCAAGGGGTAGGCGGTCGTCAGGTTACGGTGATCCTGACATGGGATTCCCTGTCCGTTCTTAGCCCTCGCTACATGACCCAAATGTAGCTGTCGGCTCTCCCCCTTACTCCCTGTTCCCGGTTAGTGGGGGGGGGGGGGGGGTCCTACCCTTCTTTGTACAATGGCTTTGGTATTTTTCACAGTATGAGTGTTTTTACTTTGTATGGTGTTTGCTGCGCACTGGCCTCTGCCAGCGCGTGTTCTTTAAGTGTTCCTTCAGCCGGCCCGCTCGCGCGCCTTTTGGCGGTGGCGGGTCGGTGATTCTCGGTGGCTCCACAGCCATTTTGGCTGGGGTTAAACTTTGGTTGACACCCCCAGAGGTCGACGCGCCCGTCCTGGGATTGTCCAATACTTCAGTCGTGCATACCCCAGATTCCTCTACCTTGAAGGATAGTGAGGACCGACGTCTCGATCAATTGGCTTTGCATGCCTTCGCTTGGGTGGGTTCGGCCTTGCGCCCGTTTTGTGCTTCTGCGCTCACGGCCGTGGCTACTAGAGCTCTAATTAGGGGCCTTTTGGACGGTTCCCAATTGGATCCTTGCAGTGAGGAGTTTGCAGCCTTGACTCATTGTGAGATGTTCATTGCTTTTGTCTTATCAGCCTTGGATGATACTATACGTATGTGTAGCAGGACCTCGGCATTGCAGGTTGCTATTCGCCGGTCGGTCTGGTTGCGCCAGTGGGCGGCCGATAACGCTGCTAAGAAGGCGCCCCACAGGTCTTCCCTTCGTGGGTCTGCGCCTGTTTGGTGATTGTTTAGACTCTAGAGGGGGTTGCCAGAGGGGGTAAGTTACCTCAACGCAAGAAGCAGCGCCGGCCCTTTCGGGGTTCGGGCTCATTCAACCCTTCCTTCCGTGGCTCTCTGTCAAGCAGGGGAACGTATTTCACTGCATTCCGTGGAGATGCCTGGGGTAGGGGCAGAGGACATGCCCGACCCGGGACTTCCTGGGGTACTAAACCCAAATCCGTTGCCAAGCCCGTTCAGCAATGAATGGGGGGATGGCTGCGGCTCTTTGCTCAGGTCTGGAACCTAGAGGTCACAGACGTCTGGATCCGGGAGGTAATTTCCTCCGGGTACAAGCTGGAGTTTGCATGCCGGCCTCCTCCCAGATTCCTCAGGTCCCGGGTTCCGTTGGATCCACGGGCGGCACAGGGCCTTTTTTGGGGCGGTGCACAACCTTTGGGATATGGGGGTGGTTTGTCAGGTTTCCCCCTACATAGAGAGGTCTGGGTTACTATTCCAACCTCTTTACGGTCCCCAAAAAAGATGGTTCCATAAGACCCATTTTGGACTTGAAAAATCTCAACCGGTTCATCAGAACCAAAAAATTTCGCATGGAGACTCTGCGCTCTGCTGTCGAATCGCTGCGTCCGGGGGACTTTATGACCTCAATAGATATCAAGGACGCTTACCTTCATGTGCCGGTCTTCCCGGGACACCAAGGGTTTCTCAGGTTTGTGGTAGACAACCAGCACTTCCAGTTTGTGTCTCTTCCCTTCGGGCTGACTTCGGCGCCCAGGGTGTTTACCAAGGTGTTGGCGGGTGTGATGGCCCTTCTCAGAGTCTGGGGCATTCGTATCTTGCCTTACCTGGACGACCTTCTCATCACGTCATCCTCTCTCCGCCAGCTGGACACCAGAACGGTGGTGACGACGCTGGAGAGGTTCGGGTGGGTAATCAATTACCCCAAGTCCTCTCTATCCCCGTCAAGGGTGGCTTCGTTCCTGGGCATGACTCTGAATACCATTCACACCAGGGTGTTCCTACCCCAGCCGAAGGTGGATGTTCTTCAGGCTCTTATTCGTTTTCTTCTGTCCAGCCCTCGTCCGTCCATCAGGCAATGCATGAGGCTGGTAGGTTTGATGGTGGCTTGCTTCGCGGCAGCGCCGTTTGCTCAGTTTCACATGAGACCCCTTCAGCTCTGCTATCGGTTTGGATCAGACTTGTGTTCTGTCCCCTCTTGTCCGGCGGTCCTTCCAGTGGTGGATGGACCAGAGGAATCTCCGGGGGGGCAGGTCCTTTCTTGCGCCCTGTTGGGAGACGGTCACCACCGATGCCAGCCTGTCAGGCTGGGGAGGTTTCTGGAGGGAACATCAGTTCCAGGGGCTGTGGGGTCCTCAGGAGGCCCATATCCCCATCAACATTCTGGAGCTGAGGGCAGTTCGGTTACATCAATCACCAAGGAAGGACTCGCAGCTGGAGTGCCCTCCGGGAGGTGTCTATGTTTCTTGCTTGGGCCGAGAGCAATGTTCCGTGCATCTCGGCAGTCTACATTCCAGGGGTGGAGAACCTGGAAGCGGACGCTCTGAGCAGAGGGACCTCTCGTCGGGGAAAATGGTCCTTTAGCAGGAAGGTGTTTCTATCCCTCTGTCGCAGGTGGGGGAGTCCGGAGGTGGATCTGTTTGCCTCTCGTTACAATCACAAGCTTCCGGCATTTGTGTCTCTGTCCCAGGACCCTCTGGCTCTGGCAGTGGATGCCATGTCTCTGTCCTGGCGGTAGCTCGGTCTCCTGTATCTGTTTCCTCCCTTTCCCATGGTGGGCAAGGCGGTACGCAAGCTGGCTCAAGAGGGTGTGCCAGCAATCCTGGTGGCCCCAAGGTGGCCAAGACAGGTGTGGTTCGCAGACGTCGTCTGGCTGGTGGTCGATCAATTCAGGCTGCCTCTGGTTCCGGATCTGATCACACAAGGTCAGCTTTGTTACCCCAATTTACAAACGGCTGGCTGGCTTTGACGGCGTGGCTGCTGAAACCTTCATCTTAAAGGAAAAGGGTTTGTCTGAAGCCGTTGTCCAGACTCTTGTCAGGGCTAGGAAGAAATCTTCCTCTAATATCTATTACAGGACCTGGCGGACCTACATTGATTGGTGTGAGGCTAGGGCCTTTCCTTGTTGGGTGTTTTCCATTCCTCGGATTTTGGAGTTTCTTCAACATGGTCTGAACATGGGGTTTCAGCTTAGCACTCTTAAGGGCATGTGTCCGCTCTGGCGGTTTTCTTTCAGAGATCTTTCGCTCTTCATCCTTTGGTTAAGACCTTTTTTCAGGGGGTCACTCGTGCGCCCTCCTCGCAAACCCATGTTACCTGTTTGGGATTTAAATTTGGTGTTGTCTGCCCTTCAGGGTCCTCCTTTTGAACCAGTGCAGGATTCTGCACTATCCATTTTCACCTTAAAAGTTGCCTTTTTGGTGGCTATCACCTCTGTTCGACGTGTTTCTGAGTTGGCGGCTCTGTCTATTCAGGCCCCCTACTTTGAGAGACATCAGGACAACGTGGTTTTCTGCTTTAAACCAGACTTCTTGCCAAAGGTTGTTTCTGCTTTTCACCTCAATCAGGACATTGTGCTTCCTTCATTGTGTCCTAAACCTAGCAATGACAAGGAGAGGGCTTTGCACTCTCTGGATGTTGTTAGATGTGTAAAGTACTATCTGGTGGCTACTTCACCTTTCCGGAAGACGGACGCCTTTTTTGTGGTGCCCTTCGGGCCCAAGAAGGGTTTGGCGCCCATCAAGTCTACCATTAGTAAATTGATTCGTCAGGCCGTTATTAGGGCCTACTCTGCCAAGGGGAGGGATCCCCCTTTCCAGATCACTGCTCATTCTACTCGTGCTGTTGGGGCTTCCTGGGCGTTTCAGCACCAGGCCTCTGTTGAACAAGTTTGTAAGGCTGCTACTTGGTCTTCTGTTCATACTTTTTCCAAGTTTGCTGTTTTTGGCCGCAAAGTTCTGCAAGCTGCCAGTGGTTTAATTGTGCACTATTGCCTGTTGGGATCCCCACCCTTTTTGGACACTGCTATTGGATGTCCCACGTGTAATTAATATTTCCGAAGCAGGGTGTGAGACATACTTGGAATAATACCATTTTGTGATTACTCACCTGTAAAATGGGTATTATAAGTATGTCTCACACCCTGCTTCGTCCCACCCTGAGTTGTATCTTGGATCCTCTATATTATGAAACTTTTTTCTCATAGATTTTATTGGCTCTTCCTGGTCCCCTTACTGCTTTCTTATACTGGGGAATGTGTGGGAGGTCCCAGGTATTTATGGACCAGGAGGGGCTTCTTTTTCATCTCTGCAGAAGTTCGCCCCCTACTGGACCATAACCCACGCGTAATTAATATTTCCGAAGCAGGGTGTGAGACATACTTATAATACCCATTTTACAGGTGAGTAATCACAAAATGGTATTTTACACATGATCATTTTTACATGTGGAATGTCCGCTTTCAGAGAACGGGGGTCGTGCTTTTCATTTGGTGAAGCAAATTCAGCTCTAGGTGGCATTTGAAATTTACTTCTCAGTGAACTTTTTTCTTTTAACACATGAAAGTGCAAAAACATTTTTAAGTTCAAATGTTTCCTGAAAAATCTCTTGCACTTGTGATGGGGCATTTCTACAGGTGTGGGTACCTGTTTTTTTTTTCAAGAGTTTGAAAATAATACCACTGTCAGGGAACAGCGGTCACATGGTCCCACTACAAACCAGGGACCTCCGTAAACACAGACCGCGTTCCCCAAAACCCTTTGTCCGACCCCTCCTACCAGGGATACAAGGCCCGTAGCCACGGACACACAGATTCTTGGTTTAAGGCAAACAGATCACTCAAGGTAAAATGTAAGTTTTAATGCTATAAGCACACTAGGCACTGATAACAAGCATTTAATTATGATGTAATATAATATGATACAGATGATACAATTATGCTTTTCTGAGATGGTTAAAGGATTGAGTGCATTACACAGAGAAACAATAAGCAGTTACCTTAGTATGCAGTTGCAGAGTAGTAGTGATGATGGGGAGCTCTTCACAAGGGGTGTGTCAAGAGCTTATCGATGATGATGGCTGCATATCCCCTCCAGATGAGTGACGATTACCTGGTTCCAAACCACCCTATTTATGCTACAAGGGCTCTCTCACCTCCTTCCCTCTGTGGGATGGGCCGTCACCTCCTATGGTTCTGGTGTGTGTTTTTGCCCTAAAACCCTTTAGAGGTTATAACTTGGAGCAGGGGGGTTGTATGGCTTTGGAAGCAGTACCAAACTATCGGGCTGGATGTCGTGCTCCCAATGAGTCCAAAAGTGAGGTTTCTAAGTGGTTCAAAACCTTAGATCTCCGTTTACGGGCTTTTCCTTTATTTCTCATTACCTATCCCCTTATGCGGTTTTGTGAGCCGGTTCTGAGTCTGTAACTGGTTTGGCGCTGCGACACATGGGCGCGCAGTTATGGTCCAGTTTCTGTTGGTGCCAGATCGTCTGTGGTTCCCCTGTTTCATGTGACAAATTCACAGCCAGAGGTCGACCATCTGCAGAGCTAGCGGCTTCTTCTCAGCCTAAGGTGTGACAGGATCAGCATAAAGGTCTGTGAGCTGGGCTGTTCAGCGTTTTACATGCTAATTATCTCTTCCTGAATAGAGCTAAAAGACTTGTGCATTTATAACAGGGGGGAATAAAGGAGCACTCCAACCTGGGGAATTTGAGGTTTCTTAACTTATGCTGGGCCGATCCTTCACAACCACCCTTCCATAACTTAGTTAGTTACTGATCTCCGGACTAGCATTGATCATCTGTGCAAAGTAAGTACACTTTTGCTATTTTATTTGCCTGTTGAATGGCCTTAACGTCTGAAACTAGCCATTTTCTAAGATGACATAAAATGCTGAAGTTCTAACTACTGGCTTCTCTTTTGCAGGTTGTCCCAGATCTTTGTCAAGTCTATGTCGTATAGCTGTGCGATGGGCCCTTGGCAAACACAGACTTTCTCATATTGATGGCCTCCCTGTTCCATCCCGCATTATACGCTACCTTCTCTATAAGGAGTGACCTGCATAAACAATACCTTCCAATTGCACTGCAGAAAGCATGATAGATTTATCAGCCTGTTGATGCTTGTGCCTTACTACACATTCAAGCAAAGCATGTTTAGGAGTTACACTATGTATTCTTCTGACTAACAGGAAGTGAGTAGAATGCCTCACTTGAATGACATAATAATAAAATAACATTAAAGCAAAACTGTCAAATATAATGATGGAACAGTGTAATGCTGCATTATTTCACTCACTGCAATCCATACCATCACCAAAAGGAGAGTGAAATTTTATTCTCCACTGTTATAGGATTAAAGCAGGCGGCACACAAAGTTGGACCCACTTGTACCTATGCAACTGGCAAGGTGTTATTTACAGGTAAAGTCTTTTTCAATACCAGTATTGCTGGGGGGTTGCCTTAAGTGTAGTGCTGCCTTTGGGGGGACCTCCAGTCAAGTTTAGTAAATTGCTCCTCTAAACTCCCCCTCTGACAAACAGTGGCACATCCTTTTAACAGATATCATGGAATATATTTGCTGTTGCTGCATTTCTGGACTGCATGGAGCGAACACCTTGCTACACATCCTGCTTACACATGAGCATGAGTCCTGCTTACACATGAGCATGAGTTTTGCTGAGCTGGAAATTGCCTTGTGATCAGCTCATCCAGCCAGAGGGTGATTTTAACAGTTTCCGCAAAGAATGTTGGAAGGCTAAACTGACTAGATTGATCCATATAGTTTCCAGCTTGGATGTAGTGTATATTCTTAGTATACAGTACGTCCTGCTCCAGATATAGTACTTACACTTGGGTTATCCTCCGCCAGATGGCGCTGCACTGCAGAGACATGCAAAAACAGGCTCCTCCCGGCCCCTCAAATACCCAGGAACCTCCCACAAATCCCCAGATTTCTCTGCAGTGCTAACTGCGAAGACATGAAGTATCACTCTCTCGCAGGTGAGCGGGGGTATCAAAGCCTGCGGCCCTGTTGGACTATTCCCACCCGTCCTCCCTGTGATGTGCCTCCCAGCCTGGGCTGCGCTGGTCGGGTGAAGGTAGGCAGCACCATGCGTGCTTATGGTGCCATGCTCCACCGCAGTCCCCCACCAAAGGGTAGGCGGTTTAGGCTGATGGTGAGCCTCTAGGGGATGCCCCTCCCGCACTATTGCCCCATGCTCCGTGTAGCGGTGGGCCCTGTACAAAGGGTCGCCATCCTCCCTCGTTCCCCCCGTAGGGGGTGTGTGTGGTGGTCTCAGTGTATGGTGTTTACATGCTTATGGCCTTAGTATTGTCCTTTGACTGGTATTCCTGGTGTCAGAGCCGCGCTGTTTGCATTTTTATTGTGTATCTGTCGCCGCTGCGCGCACCTCTTTCCTTTACTGGATGTGCTGCGCCGGGCGGCGGCGTCGCCCCAGACGCTGCGGCGTCTTCATTGGCAAATCATTTTTCTAAGTGTGTCATACACTTGGCTCCTCATGACAACGTTGAAACTATCTCAGAGCTTCGCGCTCTTCGGGGGGGGGCGGGGACCTGGTTTGGCGCGCTCCGCGTCACAGCCCGCTCTTGCCCGCCTTTCGAGGTTCGCTTGGCGCCATTTTGATGCTGGTCGCACGCACGCGTGGTAGCGGTCCTCCTCCTCCCTTGGTCTGTAAGTGCCCTCGCGGGCGATTTTCATTATCCTTGATTACTGCGCATGGTTCTGACACCCTTTATTCCCATTATGTCTTTCAGACTGGTGAACACCATTGGCTTCTCCCGGCCCGGTGTAATTATAGCGGGCCTTGTAAATCTACTCCCACTTTCCTAGCGGGCTTTGGGGCATCCAGGGTGGCCTATTGCGTAAATCCCTGCTGGCATATTCTGTCTAAATAATCACCATATGGAGGCATCTCAGAGTTATGGGATCGGGGTCCCTCTGGGACAAGGCCGGCTGTGTATAGCGTGTGGACAACCCCAAGCTGATGCGGACAGGACACGGGTCTGCGGACCCTGTGCCGAGCAAGCACTGGCCCTGCAATCGGGCTTGCCAGTGGCTGAACCTCGCTTCAATTCACCTATTTCCCCATGCTTAAATCTCACTCCTGCTGAGTCGCATACAAGTGAGGAATTGCAGCCCGTTGGGCCTCCCAGACTGCCTACAGCTGAACAGATTATTGCGAGGTTGTCAGAGCGTTTGGGCCCTGGTAAGAAGCGGCACTTGTCGCCTCATGTTTCTGTATTTTCTATGAGAACCGAGGCGTTTACTACTCCGTGTGACTATACCCCTTCTGATGAAGGGGAGTTCTCTGACTCAGGCTCATCTGATGAGAGGCCGAGGAGTCATGACGATTCTGGCCCTGAGTACTGGAGCCAGTGTGACATTGACGACCTGTTGATTAAGGCCTTTAAGGTACTGTCTATCTCTCTCCCTGGTGAGGTCCCCAAGCCTAGAGGGGAGCATTTCCATACTGCGACAGCACGCTTGGAATTTCTAGAGCAGGCTCTTTTCCACGCTCTTGTGCTCAAGGAATGGGAATGCCCCAGTAAACTTCCAGGGGACTGGGATAGGAAATACCCTTTTCCCCCTGAGGTGGTTAATTGTTGGTCATCCCCCCCCCCCCATGGTGGATGCGCCGATCATAGGGGTTCCTAACCCCCCCTTTATTACAGCCCCTGCTTATAGTACCCTTCGGGATGCCGAGGACCGGAGCATTGATCTGTTGGCCTCCCACGCCTTTTCTTGTTCAGGGACGGCGCTGCGCCCGGTCTGTGCCGTGGCTATTACTGCAGTGGCCACTAGAACCCTCATCAGAAAGATGCTTGATCATCACCCTGAGGATCTCCCCTGGGAGGTGTTTAATGCACTCTCCAGTTGTGATGTATTTGTAAAATTTATTCTATTAGCGCTGGATGACACCATTAGAATGTGTGCAAGAACTTCTGCCCTTGTGGTGGCTATACGTCGCTTGGTCTGGCTGCGACAGTGGGGTGCTGACGATGCTACTAAAAAGACTCTTACTGGGCTTCCCTCTAGAGGACAACGTCTATTTGGGGCCCGTCTGGACCTGTTTGGTAAAAAGGGCAAATCACCCCAACGCAGACAGCCGTCTCGGCCCCCTCGGGGCAGGGCCCCCCTTCCTCCCCCCTACCTTAGTGTTAAACAGGAACCAGGGGTGTCCTTCCTGACGTTTCCTGCAGACTCCTGCCCCATGAGCAGCAGGCAACGCCCTGGCCCCTCCAGCGGGGCTAAGCCCAAATCTTCCACCAAACCCCCTCAAGCATGATGGGACGCCCTCGCCCGTCTGGGCGAGGGGATGGCTGCAGCACCTTGCTCTTATCAGGAGGCATCTCGCCTCATTCTGGTGGATTCAGGAGGTAGTGTCCTCTGGATACAGGATAGAGTCTGCTGCGTGGCCTCTCCCAGGTTTATCAGGGTACTCCTGGTCCGGTGTTGGTGCAGGCCTTACAGGGCCTATGGGGTCTTGGGGTCACTTGCAGATTGCCCCTAACAGGCAGAGGCAGGGGCCGCTACACCAACCTTTTCCACAGTCCCCCGAAAGGATGGGTCAGTCTGTTCCACACTGGATTCATAAGTTTGCGGCAATTCACCAGTTACAGCAGTTCTGCATGGGTACTCTGGGTTGGGCCATCTGCGCCTTGCGCTCAAGGGGCTTCTCGTTGTCTGTGGAGCTCAAAAGATGCTTCGGTTCACTTCCCTGTGTCCTCTGGGCACCGAGGCTCTTCAGGTTCATGTCGAAGGTCCAACACTGCTAATTTGTGGCCTTGTGATCTGGCCTCTCTTCAGCCCCCAGAATGCCCACCAAGGTGCTGACGGGGGTGATGTCTCTGATGAGACCAAGGGGCATCCGCGCTATGACCTACCTGGACGTTCCTTTTCACTTTCCAGTCTCTACGTCAGGCTAAGTTGGTCTCTTGGCTAGTTGTGTCCACTGGGAGTTATTTGGATGGGTGTTCAATCACCCCATGTCCTCATTGTCCCCTTGATTGGTAACTTCATTCCTAGGAATGAGGATTCGGTTCAGGCGAGAATCTTCCTTCTTCAGCGATAACGTGGACAATCTGGTTGGATGGGCTCAGTCCCTCATTGCTGTCCCCGTCCCTTTACCAGGCAGGGATGCAGCTGGTGGGCCCGTTGGTGGCTTGCTTGGAAGAGGTTCCTTATGCTCAGTTCCCCCTGGGCCCTTCTGCAACTTCTATTGTTAGTACAGGACAGGGATCCTGCATCCCTGGAGCAGGGTCTGTGTGCCTTCCCCCCTGGTTCCTTCTTGGAGTGGATGAACTCAAGGAACCTGTCTGGGGGCAGTTTCCTTCTTGCCCCTTCCTGGAGACGGTCACCATGGATGCCAATCTATCAGGTTGAAGGGGGGTTTTTTCTTCTGAATCTCCCTGCGGTTTTTGGGGAGGTGGGGCCCTTAGAAGGTCCATACACCTTTTGATGTTTGAAACAGTGGGCGTTCAGGTTGGTTCCTTTTCGCTTGCCTACTCTTCAGGGCCTGCCCGTTCGGGGGCGCTCGGTCTGTCTGGCGACAGTGGCCTACTTTAATCATCTGAGAGGGATCTGGAGCAGGAGGTTCCTCCAGGAAGTGTCTATGATCCTAATCTGGGTGGAGGACAATGTTTCCTGTATATCAGGGATATTCGCTCCAGTGGGGGTCCCTCTGCGACAGGATGTGCTAATCCCTGTGTCACCATGGGGTCCAACCAGTTGTGGATCCTTTTTCGTGTCCCGTCACTATCACAAGCTCTCGGCCCTTGTTTCCCTGTCCCCGGATCCTCTGGCCGTGGTCATGATGCCTTGGTATTGTCATGGCTGGACATTCTGTTCCTTATGCCTTTTCTCCATTTCCCTGCTAGGCAGGTTTTCTGAGCAAGTTTGCTCTGGAAGGGCGGACCAGCGATTCTGGTGGCCGGGTGGCCTGGTAGAGTGTGGTTCGCAGACGTGGTATTGAGGGCGGTAGATTTGTACGTTCTGCCTGGAGTGCCAGCTTTGCTCACTCAGGGCCCCTTTAAGTCACCCCAATCTACAGACTCTGGCCTAGACGGCCTGACTGCTGAAACTTCCATCTTGATGGAGACGGACTTATCTGTCTCAGTGATTGAGACTATGGGAAGACTAGGAGCGTGCTTCTTCTTCTTCTCCCATCTATTATAAGGTATGGTGTATCCATATTGATTGGTGTGAGTCTTGGTCTCTTCCCTGCCGGGCCTTCTCTGTTCCCAGGGTACTAGAGTTATTACAGCATGAGTTGGAGTTGATTCTCCAACTCAGTACTCTGAGGGGTCAGGTTCTGCCCTGTCCGCCTTCCTTTAGAAGTCTTTGGCTCAGTTTTTCTTGGTTAAGACTTTCCTTTAGGGGGTTACTCATGTGCATTCCCCCTGGAATCCTATGGTCCCTGCTGGGATTGAATTGATTGTCTGCCTTGCGGGATGTTCCCTTGGGTCCTATTCAGGATGCTGTCTGGCTGTTCTTAGAAACATAGAACATAGAAACACATTTTTGAGATACACCAGGATAAGGTGGTGTTCTGCTTTAAGCCGGACTTTTTACCTAAGGTGGTGTCTTATGTCATTGATTATTCCTAGCAACGCTGAGGAAAGGGTTCTGCCTTCTTCCTTGAACTGGTGTTGGAAGTTTTTTTCCTTGGTAGTCACTGGGTCCTTTAGGAGAACTGTTGCTCCTTGGGTCTACGACCACTCCATCTTGATTGTGCCCGATCTCTTTTGATCTCGGGGGGGTTAGGCGGTTTTGACCTGGTCATTACTCGGATGGGATGTTCCTTCTGGTCCATGGAAAGGTTTTTGGCTTCTGCCACGTCTACTGTTAGCGATTGGATTGTCAGGCTGTCACTCAGGCCTGTTCCACTAAGGGGAAGAATCTTCCTTTTCGCTTGACTTCTTATTCTTCTCTTGCTTTTGGTGCCTCTTGGGCTTTTCAGCACCAGGCTTCTGTTGAACTTGTTTGCTAGACCGCTACTTGGTCTTCTGTTCATACCTTTCAAAGTTTTACAAGGTTGTTGTTAGGGCCTTCAGCTCATGCTGTCTTGGCCGTAAGGCTATGCAGGTGACAGTGGTTTCAACTGTCTGTTGTTGCCTTTTTTGTTGGGGATCCCACCCTACCTTATGGACACTGCTATTGGATGTCCCAAGTGTAAGTACTATATCTGGAGCAGGACGTACTGTATACTAAGAATAATACAATTCTGTGAAATACTCACCTGTAGAATTGATATTATTTGTATACAGTACGTCCTGCTCCACCCCACCCTGGTTTTTGCATTATTCTGGATCCCCTGTATGGTGATTATCATTGTTATAGTTAACAGTCTTTTGGTGGTTAAATTCTCCCAGCTTCTTGTTCACTGCTTTTCAATGCTGGGAATTTGTGGGAGGTCCCCGGGTATTTGAGGGGCTGGGAGGAGCCTGTTTTTGCATGTCTCTGCAGTGCAGCGCCATCCGGCGGAGGATAACCCAAGTATAAGTACTATATCTGGAGCAGGACGTACTGTATACAAATAATATCAATTCTACAGGTGAGTATTTCACAGAATTGTATTTTCTGTCTCTCCACGTAAGGCAGGCTGTCAGTATGGAGGCAGCCGCAAAGTTTTGAGTTTTCCTGTATTTACACAGAGTCAGGTATGAAGGAGAGGGGGCATGGACTAGTTCCATCTTAGCCTGTCGTTCTTCTACCAGCTGAAAGCAAATAAACAAAGACAGGAGATGGGCACAGCAGCCCTCTGTAAAAATCACAGCTGAAATGTCATCAGCCTCAGGGGGAGCAGACAAGGGGTAAGCAGCATGAAGTAGAGGAATGCTGAGCTTTTGTGGAGAGAGCTATGTAACTATTGTGTGGCTACCACACAGTATTAAAACTAATAAGGTTCTTGGAGCTTTCTGAGCAATAAGTCATTACAATTGATAGCTATCCAGTTCTGGTTAGTGAGAAGGGATTATTGTATAGATATTTCGGCTATGTTCAAACCTATCCGGATGCGTTAGCTTTCTTGCATTTTTAAGATCTGCAGCAAAGTCATGTAATGTATCCTCTATGGCCCCTTTCACATCTCTCCGTTTTGATACAGTGCGGTTGGAATGTAAGGAGTTGCTTCCTGCATTCCAACCCAACTGCATATGGAGATGTATACTGTGTAAATTCTGCAGAACGACAACTGCAAAAATAATGCAGTTGAAAACGTAGTTCAACTGCAAAAAGCACCTGATCTGCAACTGCATAGCCTAAGGCTACGTTCACACTATGCAGTTGCAGATCAGGTGCATTTTATTTTTGCAGTTCCAGTTCCAAAGAGACAGAATACATCTGCAGACAGAATACATCTGCATATGCAGTTCGGTTGGAACACAGCAAGCAGGGCTTTTTTCCCTATATCCAGTCCAGGTTGTCCCAAGTGATGACTGTGGGTGTTCACCCCTAGGGGGCGCTTGACTGCAAGATCAAAGATGTAGCTCCTCCCGGCCCCCTATAAAGGCAGGTGTCCCTCTATCATTCCCCAGTTGTTCATCTTGTAGTCTTGGCTGCAGAAGATTGTTTGACACTCTCAGATAATGGCAGCAGAGCGGGGCCACCTAGCCCGTCGGCCTCTGCGGGCCCTATTTCCACGGATCCCTTCTGACCCACTCCTGCCTCCCAGCCTCTGGCTGCTTGGGGATCGTGACAGTAGAGTGAACGCTGGGGTCTGTTGGCGTTCGGCAGAGCTAGTGCGGCGCTGTGACGCTAGGCGCGGTGGGCCGCTGTGTCCTCGCGGCCATTTCACTGCCCGAGCAGCGTTGGAAGGGGGCGGGCGCGTCTTCTCACATACCACCGGAGGGGGTGGAGCCGGGCGCCGACGCGCTTCTGTGTCATCACGGCGCCGCACTCCCCTCGAGGATCCTTCTAGAACTGGCCTGCGTGCTCTGCTGCTGGACGCTGCGGAGCCTGGTCTTCCTGCTGCTGCTGCTGGGGACCTCGCTCGTCATCGGAGGCTGCGCTGTCCCTCTGTCGGTGTCGTGAGTCCTTCTTTTTCTGGCTGTGTATTATGACCAATTGCATCTTGATTATTCTGATCATGGGCATTTCTCTCCCTCTCTTGTATAGGTCGTGGGCTTGAGGTTGAGGGTTGTGGTTCCTCCCGGTCCCCTCCCCCCCTTTTTATTAAGAGGGATCACCTTATAGGTTTGAACCATTAGTGTCTTGTAACCTTACTGATTTGACCATTTTTTAATCACCATAATGGAGGCATCAGGGGATAGTGAGCTGGGGGCCCCATTTGGGCAGGAAAAGATCTGCCCCTTGTGCAGTAGGAATCCTCTGGGCGGGTTCAGCACTGTTTGTACCACTTGCGCCAGAGGCATTATTTTGGACCATGAACCGGCGGGCGTCCCTGCCCCTAGCCCTGCGCTGCCATCGGCCTCTCCGGACCCTCCGCTGCTGCACTCAGCCCCCAGTGAGGGGGGAGCCAGGAGGGATCTCTTTGCTGATCTGGGCTCTGTGGAGGAAGGTGAGTTGCCTGACGATTCACGCTCCACTGTGGATTATTCGGCTGGCGATGACAGTTTGTCTGGTTCTTCTTCGGATGAGGATGCATGCCTCCCGGATGATACAGAGAAATTGCTTACCTCAGTGTTTAAGACACTACACATTGTTCCTCCAAGAGAGGCTAAGAGGAAGCAGGGAGATTTGTTTAGGCCCGAAAGACAAAGGCGGGTCTTCCCGGAGCAGGCCCATTTTTATGATTTTCAAGGAATGGGAGAGGCCTGACAAGTTACTGTCGGTTCCTAAAGGTCTGGACAGGCGGTACCCCTTTCCTGATGAGATGGTCTCGCCCTCCTGAAATCGATCCCCCTGTGTCGGGGTTGTCCAACACTACTATAACCAATAAACACAGAGCATACAATTTAAACAAAAAGTCCAGGAGGTGTTAAATAACCACAACTAATTTTTTGTATAGTTCAGGCTTTAACCGACTTCTTTAAAGTTTCCAAGTGGCTGTCCCAAGATACATGCAATTATAGTAGCATCATGATGGTGATCCACTTCCAATATCCACCTCGTGCCCGCCACCTGTATTAATTACTCTTACCAGATGGTGCACCAATATTGCACTCCAAATTGGGCCTTTTTGTTGCTATGTAGGTCACGTTCTCTCAGGTCATATGATCCTTATTAGTCAATAGGACTCTCAGTTGTAATTTTAAAGAGAGTATCTCAAAATCGATGTTATAAAAAAGAAAAGCCAATAGAAATATCTAGTGTAATACCATTTTAATAATAAATCTTTTTAAAAGATGGTTAAAAATGTGCACTCACATTTAGAATAAATGAAAACAGCTTGTAAAAGTATCAGGCGGGGCCTTCACCCTACTGCCACTCACTGCTCCTTGGCCAATGGTGCTGTCCAGAGAGGGGAGGATGTCCACTGATGTCACCCAATACAAATGGTCGCTATAGCCTCTGGTCTGCCCTGCCGCCGTCAACGCGTTTCGTTGCTATGCGCAACTTTCTCAAGACTGGCGGCGCAGCAGTGAGCGCTGCTTTTTATAATGTGCGGGGGCAGGGCGGAAACTGCGAGGGTGCTCTGTGACGTCTGATATCGATGCTGGTCAATGAGTAACTTTGCTCAATATGAGCATCATCAAAAAGAGAGCCTATCAATGGACCTGTCTAGAGGAGTTGCTATTAGTCGCGGTGTCTAAACCGCGTTGTAATTGGCTGGCCGTACTGCAATATTAACATTGGATCTTGCGGTTTAGGAAAGTACGTGCATGTTGACATATGCAAATGAGGAATCATTTGTCTGCAAGGGGAGCGATCTTGTTAATCCCTGTCCACACGTCACAAAAACATAAACAAAAACGATCTCTTTTCCGTATGTTTGCTGGCGTCTGTAAATAAAAGGAGTTTATGCATTAACCTGTAGGCGCTGGCAGCAAGCCAGTAAATCGCGGTGTGTAAGCCGCGCTTTAACATTATACGCTTTGGCAACACATCAATCTATCGCGTTCTCCGGCAGGGTACATCTCCCTGCAGCATCATCAAAGTTAGGAGACTCTCAGCCAGTAGAGGGCATACAGGCTGAATTGCATAAACTTAGTTCAGTCCCTAAGGGTGTTTCGTTAAACAATATTTGTTTTAGTATGGATAAAATTAAAAGCAATATGGGCAAGCGCTATTTAAATCTGAAGGGATATCCTAACCCTACTATTCCTGGAATTCCTTCTTCCCAACAGTGCCGCAGAGGGGTAGAGTGAAAGCCCCTCCTGCTTACATTCAAAGTGCAATGTAACATAATGATATATGTAAAGCATAGGAATGGTGAAAATAACTAAACTAGTAAATATCATGCTTAGTTATATCTAATCTTAAGCTAGGTTATATGAAAGTACATCAATTGCCAGTGAAGGACTGGACATTAGGCTGTGCCATTACAATACCATACAGAGAATAAGAGAATTATCCCTGTTTTGTGTGCATGACGACAAATAGGGAAATTGTCCCTATTATGTGTGCGTGTAAGTGAATGTGAAACTGTGAGTATATCCATCAGATAGTGAATGTAAATATGCTCTCCCTATGAGAGAGAAACTCCAAAAAAAGGGGAAAGGCTGGGGAGAGCCATGGGGGGGCAGTCGCAATCTGATGTATGTGCCAGATTGGCCAGTGTTGAAAAATGTATTTCCTCTACGGTAGCTAAGAAGGCGCCGGCTAAGAGAAAACATTTGTCCACGGTTTCTCATTATGAATATGATGATACGGATGGTCTGGATTGGTCAGATTATTCTCCTCCAGAGGAAGGGGAGGTGTTTGAGGATTCGGATAATTCCGAGGATCAACAAATTGTTGGCGCTGATTCTGATAGGGGGTCAGGAGGTTCCTTGGACACCCCTAACGTTTTGACTCAGATGTTTGAGGTTTTGGCAATCTCGCCTCCGGCGGAGGCCCCCCAATAACAAGGGGAGTTTTATGAGGAATCCAGACCGCGCTTAGAATTTCCTAATCAAAAACATTTTGATAATATTATTTCCAAAGAATGGGAGAGACCAGCTCGGCTTCCAGGCATTCCTCAGAGTTGGGATAGAAGGTATCCTTTCCCTGCGGACACGGTTAAGCGCTGGGCTCCCCCCCCCCCCCCGAAGTGGACGCCCCAATTTTGGGGTTATCCAACTCTGCAGTTTTGAATAACCCTGATTGTTCCTCCCTCAAGGATGGTGAGGATAAACGCATTGACCAGATGGCTTGTCATGGTTTTGCCAGTATTGGGGCAGCTATACGGCCAGTTTGTGCCTCATCACTGTTGGTGGTGGCTGCTAGAAGGGTGATCAGGGATTTACTGTCCTCGTCCGGCTTGGAACCGGACAGCGATGAATTTCTTGGACTGAAACGTTGTGAGTCTTTTCTTTCCTTCATTTTAACTGCTCTGGATGATTCATTGATGATGAACAGCAGGGCCTCTGCTCTTATGGTTACCATTAGGCGTTCAATTTGGTTGCGCCAGTGGGCGGCCGATTTTGGGTCTAAAAAGTCTCTGACGTCTCTTCCCTTTGTTGGTCTAAGGCTTTTTGGAGAAAAATTGGACTCAGTAGCTAAAGGTGGAAAATTACCTCAACGTAGGAAGCAACGTCGCCCCTTTCGAGGGGCGGCTTCCTTCACCCCTTCCTTTCGGGGAGCTAGAGCGGGAAGAGGTTTTGCCTTCCCTTCTACAAGAGGAGACTCCTGAAACAGGGGCAGAGGTCGTGCCCGTTCAGGATACAGTTGGGGTTCAAAACCCAAGCCCGCGGCCAAGCCCGCTCAACAATGAGGGGGCGGCCTCACCCGCGCGGGTGGGGGGACAGCTGCGACACTTCTCCCAAGTCTGGATCCGGGAGGTCTCGGACAGATGGATCAGGGAAGTGGTTTCTTCCGGTTACATGCTGGAGTTTGAGTCCCGCACCCCCCCCCCCCGCGTTTCCTCACGTCTCGGGTGTCCCCGGACGTACAGGCTGCATTGCAGCTCCGAGCGGCGGTAACAAGTCTTCGAAAAATGGCGGTCATTTGTCCAGTACCCCCATTAGAAAGGGGTCAGGGTTTTTACTCAAATCTGTTCACGGTTCCCAAAAAGGATGGCTCCGTGCGGCCCATCCTGGACCTAAAGATTCTCAACAAATTCATCAGGCTGCGAAAATTTCGCATGGAAACGTTGCGTTCCGCTATCCACTCTCTTCGTCAGGGGGACTTCATGACGTCCATAGATATCCAGGAGGCTTACCTCCATGTTCCCATTTTTCCCGCGCACCAGAGGTTCCTAAGGTTCGCTCTGGAGGATCGGCACTTCCAATTTGTAGCTCTTCCCTTCGGTCTCACCACAGCTCCAAGGGTTTTCACCAAGGTACTTGCTGGGGTAATGGCTCTTCTCAGAGCTCAAGGAATTCGCATAGTGCCATATCTGGACGATCTCCTCATATTGGCATCGTCATTCAGCCAAGCGGAATTGGACACCAGGGCGGTTCTATCCACTCTGGAGAGATTCGGCTGGGTGATCAACTACCCCAAGTCCTCCCTTCACCCGTCCAGGTTAATATCCTTTCTGGGGATGTCTCTGGATACAGATCAGGCCAGAGTGTTCCTTCCTCAGTCCAAGGTTCTTCTGATTCAGGAGTTGGTTCGGTCGCTTATGTCCATTCCTCGACCGTCCATCTGGCTAGGGATGAGACTGGTGGGTCTGATGGTGGCCTCCTTCGAGGCAGTTCCCTTTGCTCAGTTTCACACAAGGACACTACAGCTCCATCTGTTGTCGGTCTGGAACAGGTCTCCTCAGTCGCTGGATCAATTCTTTCAGATGTCCCCCCGGGTTCGCCGCTCGCTTCAGTGGTGGCTGAACTCAACCAACCTGCTGAAGGGCAGATCCTTTCGGACTCCCCAGTGGGACATAGTCACCACGGATGCCAGCCTCTCGGGATGGGGGGGCTTCTGGAAGGATCTGCAATTTCAGGGTTTGTGGGGTCCCCTGGAAGCCCACGAGCCTATCAATGTTCTGGAATTGAGGGCCATCAGGATGGTTCTTTGTCACTTAACTCATCAACTGCGAGGTTTGCCGGTCCAGGTCCGGTCAGACAATCGGACGGCGGTGGCCTACATCAATCACCAGGGAGGCACCCGCAGCAGGAATGCCCTCAAGGAAGTGTCTCTGATTCTGGACTGGGCGGAGAGCCATGTCCCGTGCATCTCGGCAGTTTACATCCCGGGAGTGGAGAATGCGGAGGCGGACTCTCTGAGCAGGCTGTCAGCCCGCAAAGGGGAGTGGTCTCTCAATCCCAAGGTTTTTCACTCAATTTGTCACAGGTGTGGGTCTCCGGCGGTGGACCTCTTTGCCTCCCGTCACAATCACAAACTTCCGTCATTTGTGTCTCTGGCGAAGGATCCTCTGGCCCTTGCGACGGATGCCATGTCTCTGAACTGGAGGGATCTGGGGTTTCTGTACCTGTTCCCTCCGTTTCCCATGGTGGCCAGAGTAGTGCGCAAGCTTGCTCTGGAGAGAGCACCAGCAATCCTGGTGGCTCCAAGGTGGCCAAGACAGGTTTGGTTCGCAGACGTGGTAAGGTTGGCAGAAAATCAGCTCGTTCTGCCCCTGCTGCCAGATCTACTCACACAGGGTCATCTTCGTTACCCCAATTTACCAACGCTGGCTTTGACGGCGTGGCTGCTGAAACCTCCATCTTGAAGGAGGAAGGTCTTTCGGATGCTGTGATTCGGACTCTTATTAGTGCTAGGAAAAGGTCCTCATCGTCTGTGTACTATAGGACTTGGAGGTCTTATATTGATTGGTGTGAAACCAGGGCCTTCCCTTGTAGGGAATTCTCTATTTCTAGAATTTTGGAGTTTTTGCAACATGGTCTGGATCTAGGGCTCCAACTCAGTACTCTGAAGGGGCAGGTGTCTGCCCTGGCGGTGTTTTTCCAAAAGCCTTTTGCTCTTCATCCTTTGGTTAAAACCTTTTTCCAGGGGGTTACACATGTGCGGCCTCCTAGGAAGCCTCTGATTCCAGTTTGGGATTTGAACTTGGTTCTTTCTGCACTTCAGGGTCCCCCCTTTGAGCCTTTGCATGATATTCCTTTGTCTTCCCTTACGCAGAAGGTAGCCTTTTTGGTAGCTATCACTTCTGTTAGACGTGTTTCTGAGTTGGCGGCTCTGTCTATTCAAGCCCCATATTTTGAAAGACATCAGGACAAAGTGGTTTTCCGTTTTAAGACGGACTTCCTTCCTAAGGTGGTTTCGTCCTTTCATTTGAATCAGGATATTGTTCTGCCCTCTCAGTGTCCCAATCCCAGCAATGACAAGGAGAGGGCCCTGCATTCTTTGGATGTGGTTCGTGTTGTGAAGTATTATTTGGTGGTAACGTCTGCCTTTCGCAAGACTGATGCATTTTTCGTGGTGCCATTTGGGCCCAAGAAGGGTCTAGCACCCACAAAGTCTACCATCAGCAGGTGGATTCGTCAGGCTAAGGGGAGAGATCCTCCCTTTCGTGTTACAGCTCATTCTACTCGTGCGGTTGGGGCTTCCTGGGCTTTTCAGCACCAGGCCTCTGTTGAGCAAGTTTGCAAGGCCGCTACCTGGTCTTCTGTTCACACTTTTTCAAAGTTTTACAAGGTTGATGTTCGGGCCTCAGCGGATGCTGTTTTTGGCCGCAAAGTTCTGCAGGCTGCAGTAGTTTAAGTTGTGCTTTATACCTTGTTTTGGATCCCCACCCCTTATGGACACTGCTTTTGGATGTCCCACAGGTTATGAATATCTTGAAGCGGGGTGTGTGACATACTTAGAATAATACCATTTTGTGAATACTCACCTTGTAAAATGGGTATTATAAGTATGTCACACACCTCGCTTCAACCCGCCCCTTTTTTATTCTGGATCCTTCATTTTGTGAACTTTGCGTTGTTATGACTTATGTTTGGCTCTTCCTGGTCCCTTACTTTACTGCTTTCTTTATACTGGGGAGTGAGTGGGAGGTCCCAGGTATTTATGGACCGGGAGGGGCTTACTTTCCTCCAATCATCTCTGCAGATCGCCCTCTTCAGGTCAGTATACCCACAGGTTATGAATATCTTGAAGCGGGGTGTGTGACATACTTATAATACCCATTTTACAAGGTGAGTATTCACAAAATGGTATTTTCAGTGTGTTAGCACTTTTCACTTTGGGTGGCACGTTTTTCACGGTGTGTTTATCACACAGGCGGCTTCAATAAAAAAAAAGTGTGCATGAATTAAGGTGTGAAGCTTACGATGTGTCTAGAAAGCAATTTAGGTCAAATTCAACATTTAACCCATTAGGTGCTAAGGTGTTTAACATATAGATCCAGTGACTTTCCCTTCGTGACAAGTCCCTTGTTAAGTTGGAACCCCTACAGTGGTGAACAGTTCGTTCTATCCCCATGAACAATGCTTGTGTTGGATCCTGTGAGTGACTATGTTTAAAATGTGCTGAAAGACTATGCGTCTCCAGCCCCTTCCTAATGTTGTATAGATGTTCCCGTATGCGTATTTTAAGTGGTCGGGTTGTTCTGCCAATGTATTGCAGACCACATGGGCACCATATGAGGTAAACCACCCCCGCTGTGTTACAAGTCATAAATGTAGATATTTTAAACTCTGTAGTGAGTGTAGTATCTGTAAATGTCTTTTTTGGTTTCTCTATTGGGGTGCAAGTCCTACAACCCATGCATACCCCACATCTATAGAATCCTTGTGGGGAGTTATAAACTAGGGCTATTGGCTTCGGAGGGTCTAGATAACTAGTTGTAAGTTTATCTTTCAGATTAGGAGCCTTACGAAAAATTACCCTTGGGTGTTCTGGCAACACTGGTCCTAATGTGGTGTCACTTTTAAGGATATGCCAATGTTTGGAAATTAGATTTTTTATTTCCCTATATTGAAGATTGTAGCCTGTTATGAAAGAAAAGTCTAATTGTGAACTGTTTATTCTTTGGTTGTTGTTGGGCTCTAATAGAGAAGATCTTTCCCGTGCTCAGATTTCCATCCTTTGGGTTTCTATTTCTACCTGTTTGTACCCTTTATCCATGAATCTTTGGGCTAGTACTTTAGATTGAATATCATAGTCATTTAATGATGTGCAATTACGCCGTAGAAGCATTAAAATTGCCCCTTAGGTATTGCCCTTAACCAGGTGGGGTGATGACAGCTAGTTGAAGGGACGTAGCCATTGCGATCTGTAGCTTTAAAATAAGTAGAGGTCACTAGACCCTGGCCTTCTTTTTTGATGGTAAGGTCTAAAAAGTTAATTGCGGTTGTGCTGCTTTCCATCGTAAAATTAGGTTAAATGTATTGCCATTTACTAATTGGAAAAAGTCATCTAGTTGAATTTGCGTTCCGTCCCACAAACATAGGACGTCATCAATGTAACGTCTCCAACAAAGCAGCGGTGGTCGTGGGTAACCAAAGATATGTTGTTCCTCCCACCACCCCACATATAGATTCGCCATACTGGGGGCAAATTTGGCCTCCATCGCTACGCCCGTCTTCTGGAGATAAAACCTGTTATCGTACCAGAAGTAATTGTGTTGTAGGGCGAAGTTTAAACAATCCAGTAGGAAATCTATCTGTTGGGGTGGCAGGGAGGATTTTAATATCAAGAAGTGATTTAACAGCCGCCACCCCCTTGTCATGGGGGATGACCGTGTATAATGATGATACATCAGCTGTCGCTTATATAGTATACCTGAGTTGAATCTTTAAGGTATGCTGGAAGCTGAACCACTAGGGCCTGGAGGTATTGGTCCACGTATTCCCCCAGTCTACAGGTTACCGAGCCTATCCCACTGACGAAAGGTGGTTTTTGTAGGCTTTTATGTATTTTGGGTACATGATAGATCGTGGGGATACGTGCCGTCACCTGATACTGCTTCCTTATGTGACCCGGCTGACAAGCGCATGGATCTGCTGGTCTGCCATGCGTTCACCTTTGCTGGTGCCCTTTTTCGCCCTGTGTGTGCCTCGGCGATTGTCTCTCTAGCCATCAGAAAGAAGGTGAGACACCTTGTGGATATAGCTAAGGCTCGCAGGCGGGCGGAGGAGTATAAAGAACTCAAGGCCTGCTTGGATTTCATTGGCTTTGTTGCTTCTGCCATGGACGATGGGGTCTGGCTTGGTGCCAGGATTTTGGCCCTGCTTGTTGCCCTCCGCCGCTTACTCTGGCTGCAGCAATGGTCGGCTGATGTGGCTGCCAAGAGGTCGCTTACGAGTATCCCCTTTGTGGGGCACAGGCTGTTTGGGGAACGCCTGGACCTTTTGGTCAAGGATGGCAGACTCCCTCAGAGACGGAAGCCTGCTCGGTCCTTTCGGAATCCCTCTGCCTATCGCTCCTTTCGGGAAGGAAGAGGCTCTTCATTTCCAGGTGGCCGCAGAGATACCTGGGGTAGAGGTAGGTCCCGCGGCCGACCCAATCCCTCCTGGGGAACCAAATCCAAGCCCCCTGCCAAGTCCCCTCAGGCATGAGGGGGCGCCCTCACCCATCCGGGTGGGGGGACAGCTTCTGCTGTTTGCTCAGATCTGGAGGCGGCACGTCTCGGATCGGTGGATTCAGGAGGTAGTGTCCTCCAGTTACAAGATAGAGCTGGCAGTCAGGCCGCCCACAAAATTCCTCCGTTCACGGATATCCCAAAACCCACTAAAAGCACAGGGTTTGAGAATGGCCGTGCAACACCTTCTGCGGTTAGGTGTGATTTGCCCTGTACCTCGGCAAGGTTTTTACTCAAACCTGTTCACGGTTCCCAAGAAGGACGGAACGTTAAGACCAATCCTGGACCTGAAGGGTCTCAACAGGTTCCGCATGGAAACCTTACTATCGGTGGTGAGATCGCTTTGTCCCGGCGACTTCATGACCACGGTGGACATCAGGGATGCTTATCTGCACATCCCGATTTTCCATGGGCATCAGAAGTTCCTGAGGTTTGCTCTGGAGGATCAGCATTACCAGTTTGTGGCACT
This sequence comes from Gastrophryne carolinensis, assembly GCA_027917425.1. NCBI lineage: Eukaryota > Metazoa > Chordata > Amphibia > Anura > Microhylidae > Gastrophryne > Gastrophryne carolinensis. Next base: position 187,146,539 of record CM051240.1, read on the forward strand.
TCCATTTGGGATTTCCTCAGCCCCCCCGCGTCTTCACCAAGGTGCTGGCGGGCATCATGGCTATCCAGAGGAACCAGGGCATTCGTGAGCTGCCCTATCTGGACGACTTGCTGATTGCGGCCCAGTCCCTTCAGCAGGCCGAGAGCGATACTCGGATGGTGTTGTCAACCCTGGAGGCCTTTGGCTGGGTAGTCAATCACCCAAAGTCATTTATCACTCCCTCAACAGTGAGATCCTTCCTGGGAATGACGATAGACACCGCTCAGGTCAAGGTTTTTCTGCCACAGCAGAAGGTTTTGGGTCTCCAGACGCAGGTGCAGGCCTTGCTGTCTTGTCCTAGGCCATCAATTCATCTGGGGATGAGATTGGTGGGCCTAATGGTGTCATGCTTCGAGGCAGTGCCCTTCGCCCAATTTCACATGAGACCTCTTCAATTGAACCTGCTGACCGGCTGGAACCAGATGCAGGAAGCTCTGGAACAAGAATTTTCGCTGTCTCCCCTGGCCAGGCAGTCCCTCTTGTGGTGGTTAGACTCCCGGAACCTGCTGGTGGGCAAGTACTTTCTGTCCTTTCTGACTATTACCGGTGTGGGACATGAATTTAGTACTTTCTGCTCTTCAGGGTCCTCCCTTCGAACCATTGTGCGATGCTGCATTATCTATTTTGACTCTCAAAGTGGTCTTTTTGGTAGCGATCACCTCGGTGCATTGTTTATCAGAGCTGGCTGCGCTTTGTATGAAACCTCCCTATTTTGAGCGGCATAGGATAAGGTGGTTTTTCGCTTTAAACCTGATTTTTTTGTAGTTTCTCCCTTTCACCTTAATGAGGAAGTTGTCTTACCTTCCTTGTGTCCAGCACCGACTAATTCCAATGAAAGGACCCTCCATGCCTTGGATGTGGTCAGAGCCATAAAGTATTACCTGGTTTGCGACTGAATCCTTCAGGAAATCAGATTTGTCCTAACAGAGGGCTCTAGGAAGGGCTTGCCACCAGCCAAGTCCACTCTCAGTAAGTGGATTAGACAGGCAGTGGTGCAAGCATATTCTGCCAAGGGGAAGGAACCTCCTTTTATGGCGACTTACCATGTCAGAGAGGCATGGGAAAGAAGAAGACTAGAGGAGGGGTCGGGGCGGGCCCCCGCAGCGTGGACCAGCTCCAGAACGGCAGCAGAGGAGCAGCGGCTGGCCATCCAAAATGGCGGCAGCGGCGAGAGAGGGCGGCGGGCAAGGAGGGGAGCCGGATCGGAGGGAGGAGCCAGCGAGATCAGCCGCACCGAGGGGAGATCGAGGAGAGCGCCCCTCGTTTGCGCAGCTTCACCGCGCGCTGGCAGCGGCGGGGCCGGAGCGGAGATTCAGCGCAGCCTTAAATGGGCAGCAGCACCACTTAAGATGGCAGGCGGAGGTGGCTGCGTCCGAGCAGCAGAAGCAAGTGTTGGCACCCAGGAAGGTACAGCCTCGCCCCCTGGGGATGCGGGGGGGGGTCCCAGCACACAGGGCATGAAGGAGTGCCCATAGAATTGCCTGTGGGGATTGTGGGGATGGCACAGGAAGGAAATAAAGGACACCCCTGCCAACGGAGCGGACCTGGGACTGGTGGCTTGGCATTAGCCCCAACAGATAGCCACCCCCGTCGGGGCTTGCAAAATAGTGGGGTGGAAAGTGGGGATATGCTGGGAGGTGTTCCCCCCCCCCATCTCACAACCACAGTGGGCGAGACCCCCAGACCTGGAGTGGGTTAGCCATGTTTGCATATGCCCCCCGACGTGCTCAAAGTGCCGACAGCAGCCCCGTGTTAGGCAGTCAGAGGGCAACTGAAAGGATGCTGACGTCCAGCCTCCCCCAGCGACCCCCAAGGGAGCGACAGTCATGCCAATACCCGCTGGTCCTCGTGAGGGTGAGAAGGCCGGGATTTGCTCACTCGCCCACTTCCACGCTATCGCTGTCCCCAGAGCAGAGCGGCACCCCCACTGGAAACAGCCTGGCGCCCATGTCACCGGCCCGGCTATGTTTTTCTCCAGAATCTATGGAGGCTGACTGGCCCCCAGATGCCTCCCAGTCGAAAACAGAGGAGTGGGGTCCACCCACCCCCGCTTATGGATCCGCGAACGACGGTGGCGCCCGTAAGGGAGACATCCACGCTGAAACAATCTCATTGCTGAAAGGCCTGCCTTCTCGAGCAGACATAGAGGAGCTGATAGCTAAATATGAAGCGGCCCACAGGCACGAACTAGCGGAAGTTAAACAACACATAATGCAGGTCGAAACGCGAGTAACCGCTCTTGAGTCGACAGAAGTCTCAACGGCAAGCCGTTATAGGAAATGGCAATCGACGATATAGAAAACAGAAGTCGGAAGAACAACCTGCGACTGCGGGGCATCCCGGAGGCCTCCGGAGGCGAAGACCTGAGACACATTGTGACGGTGATATTCAACAACTTGCTCGAAAGAGATGCGACTACCCCATTGGAGACGAACCGGGTTCACAGAGCTCTGGGCCCGAGAAGTTCTGATCTCTCTAATCCCTGAGATGTGGTCTGTAGAATCCACTTCTTTACATTGAAAGAGGATATCGTCCGGTGGGCCTGGCAGAAAGGAAGCGTAGAATTTGACGGAGCCTACATCCAGATCCTCCCGGATCTGTCGAGAAGAACCCTCCAAATGCGGAGAACATTGAAACTGTCACGCTCTGGGTCCTTCAATGATCCGCTCAGGTAACTCCAGCCCTCCAGATAAGCCCTCAACCCCCAATCTCCGCAGCCAGCTTCACCTATAGGAGCCCCCGCTTGCCGGGACGCAGAAAACGCCTGCCCGGGATCGGTTGCCCCCAGGACTTCAATGGCTCAAAGGATGTAGGCTTACTGTTCGGAGGTCTGGAGAACCCGTGGCTGGGAGCAGTACTGAGTGAGCCCAATAGCAGGAGCGTATAACGGAAGTCCAAACAGGCTTGGGGAGTTCTGAGATGGCAGCGGTACAATGGGGTTGGACAAATCGTGGTCAAGGATCAGAGCAGAGGTCGGCAACAGAAGTTCGGATCAAGGATGGTCAATACAGGCGGTGGTCGGCAACGGGAGTTCAGATCAATGGCTAGAGACAAGCTAGAAAAACTAGGTACTAGGCACTATAACAGGCACTGGGTAAATGATGAGGTAGGGCTTTATAGGGACCAGCATGATTGGGAAAAAAGGGAAGGGCGCATGTGATTGGTGCAACTATAACACTGTCCCTGATTGGTCCAATTGGACCAAAAGGGCGAATGCCCACAACCTCCTCTTCCTGGGCTCATTGGCCCAACCCTGAATCTCTGGGCTGATTGGCCCTTTAACTTCTCCGGCGAGCGCGCAGTGAGCAGCGCCGCCGGAGGGCATAAGAATCACGTGGTCGCGCCCACGCGCGAGCACGTCTGCAGGAGCCGGGGCCAGAGCCGAGAGCGGGGGGCGTGGCCGAGCAGGGCGCCACTCGAGCCGACGCCGCCCGAGCAGCAGCTTGGCAGGGACCTCGAGCCGGAAGCTGCGCGGCCAGCTGTCCGGGGACGGCGCGGGAGCGAGGACGCGGTGAGTGAGTCCTGACAGAAACCACTTTTGGATCTAATACTTGCAAAGGGTGCTTTTTATAGATGGGGATACCCCTTTCACCTTATTGTGTGGAAGGAGCGCAATACCTTTCAATTGAAGTCCCCCAGCGATCTGCGAAACCTCTTTGCATTCCTAGGTTGCGATCCAATTGCTGTTCCGGATTGGTTAGCGATGGACCTGGTGCAGCCTCCCCCCCCCCGCCCTGCCGGAGCGAGACGACGGGGACCCAGAGGGTCGGAGGCGCCCCCGAAGGCCTCCCAGACCCTACGATGCAGAAGCTTGAGAAGCCTTCGGGTCAGGGCGGTCTCCCCCCCCCCCCCCCCATATTGGTCCGCCCGAGGAATGTTTCCTCTCGTGAGACATTTTCTGCTGTATCTCACGTAATGCGTCTGCTGCCCAATGAGCGGAGTGGTCGGGGCTGCGCCTGAAACTGCTCTGCCAGTATCCTTCTCTTCAAGAGTTCAGTTCACTGCCGATACGCCGGCAGCTGTTTATTTTTTCTTTTGCATGTTCTTGTTGTTACCTACTTGATTTTGCTATATGTTGCCGCCTTATGGTTTGCTTTGATAATATTGCGCCGGGTGCGGGCAACCGTGATCCCGGTGGGTGCTTCGTAGTGACAGACACTCTACCCCCAATAGTGTTGCCTGGTTGGTACTTAAGACCTCCCAAGCGGTATCCTTAATAGGATTAATAGTTCCCCTGTGTGTCTCATCCCGTCATCCTATTGTGTCTCCCTCCCCATCCCCCCCCATCACGGGGTCGGTTACACCTCCTGATACGCTAAAAGGTCCCCACGTCCAGAGTGCGCTCTCCCACCTAGTTCCCTTGCGACGAACCGATCCACGAGTGCGGTGAGCCAGGTCACGTTGTTTAGGGCCGAAATGACAGAGTTTAAGATAGTGTCCCTCAATACCAAGGGGATGAATAGCCCCGAAAAGCGCTCCACGATCTTGAGATATATGAGAGGCTTGAGAGCTCAGGTGGCTCTCCTGCAAGAAACACATTTTAAAGCAGCGAACCCACCTACCTTAAAAGACAAATACTACCCGCAGGCTTTTCCCCGAACTCTAGGTGCAGAGGGGTCAGCATTATAATAGCCAATGGACTCCCCTGGGAGCTGCTGGACTGGAAGGCCAATGGGGAGGGAAGGTGGCTGTTTGTCAAGGGGAAAATCTACTCAAAACTGTACACTTTAGTTAGCGTCTCTGCCCCCTTTGTGGAGCGGATGCTGGACTCCCTGTCGGCCTTCTCAGTGGGTGACCTAGTGGTCGGAAGAGATCTCAATATGGTGTTGGAACCGCTGCTGGATACCTCTATGGCCTACTCCAAACTCAGGCGTCTGCGGAAAATTCTTACGCAACACCAGCTGGTGGACCCCTGGAGGATCCAGCACCCTAACACTCATGACTATACCTTTTACTCCCCGCCACACGGTTCATACTCTAGGATCGACATGTTCCTTGTGCCCCATGCCTCCCTAGCGCTGATAGCCAACACCTCAATTGGCAATATTACTCTATCGGATCATGCGCCTGTCTCCCTTACTCTGACTTGCCCAGCTCCCATCCCGAGGAGTTGGTCCTGGAAACTTAATAATTCACTCTTAGAAGACCAGAGAGTTGTAGAAGATATCCAGAAAGAAATTCAAAGTTTCTTTGAGCTAAACTCTACCCCTGGAATCTCCCCTGGTATACTCTGGGAAGCCCATAAATGTTATGTTAGGGGGTCGTTCATAAAGCATGGGGCCAGAAATAAGAGGGAAAAGGGGCAGCGCACGCTGGAGCTCCTTGGGGAGATTGCTAAACTTGAGGGTGTGCACAAAGAGTCGCTCTCAGCAGCCTGTCTGCCGGCCCTGACCACACTGAGGGAAAAGCTTAAGGTGATCACGTGCGACAAAATCAAAGCCCAAATGGTCAAGTGCCGTAAGATGTTTTATGAATCCGGCGACAAGTGTGGCAGGTTGCTGGCCAGAGCACTGTGAGCTGAGAGGGCTAGGACCTACATACCCAGAATAGCAGACCCAAAGGGACGGATTCTTCACCATACTAAGGACATAACGAAAACTTTCCGCAAGTTTTATGAGGGTTTTCTATAACCTTCAGGGGACACGAGAGGAAACTAGGGAACGGTTAATCGCGCAGTACATCAGAGAGTCGGGTATGCCCAAACTACCGGAATCAGTATTGGAAGACCTGGAGGCGCCAATTTCTTTTGGGGAATTACAAGGCGCCATAGCTAATTCGGCAACGGGCAAAGCGCCGGGCCCGGACGGCCTACACCTACAGTACTATAAAAAATTCTCCCCCCTAGTTGCCCCCAAATTATTAGCTATGCTTAACTCTATTAAAGAAGGTACTCGTATTCCGTGTGACACCCTAAGGGTGCATATCACAGTTATTCCCAAGGAAGGTAAGGACCCCAACCTCTGTTCCAGCTACAGACCAATTTCGCTGCTGAATGCTGACGTGAAGCTTTTCGCAAAGATCCTTGCTACCAGGCTGTCACCACATCTCCATCAGGTCATAGGTCCCGACCAAGTAGGCTTTATGCCCCACCGTGAAGCAAGGGATAACACCACTAAGGTGCTAAACCTGATTCACCTTGCGCAGAAAAGTAACATTCCCACCCTTCTCCTCGCCACCGACGTAGAAAAGGCAGTTTATGCAGTCCACCCTCCGCCACATCAGACTAGGCCCCAACCTGATGGGTTGGATTAGCAGCCTTTACAGCTCGCCTACTGCGTTGGTGCGAGTGAACGGGATTACGTCAGGCACCCTGGGAATTTCTAATGGGACAAGGCAGGGATGCCCCCTCTCGCCCCTGATCTTCATCCTCGTGCTCGAGCCCTTTTTGCGTAGGGTGCGTGGCAACCCAGACATTAGAGGCCTTGAGGTACCCTCCAGTCATTACAAGGTAGCCTCTTACGCGGACGACTTAATTTTCTTTTTGACATGCCCAGAGACATCCCTGCCGAACCTAATGGTAGAGCTTAGGAGATATGGGTGCCTGTCAGGCTACAAAATAAATTTTCAAAAGTCAGAAGCCATGAATGTCAATATCCCAACATCAAGATTTAACACTATCAAGAGCTCCTTCCCATTTCGGTGAGCGGGAGACAGCGTGGGTTAGCAGCAACTTGTCGAGCATCTTTACTCTTAACTTCCCTCCACTCCTTAGGAAGTTTGAGGACGAGATAGCCCGTTGGTCTAAAGGCAGACTCTCGTGGTTTGGTCGGTGTAATGCCATGAAGATGACCCTTCTCCCTTGCCTGCTGTACCTGATGCAGGCTCTCCCTGTGATGGTGCTGCGGTCATTCCTGCTTAAGGTTAGGTCCATATTTACCAAGTTTATCTGGCCCGGGAAGAACCCAAGAATAAACAGAAGTCTTTTGGCAAGGGTGAAGGAATGTGGGGGCATAGGCGTTCCGGATCCGATTCTCTACCACGCTGCAGTACACCTGAATAGGACAATAGATTGGTGCCTCCATAGGGAACATAAACAATGGGTGAACATTGAGCAGGGTTTCCTGGACTTCCCCCTCCCAGCCGCCCCCTGGCTGGGGGGGGGGACAGCACTCGCCAGACAACACCCCACGATATGTCCAACACTGAGTGTCTGTAGGACCTTCTTCTCGCATCAGGGAATATCACCGTCCCCCTCACCACTCTACCCCATACTGGGCAACCCTCGCTTCCCCCCTGGGTGCGAGGGCCAGACGGCAGAAGCCTGGAGGAAGGTGGGCCTATTTAGAGTGTGCCATTTTTTGGTAGGTGAGGAGTGGGCAGACTTGTCGGACCTGGCAGCAGGGAAGGGAGTCCCGAGGTGGTCAACATGGCAGCAGCTCCAGTTGTCCCATCTCTTCTCCTCCCTTGGGACCTATAGAGACAATCCGCGTAACTGTACACTATACGAAGAGCTTTGCCAGAGGAAACATCCCGAGAAGCACACCCTCTCAATAATCTATAAGATTCTTACGACCCCCTCAGAGCCCGATTTTGACATCCTTCCTTTTCTCACAAAATGGGAAAGAGATCTCAACATACCCCTAACACCGGCACAAAATAAAAAAATTTGGCTCCTACCGCACAAAACATTGATATGCACAAAGTACCAAGAGTGTAATTATAAATTGCTCACGCGTTGGTACAGAGTGCCATCTGCCCTGAACAAATGGTACCTGAATGTCCCAGCCCACTGTTGGCGATGTGGAAAGGAGAGGGGTGACCTTCTTCACATTTTCTGGTCCTGCCCAAAGATCAAAGGGTTCTGGGACATGGTCAGAGGAGTGGCAGAAAAGGTGTCTGGCTCAGAGGTTTCTGCTGACCCAGCGCTGTCTCCTTCACCTTTCAAAGACCCCGCTTAAAAGGTACCGTAGATCGGTCCGCTGCCACCTTCTGACCGCGGCCAAGGCCTGTATCCCACAACTTTGGAAAAGTACACATCCCCCATCAATCGCGATGTGGATCAGAAAGGTTAATGACATAATGAGGTTTGAGAACCTTATACTCTCCAGGGGAGACGGGTACGAGAGATTCGCGATGACCTGGTACGGGTGGATTGAGTTCACAGAATCCCCTGAGTGCTTAAATTATGATTACGCTAGACAGAAGCTTACCTGGGTTTGTATTGTTAAAATCCACATCTCTTTACCTGTGTCCCTTCTTTCATATCCAAGTATTCATATGGGCCCTCTTTTTTTTATCTTTGTCAGTAAAGTCTCCATGACCACTCTCATCTTACCTGGGACACATGAGGTTGTTGGTGACACACATAAAGCTGTTGGTGACAGCTGCCAGCTGCAGCAGCAGACATAAAAAGAGGTAAGCATCGTGATCTGCCACTGCAAACCTCTCCACTAGTTTTGGTACCTAGCAACCAGTGAAAGTAATCACCACCGACAGGCAAATTTAGCAATGGCTCATTGAGCTCCTGCAATGTACTACATTAACCTTTCCACCAAAATGATAGTATAGCTCAAAGAAGGACAAAAGAGCCCTGGCTCATTGGCGGCCATAGAATAAATCTGTAGCTATGGATTATTCTTAGCATACAGTACGTCCTGCTCCATATAAAATACTTACACGTGGGTAATCCTCCCCCAGAGGGTGCTGTTCACTGCAGACATGCAAAAACAGGCTCCTCCCGGCCCTTCATATACCCAGGGACCTCCCACAAATCCCCAGATTTCTCTGCAGTGCTGACTGCGAAGACATGAAGTATCACTCTGTCGCAGGTGAGCGGGGCTTTTACAGCCTGTGGCCCTGCAGGACTATTACCACCCATCCTCTTCGATAAAGATGTGCCTTCCAGCCTGGGCTGCGCTGGTTGGGTGAAGGTAGGCAGCACCATGTGTGCTCACGGAGCTACGCTCCACCGCAGTCCCCCACCATAGGGTAGGCGGTTCAGGCCGATGGTGAGCCTCCAATAGATGCCCCTCCCGCATTATTGCCCCGTGCCCCTCGTAGCGATGAACCCTGGGTGATGGGTCGCCTTCTCCCTCGTTTCCCCCCGTAGCTCGGGGGATAAGAAAGGGGGGGGGGTATGCGTGTGGCGGTCTCAGCGTAAGGATGTACACGTTTATGGCCGTTGTTTTGTCTTTTAATTGGGTGTCAGAGCCGCGCTCCTTGCTCCACATAACCCTTGTCAGGTTGCGCGTGTGTGTGTGTCTTTTTCTTTGCTGAAGTGTGCGGCCCGGGCGGCAGCATCATTCACTAGTTTCTTACGTTTCCCTTAGCTAAACTCTGACTGTGTGTCCTATCCACTGCTTGTCAGTTACGTTACCGCTGGTTAGAGCTTCGCGCTCTTTGGGGGAGACGGGGACTTGGCATGACGCGTCCCGCGTCCCGGCCAGATCGGGCCCGCCCCTCGAGGTTCGCTTGGCGCCATTTTGATGGTCTTCGCGCGCGTGGTTGCGACCCTCCTCCTCCCTTGGTCATGTAAGTGCCCTCCTGGGCGGTTTTGTTCCTATATCCTTCGTTCAGCTGCGCATGGCTCTAACACCCCCCTTATTCTCTTTCTGTCTTTCAGACGCCAAGATTTCGGTGGCTTCTCCCGGCCTGACATATATTATAGCGGGTTCACATAACTAATTCTCCCACATTCCTAGCGGGTCTTGGGGCATCCAGGGTTGCCTATTGCTTAAATCCCTGCGGGCATATTGCTCAGATAATCACCATATGGAGGCATCTCAGAATTATGTACCCGGGGTCCCTCGGGGACAAGACCGGCTGTGTACAGTGTGTGGTCAGCCCCATGCTGATGCTGACAGAGCACGGGTCTGCGGACCGTGTGCTGAACAGGCACTGGCCCTGCAATCAGGTTTGCCAGTGGCTGCACCTCGCTTCAATACACCTGTCTCCCCGTGCTTAAATCTCACTCCTGATGAGTCACACTCGAGTGGGGATGACCAGCAAGTCGTGCTGCGCAGGCTGCCTACGGCTGAGCAGGTGCTATCTAGTTTGGCGGAGCGCTTGGGCCCTGGAAAGAAGCGGTCCCTGACGCCTCCTGGTTCTCTGGTTCCTACTGAAACTGAAGAATCTGCTGCTATGCAGGACCTTGCTCCTTCTGATGAAGGTGAGCTATTCTCCGATTCGGGCTTCTCGGACGAGATGCCCTGGAGCCGTGATGATTCTGGACCCGGTTCTTGGGGCCTGTGTGACACTGATGAACTACTTATTAAGATCTTTGAGGTTTTGTCAATCTCCCCTCCTGGAGAGGCTCCCAAGCCTAAGAGGGAGAGTTTCCACACAGCGACACCGTGCTTGGAATTTCTGGAACAGGAGCATTTCCAGGCTCTTATATCCAAAGAATGGCAATCGCCTTGTAAACTTAAAGGGGTTCCAGGGGTCTGGGATTGGAAGTACCCTTTTCCCCCTGATGTGGTTAACTTTTGGTCAGCACCTCCTGTGGTGGATGCACCGATTATAGGGGTTACTAACCCCCCCCTTCATGACTGCTCCTCATTACCGCACCCTTCGGGTTGCTGAGGACCGGCGCATTGACAGACTGGCTTCCCACGCCTTTTCGTGTGCAGGGATGGCTCTGCGCCCGGTCTGTGCCGCGGCCATCACTGCGGTGGCCGCCAGGACCCTTATTAGAAAGCTACTTGATCACCAACCTGAGGATCTTCCCTGGGAGGTCTTTAATGCACTCTCAGATTGTGATGTGTTTGTGAGGTTTATCCTCTCAGCGCTGGATGACACCATTAAGATGTGTGCTAGAACCTCTGCCCTTGTAGCTATTCGCCGCCTGGTCTGGCTGCGACAGTGGGGTGCTGACGATGATACGAAAAAGGCTCTCACAGGCCTTCCCTTTAGAGGACGGCGCCTATTTGGGCCCGTTTGGACCTTTTTGGAAAAAAGGGTAAGGCACCCCTACGCAGAAGGCCGTCTTGGCCTCCTCGGGGCAGGGACACCCCTCCCCCTCCCTACGTTAGTGTCAAGCACGAACCAGAGGTGTGCTTCCAACTTTTCGGCGTAGATTACCACTCCAGGGTGGGCAGGCAATGCCCTGGGCCCTCTGGCAGGGCTAAGTCCAAATCTGCCAAGGACACCGAGACCTTTACAGGTCAGTGTTGAAGGACCAACCCTGCAGATTGGGGCCTCGTTTTTGGCCTCTCTTCTGCTCCCAGGCTGCTCGCCAAGGCGCTGATGGGGGTGATGTCTCTGACATGCCTGTGGGGCGTCCGCACTAGGACCTACCGGATCGTCCTTCTTTACCTCCCCATCTCTACGTCAGGCTGAGTGGGTTAGTTGGCCGGCGGTGTCCTCTGGGAGTTATTTGGATGGGTGCTCAGTCACCTCAATCCCTCATTGTCCCTTATTCGCTATCTCCATTTCTTGGATCCGGTTCAGGCTTGTACCTTCTTCCTTGGCAATAAGTGGACTCCTGGCTACATGGGCTCTGTCCCTCTTTGCTGTCTCCTTCCTTCACCAGGCAGCTGGTGGCTCCCTTGGTGGCGGATCAGAGGATGTCCCTTATATTCAGAGCCCTTGGGCTCTTCGGCACAGCAGGTTATTAATCCTGGATGGGGTTCCAGCACCCCTGGAGCTAGGTCTGTGCTCATTCCCCCTTGGTACGGTGGTTCCTCTTGGTCTGGTTAAATTCAGGAACCCTGTCCGGCACCCCCCTCCTTTTCTTGCATCTTCCTGTAGATGGTCACCTTTGGCACCTAGTCTCGCAGGTTGACGGGGGGGGGGGGGGATTTTCTTCAAAAAACCCCCGTGGTTCCTAGGTAGGGTCCCTTAGAGGGTCCATTTTCCTACTGATTTTGTTAAAACTGTGAGCCTTCAGTTGGCTCTATCTTGCTGGACTACTCCTATTCAGGACCTGTCTATTTGGGGACTCTTGGCCTGTCGGAGGACAGTGGCCTGTATTTATTGTCAGTCTGGAACTTGGAGCAGGATGATTCTCCTGGAAGGTTTCTGATCCTGATCTAGGTGGGGGCCATGTTCCCTGCATTTCTGTGGTATTCGCTCCAATGGATGTCCTTCAGTGGCAGGTTGTGCCATCCTGGTGTTCCTCTGAGAGCCATCTAGGGTGGCTCTGTTGGGTCCCGTTAATATCACAGGGGATCTGCCCTTGTTATTACTGCCCCAGAATATTCTGACTCTGGTCATGGGGGGCTTAGTAATTTTATGTCTGGACATTCTATCTTATATGTTTTTTTCTTCATGCACCCTGCTAGGTGGGGTTCTGCGCACGGTTGTGCTGATAAAGGGACCCGTGATATTGATGGCCCCTGGGTGGCCTAGTGGACTGTGGTTCGCAGATGTTTCTGTTGAGGACAGCGGACCTGTACGCTCTCTCAGGAGTGCGGTTCTGCCCTTTTCAGGCTCCTTCTTATGTCGCCCCAATCTACAGGCTCTAGTCTGAGGGCTTGACAGCTGATTCATTCACCCCTTGGAGACGGGTTTATCTTCTGGGTGACTTGGTCTATGGGGGGCTAGGAGCAAGCTTCTTTTTCTTCTTCTTCCTCCGTCTATTATAGGGTATGGTGTACCCATATTGATTGGCGTGAGTCTTGGTCTCTCCCCTGTTGGACGTTATCTGTTCCCAGGGTTCTAGAGTTATTACAGCATGGGTTGGGGTTGGCTCCCCATCTAGGTACTCTGAAGGTTCAGGTTCTGCCCTGTCTGCCTTCCCGTAGAAGTCTTGTTCAGTCTTCCTTGTTAAGCGTTCTCTTGGGGATTGCTCAGGTGCATCTCCCAGGTAGTTCTATGGTCCCTGTTGGGATCAATTTTTATTCTGTTTGCCTTGCTGGTTGTTCCCTTGGGACTTATTCCAGATGCTGTCTGAACTGTTTCTTAGTTCAAGTTGCCCTTCCGGGGGCTGTTGCTTCAGTCAGACGTGGGCCTGAGAAGGTGGCTCTGTTTAGTTAGCCCTCGTTCATTATATTATATATACACACCATGATGTGGTGGGATTCCGCCTTACGCCGGACCTTTTGCCCAAGGTGGTGTCTTATGATCATTATTTAAGTCCTTTTTGTCTGCCTCTGGGCCTTGTTCTTAGTAAGGATGAAGTAAGGGGGTCTACATTCACTCAACAGGTGTTGAAGTTTTCCTGGTTTGTTTCTTGTCCATTAGGGGGACTGATGCCCCTTGGGGTCTACGGGCGCCTCCATACGTATGCGCCTGATCTCGTTTGCTTCCAGGGGCTATGCGCCCTTTGGTCTGATCTTACTTGGCTGGATTGTCCTTCTGATCCTGAGTAAAGGTTTCGGCTTCTTGCAGATCCTTGTTAGTGTAGTGGTCTGTATCCCCGCCTGTCTTGCGGGAGACCAGGTTTCAATTCCCCGTTGGGGAGAGTTCCAAGTTTTACCGAGGCTACTGTTGCATTTGGACTGGTCAGGACGTTACTCTGGCCTATTCCTTTAAGGGGAAGAATCTTCCTCTCTTTTTATTCTGTTTCTACTTGTGCTTGGGTACCTTGGGCCTTTCAGCACCAGGTTTCTGTTAATCAGGTTTTGCTAGACCACTGCTCGTTCTGGTCATACCTTTTCGAAAGGTTTTTATGAGGTTGACGTTAGAGCCTTTGCTCATGTCGTTCTTGGTAGCAAGGTTTGCAGGTGACAGTGCCTGCTGTGCTTTTTTTGATGGGGATCCCACCCTACTTTATGGACACTGCTATTGGATGAGGGTACCCCGAGCCACATTACATCTCCAACACGTATCCGGTATTAGAGGGAAGATCTGATGAATCCGAACGGGGCTTCTGTACCACCTTGAGATCAATTTGAAATTTTTTTCCTGAGCCTTACACGGTTTTGCCATCTTGTGGGTAAGAAAAAAGGCCTTCTCCCACTCCTCCTTTTCTAGAGTCCTCCCAATCTCTCTTTCCCATTCTGCTACAAAGTCCAGCTTCGCATCCCCTCCCCCTCCCAACAATATACCATACAAGATTGATAGTACCCCTTTTGGTCTTTCTGTGGCCTCCAGCAGACGCTCAAATTGGGAGCACTCTCTTGTGATCTTACCTATGTCCCCCAATGAGCTCAAGTAGTTTCTCAATTGGTTCACCGCCAGCCAGGATACCCTCCCCCCCTCCCTGACGTTCAGCTCCCCCACTGTGGGCAGCCTACCCTGAACCAGCGTATGCCTCAACTTAATGCTTGGGGATGAATTCCAAATCAAAAATTTCGAGGCCTCCATACCTGGTTCAAACTCTGGATTATCAAATAAAGGCGTCATCGGACCTGGTCTAGTTGCTATATCCATAGTCCTAAGACAGTTTTCCCATGTCATAAGAAGCTGGGCCGTTAGGAACGGTAGTCTCTCCCTTGACCTTACTTTCGGATCCACCCAAGGGAGAGACGTGACCTTGCCCGTCTGCATGTCCTGCTCAATTGTAACCGTGGGGCCACCATAAAGTGCCTTAATCTTCCCCCTCAGAACTGGACCCAGCCCTGCCTGCTTCAAAGTTAGCTCTAGGAACTTCCAGTTGACCCTATCGAACGCCTTCTCAGCGTCCACTGACAGGAGGCACATAGGGATTTTATTCGTTCTGGCGTAAGAATTCAGGAGAATCGTCTTTATGGTATTATCTCGGGCCTCCCTTCCCGACACAAACCCCACCTGGTCCGTGTGTGCCCAATCCGGTAGCAACCTCTTTAGCCTATTAGCGATCATTTTGGAGAAGAGTTTCACATCTACGTTGATTAACGAAACCAATAATTTAATTGTCCCTGCACCACCCTACAGATAAGAATAATTTTCAAAAGACCAGTGTGCACATATATGGTGTCCAAGAAAATGGCAATGTAATTTTGCAAGCAAATATAATATGGGGCCCAGTACCACCCAAAAAGGACACCAATAAATTGCACCACCAATCTATATATTCAAAAAACAAGGCATGTAACAATACTATGAAATCTTAAATTGTAAATTTATTTACATCATGATTAAAATTCAGAGCTCATACAACACATAATTAAAACCATAATTGCTCAACAGGAGACTACCAAGCCAGAGGAAAAAAGTGCCATTGTGCATATAATAATATAAATATAAATAATACGTTGATTAACGAGATTGGTCTGTAGCTGTTACAACTCAGGCTTAGGCAAAACCGTGATGTGCGCCTCTAAGGATTGCGTCGGGAAGTCACAACCCTCCGAGACCGCGTTAAATGCTTTCGTCATAAACGGTGTCAGTTGAGCCTGAAATTGTTTATAAAATTTAATCGTAAACCCATCAGGGCCTGGGCTCTTCCCCGTCTGAGTTGAGGCCATGTCCTCCATCAATTCTGACTGATCAAAGGGTTCTTCCAGAGCTTCTCTCTCCGAGTCATCTAGAACCGGCAGCCCTGTCTCTTCCACATACCGTTCCATCTCCTCCTCCAAGTCCCGCCCCCCCATGCCCCCCCCCCCCCCCCCCACAATGCTGTATAATTGAGAGTAGAATCGTTGAAATACCTCAACAATTTCCTTTGGGTCATGCACTAGATCGCCTCTTGCATTTTTTATAGTCGGTATGTATGTCTGGCACTGTCTGGGGTGAAGCAGTCTAGCTAAGGGCCGGCCACATTTGTTGTTGTGTTCATAATAAAACCTATTCGCCAGTTCCCTCTGTCTGCAAGACATTTTATTCAGTAAGTTCAGCAGCTCGTTCCTAGCTTCTGTCCGCGCCAGTAGACTAGAGGGATCCGGACTCCGCTTATGGGAGGTCTCCAGTCTAGCTATACTATCAATCAACCCCACCACCCTTGCTCCCTCTCTTGCTTCAACATTGCTGCATGCTGGATAAGAATCCCCCTGAGGCTACACTTCAGTGCCTCCCACTGCATAGGGAGCCTAGTTGTATCTTTTTCATGATTTCTCAGAAAATCCACAATCCCTTCCGACAACGCCTTAGAGCATGACTCGTCCAGCAATAGACCCTCATTCAGTTGCCACTGGCAAGGTCTTTCTGCCAGCCCTGGCAGCTTCAGGGTCAACAATAGGGGAGCATGATCCAACCAGATTCTATTGCCAATGGTTGCAGCCGGTGACCACCGAAGTGCGTGGTGACTAACAAAAAAATAATCTATCCTACTGTATGAAGAGTGGATGTTCGAGTAAAAGGTATAATCTTTGACCCCCGGGTTGCATATTCGCCAGACATCTATTAATTGTCTTCCATAGAGTAGTTTTTTAAATGCCCTTTGCATAAGACAAGGATGACCGTCCCGTTGAGGTATCTTACAAGGGATCAATAGCCATATTGAAATCTCCCCCTATTATCTCCACCCCCTCTGTGAAACCATCCAGAATCCGGAAGATCCTCTGAACTGCTTTCACCTGATCTACATTTGGTAAATACAAATTGGCTAGTGTGAACTTTTTCCCTCCAATTTGAGCCTTAACAAATAAAAACCTGCCCTCTGGGTCTATCATCTTATCTAACAGTACGAACGGTGCATTTTTATGAATCGCAATTGACACTCCCTTGGCCTTAGCTTCTGGATTCGGGGCATGAAACCATATGGGGAAGTTCCTGTCCCTACAGTTTGGCACCTTACCTACCTTAAAATGGGTTTCCTGCAAAAAAAGGATCTGACATCTCTTCTTATGTTGGGAGTATAAGATTTGGGACCTCTTTGAGGGGCTATTCAATCCCTTTACATTGAACGAGCAGATTGCAAGAAGATGGCCCTGCCCCCCCCTCCCACCTCCAGCCCCACCCATCCCACCACCAGCCCCACCCATCCCACCACCCGCACCCCGGGAGAAGGGAAGGAAACACTAGGTAACAGGTAACACAAGACTAAAGACTGACAAACACACTACACGCAAACCTGACACCAGCCACTACCTGGTGTCTAAAAGTTTAGGGAAGGCTAACCCTTCCAAGCTACTCTAACCGTTCTGGGAGCAAGTCCCAAAAATTCTAACCACCTCCAGCCAAGCAAGCTACGCTGAAGTGGTCAGCCACCTATTTGGGGAACTTGGTTGAACACAGCTGTGGTGGAGTCCGCACAGCCCAATTTAAACGATAAACTTTTAGTGCAAACAAAAATTGCTGCCTCTCGATTTGCAACAACAAAAATTTCTATCTGATATCATATCTTACCACTATCCTCCCTAACGGTCCCCCTACCCCCAGCCCCCCCCCCCCCCCGACCAGAGAGGAGAGCCAGCAGAAAGCCCTATGAGCCAATCCACAGCCCCCACCCCCCCAGCCAGAGGGGGAACCAGGGGGGGAAGGAGCAAACCCCCATCCGACACATCCCGTAACATGAATACCCTGATAAAATCCTGAATCATGGACATTAAGCTCCGGATCCCCTAACCCGAGAAGTCAAGCAAGAAGGGCACCAAGATTGGTACGCTCCTTTGCCATCCCCATCCGGTAGGCATAAATGACATCCAGGGATGTACCCGAAAGAGTGGATACGCTCGGTGGATCCCCCGGGACCTTGGCACATTATTCCTTAGGCATCATGCATGTATGAATCCTATCCCTTCATGCACGAACCACCTCCCCCCCCCCCCGGCGTAACCTCCGAACCCTCTGTGGCAAGGGCTGGAGCGGGGCCGGCAAAGCCTCCACCAGCCAGTCAGGAACCTGGATTGCGTCCGTTGACAAAAAATCAAAAAGGCTCGGTAAATCCTCATGCGATCTTAAGGAAAAGAAAGCGTCATTCTTTGTAGGAGGCGCCCACGCTCTTGATCTTCTCCAGAAGCGGACGCAGGATCCGCCGCATGTGTAAGATCCTCCTAGAGAAATCTGGTAAAAGTGTGACCCTGGAGCCGTTCCAGTTCACCGAGCCCCTCTCCCATGCCGCTTTCACTATTTCCTCTCTGTCCTCAAATGACAGCAGCCTGCACAGTACATCCCTTGGAGTCCCCGGCCCCCCCAAGGGTCTGCTCATGACCCTATGGATCCGTTCAATCCGGAACGCTGCCTCTGGCGGTCTGCTTAGTAAGGAATTGAAGATCGCCTGCGCCGATGCTCTCAGCCTGTCACCTCCAACTTCCTCCGGTATTCCTCTGAGCTTCACGTTGTTCCTCCTACCCCGGTTTTCCAGGTCGTCAAGATGTAACTGCATCTCCCGTTGTTGCCGTCGAACTTCCTGTTGCAGGCCCGCCAGCTCCGCCAACTCCCGGCTCATCTCCTCTTGATGCCTTTCCATCGCAACCGCCTTTGCGTCTAACGTAGCTGTCTGATGCTGCAAGTCCTCTATATCTTTCCTCACTGCTTTCTCTATGCGCAATGCCATTGACTCTAGGTCCGCCTTGGAGGGGAGAGCCTGCAGGTCTTCTTTAGTAGCCAAAGATTGTAAGAGGTTTCTCAGTGCTTCCCCCCCCAAAGTCTCCTTCCGCCCGTGGTGAATTACCCCTGTGGGGGGTTACCCCTGGGGACGTGGACTCCTCCTCCAACCAAGCCATCCGACCTCCAATAGCACATCTGGGTTGACATCCTGGTGAGGGGGAAAATGACGGACTACCCTGTCGGACATCAGGACTGGCTGCGCTGACCTCTCTCACCTCTTCTGAGGACTCCAGGGGATCGAGCCTCATCACCCCTGTATCTTCAGCGCTATCGCTGCTGCTCTCACTCGAGCTTATGTGCCAAGCCGGGCTTAGTATGGGGGAGCGAGGTGTCTCCCCACATGTCCCAACAGCGGCTGAGGCATGGCCACCCCCAGAGGAGCCCCGCTCCACATATTCCCTGGGACTCCGGGGCCCACTATTGTTTTCCTGTGGTGTTTCACATGGGCACAGTAAATGATTGTCAGCAGCCAGGTGTCTCTCTATTTCCACCCTGAGGGGTTCACCTCCGCAGCCCGGCTTCAGGGACATGTGTTTAGCTGTCCCCCCTCCTCTCTACCCCTCACCTCCAGCAGAGCCGCTCCTCACCTCCTCCGTAGCCAGCTGTTCAGACGACGCAGCTCGTCTTCCGCCCCCGCCGCTCTCAGCAGTGTGAGCGAGGGCCTCTGCTCCTTCTACCTCGCCTTCGGGGGTTTGCAGTGTCAGCTTGGCCGACGCCGTCTTGCTGGCTTCTTTTCCAGCAGCGGCGCTCCTCTCCGCCGCCGACCTCCGCTGCACCGGTCCCGCAGCCTGGATCCTGCCCCCGCCACTCTCAGCCGTATGAGCGGGGGACCCTCCACCCCGCCTCCGAGGGTTCGCCGTGTCGGCTCGGCCGGCGCCATCTTGCCGGCCTGCTCTTTTCCAGCCGCGCCACTCCTTATGTTCGCCGACCTCCGCTGCACAGGTCCCGCAGCCCGATTCTCGCCCTCGCCGCTCTCAGAGGTGCGGGCGGGGGAACCGGCTCCCACCACCTCCCCGGTCACCCAGCCATTAGAGGGTTGCTGTATTTGCTCGGCCGGCGCCATCTTGCCTGTCTGTCGCCTTTCCTGAGTGGCCGGGGGAGCCAAGAATCTGGCGATCCCCGCACGGGATGGGGCCGCGGACCTACTTGCCGTCTTCCTCTTCTCTGGGATCCGATCCTCAAGTAAGTCCAGCCAAAAATAATGCACCAGTCTCCTGTATAATCAAAGGGCCGTACGGAGCTCCCACAGAACTCTCCTCACGCTTCCATGCCCAGACCACGCCCCCCGTCCCTTGGTTTTATGATGCTGTTGGATCACTAATGTTCACTCCGAGGCCTTCATTTAACAGCTGTAGTTATACTTGTAATAAATGACATATAGCTGGACTCTTATTTTACAAATTATGTGACTTTTGAAGGAAACTGGTCCCATTGTTTTTATGTAGAGGTATCAGCGTTCAATGCACTGTAGATCTACCTCTCGGCATTTCAGACTGTCAGGGAGCAGCAGCACACCATTATGAATCTGCTGTAAGCAAACAGTGATTTGTTTTTACACGCCAATGCACATTTAAGGGCTAGGCAAACTTAAAGCTGCCAGTCATTTTCCTTGGTTCTCCTGGGCTGGGAAATGTAATAACTACTTTAGGTTCTGCATCAACATTGGAAGTTTTGCTCTTATTATATTTTCCTTTACAGTCATATAAGCCCAACTGAAGGTTGTATGGCTGATTACAGGTTAGCTGCCTCAGGACAAGATAAATGACAGCAAGTTGCACACTGACAGACACCACTTGTATGAATGCACCTTGTTCATGTAAACATGCAGCATCCCATTTCACTTGGGAATCAATGCACAAGTTACTCCAAGTGCAGTTGTTTTGGAAACACAATTCCCATATTTGTAAAGGTTGTGATCCCAATTAGTTTGAGCAACAAGAGCCTCATATGTTCCTGACAGGCTCCTGTAAACTGGAGCTGCATCTCTCTGCTACTCCACACACTTCACTTCATCTCAGTGATACCCCCTGCCCCTAGTTAAAGCAACAGGATTGTCACATTCAAAAGGCTCTCTATAGAAAAGCCAATGGGTTTCATTAACAGGCCACTGAAATAAGTTGCATCTTCTAATTAGCTCAGGAACAACAACAACGCCACTGAAAGGCACCAAGTGTGTTACCAGTATTTAAAAGAAAGCTCCAAGCCTATTCTCCCAGACTGGTTCAAGTATTCAGTATTAAACGGTGTGTGAACACATCTCAGGATGGAGACTGCTGCATGGGAGCCAGATCTTTGCCCCGATGAACAATTGTGGGAACAGCTCGATACATTTCAACGTCAATCTGTGCCGGACAACTTCAACCTTGATTTTGACCTTTCTCCAGGATTCTTCTCTCCCTGGTCATCAGCACCTCCATTCAACCCTGAGTTTCAGTTCCCTGTATGTGATATTGATGGGAACAATTTTTGCCAGGGGCAAAGCTGCCTAGCTCCCCCAGTCAAAGTTCACAGACATGCAGCCAACATCAGGGAGAGAAGACGTATGCTGAGCATCAATTCAGCATTTGAAGAGCTACGAGGCAGAGTCCCAACTTTTCCCTACGAGAAGCGATTATCTAAGATTGATACCTTGCGGCTGGCCATTGCCTACATTGCTCTGCTAAGTGACATCCTGGCCTCTGGGACAGATCCAAAGACTTATGTTGATGAGGTTATGAGAAGTGGCACTCAAGCAGCAAACAGCACTATCTGGAACACAAGTGGTAAGTTGGGGCATTAGTAGTTAGTCTTTGGCCTATGTCACTGCCCAGCTGACTAGCATAATGTTATATAGCCTACTGGAACATGTGTGAATGTACATCTATTATCTGTTTAATCTACTGTTACTACACAAAGATCGTGAAGATATGAATGCTACAGCACACTTTGAGCATTGTAGTTTAGTACTCAGATTTGAGTCCTTTTATTTGCCTAAATCAGGAGTTCCTAAATATTTTGCAATCAAGAACTACTTTTCATTCTATTATATCACGTACCACCTGGGTAGCAGGCACCCAAAACCTCCATTTAAATTGAATGAAACACAAGAAATGCACATACTTGTGTAATCTTTTGAAACACATTTGTACTTAAAGGAGCAGTATCGCGAAATTTGCATTAAAAAAGATAAATAATTAAATAGCCACACAATAGCTTATAACATGTGTATGAATAATCTGGCGATAGAAAAAGAAAAAAATATATGCCTCTCTTTTAAATTGTATAATTAAAATGGCTCAGTCCATTTGCTGAATAGGGGGATCTGCTGGCTTGTATTTAGTGAGCTGCTTCATTTAGCCCACTGGTCTCCTAGCAACACTTTACCTCAGAGGCTGACACTGTAATCAGTGGTAACGGCTGTGTGTGTGTGTGAGGTGCTGCTTTTGTTATGAGACCAGGTGACTCAAATGTGTAAAATCTATACAAAATAAACTAAACTGACTGAAAATGACTGAAATTCTTCTTTGAATAACTGTGCAGGAAAATCTAAAGGTATTAAAGTGGAACAAAACCCCATTCTAAATCAGGATGCCCACTGTGTAACCACAGATCCCCCCATTTTTCTGGCGCGCTCACGCAGATAGTCATTTAGACAGGCCGGGCGGCCAGGAAGGTTACTGCTCAGGCTCCCCATCTGCGTGCAAACAGAGCTGATTGGATGAGAGCCCGCGCATGCGCTGTGGGACAGGGAAAGGTACGTTTTCACAGGCGAACTTGGGGATTTCAGGGCATCCCAAGTCGGGATACCCCTAGGGGCACAAAACACACAAAGCTGAAAGAAAGATCATATGGAAAAAAGAAAAATAAGAATATGAAAGAGAAAATGGTAAACTGAAAGATTCTGCAGCAGAGCCAACATGAAGGGAAAACTGTCAAAATCAGCTAAATGACTTCTAGAGCTTTTCTCTCTGTTTTAGATATATAAGTTCTGGCCAGGCAATGTTGCAATGTTGTTATCTGATGCTGGACGGCTGCCAGCACTGAACAGCTGATACTTTGATACATTTCTCCCCCTCTCCTCAGCATGGAACAGGCCAGAGTGTCGGCTGCCGACACTGACAAGACATAAACATGAGCTATTAGACTCCAGCTGTTCAACACACACATCATTTTTTTCTACATTTGTAATTCTTACTCCAACACCTACCTACATTCCAAGTACCATTTAAATATAAGTCACCAAGAAAAATTCGCGATACTGCTCCTTTAAGGATCATTGCCAGTGTAGGCAAAGTATTGATGACAGCAGATCAGGTCAGGTAAGTTTGCAACCTTGTTGAGTACCACCTGATAGGACCATGAGTACCACAAGTGGGGAACCCTTGGCCCTAAATAATTTTCAGGGAATGCATAGCTGAAAGTGACTATTTTCACACCAGCTTTATGTAACTAACAATAAGGTCAGGTGGATCAGCCTGACAGCCAGGCAACTTGCATTTTCCAAAGGTAAACCAGAAGGCCTATTTATACCCCTTGAAAATGTCCACATTTTTACATGTACAGCCACAAACATAAATATATTTTATTAAGTTGTCAGGTGATCAAGTAACACAAGTGTAAATAAATTGATACAAGCTTTTCCAAATGTAAGAAAGGAAAACTTAGTGTGGTGTGCTTATGTATTCAGCCTTGAATAAATACTTTGCAGGACCACATGTAGCTGCAATTACAGCTGCAATTACAGCTGCAAGTCTGTTGGGGTATGTCTCTACCAGCTTTGAATAGCTAGAGGCTGAAATGTCTGTCCATTCTACTTTGAAAAAGGCTTTAGCTTAATCAGATTGGATTCCCAATGAGATTTAGGGCTGGCCCATTCCAATTTATGGATATGCTTTAATTTAAACCATTCTATTGTAGATTTTGCTATATGTTTATGGACATCCTGCTGAAAGGTGAAACTATGCTTCCCTCTTGAGACTTTTGCAGTCTCTGAGAGGCTTCTCCACAGCACGATGCTGTCACCACCATGTTTCACAGTGGGGATGGTGTGTTCAGGGTTAGCATTTGACATTTAGTCCAAAAAGTTCAGCGTTGGTCTCATTTGACCAGAGCAGCTTCTTCCACATTCTTGCTTGAGGCAAACTGCAAACCGGAATTCTTAGAAGTGCAGACCAAGTTGCAATACGAGGTCAGTCTTATTGCTTGTCAGATTACTAGAAAAAGGAAACACAGCAAGCCGTTTGCCTTAATTTATTCATACCAATAGGACTTATTGTGGCTGTCTTCTTGCTAATCTTCCTTAAAGGCCAGATATTTGGTAGTATACCACCAATAGTTGTACTGTGGACAGATTCTCCCACCTGACTTGTGGAGCCTCTTTGACTGCTTTTCTAATTAGTGCTGTTCTTGTCTGGACTGGCAGTTTAGGTGAACAACCATGTCCTGGTAGATTTGCAGTTGTGCTATTCTCCTTCCATTTATAAATAAATCACAGAGCAGGCATCCCAGCATTGGGGGGGGGGGGGGGTAAGCCTGCCCTGAAGTCTCATAGACCCACAGGGTGGGTTTTGGTCCACTTTTAAAGAGGACTATCACGAAAAAATCCATATAAATTTGCTGGATGGCGGGAGGAGGGGTCAATTATACACCCACTATCAAGAAATATCCAGCCGGGCTTGTTTCTTTCTTTTAATGGAAGGAGAGGGAAATCTGTGGGGAGCAGTTCTGTCTCCACTTATAAACTCAAAGCTGTTGCCCCTGGATTTTATTCCCACTAGAAGAAAACCACAAGCCTGGTGGGAGTTTTATTTATTTGGGGTGTACAAGTGACCCCTCCTTTCATTGGCCAACTCGTTTATATGGATTTTTAATATTAAATAATTTCAGCCTCATTGGGGCACCTCTCCCAGGCTTGGCTTGTAAATGCTCAATGTTTAGTTAATTGATTTTAAACACATTGTCTAATTTATACATCCTTAATACCTCTTTCAGATCTCACAGCTCGCCTCTCCTGGATTAAATGGGACTGAACTCAAAAAAAGAAGATTTGAAGATCTCTTTGGCCAGCTGCACAGTTCTCACCAATGATAGGGCTGAGACTGGTGGCTGCCAAAATTCCCAGGGACGGGGACACTATGGGCATAGTTAACCAGGCAACATTAGTATGTAAATGATTAATGAACATTGTAATGTACTTAATCTGAAGTTACCTTGGCTGCTGCTAGAAGAGAAGATAGTGCCATTATTATAAAACAAGAAATGCTTATGCAAAAATTATTCCACCTCTTTTTATTATTCTATTTTTATTTCTAAAACAACTAGTATGTTTTTTTTATTTTAGTAAGAAAACCTAAACCTTGAGTAAGTATACTATTTATTCCCTAATACAGTAAGTCCCTCTAGGCTACATTTTCAATATAGCATTGTGCTGCATCTCACATAGCTTTGTTGTGTTTAGTAATCGGCCATTTTGGTGGCATAATACCACATTTCTACTTCCTGTTTCAAGCTGGTTAAAATTATCATTTGATTAGGGATGAATGGGAGTGGAGCTGGGAATCAGAGGGATGAATGGGGGCAGAGCTGGGCTTAAGAGGGGTGAATGAGGGCAGAGCTGGGCTTAAGAGGGGTGAATGAGGGCAGAGCTAGGATTAAGAGGGATGAACCGGGGTAGAGCTGGGTTTAAGAGGGATAAATGAGGTCAGAGCTCAGAATATGAGGGATAAATGGGGGTAGAGCTGGGCTTAAGAGGGATGAATGAGGTCAGAGCTGGAAATAAAAGGGATGAATAGGGCAGAGCTGATCCTAAGCGGGATGAATGTGGGGAAGAGCTGGGCTTAAGAGGGATGGATGCGGTCAGAGCTGGGAATAAGTGGGATGAATGGGGACAGGGCTGGGAATAAGGGCGATAGATGGGGCACAGCTGGGAATAAGAGGGATGAATAGGTGCAGAGCTGGGAATAAGAGGGAATAAATGGGGTCAGATTTGTGAGTAAGTGGGATGAGGGGCAGAACTGGGAATAAGAGGGATGAATGGGGCAGGTCTGGGAATAAGGGTGGTGAATGACAACAGACCCCGAAATAAGGGGGTTGATAGGGTCAGAGCTGGGAATAAGAGGGATGATTGAGATCTGGTAATAGGGTAGAATAAGAACAGAGCTAGGAATAAGGGGGATGAATGGGGGCAGAGCTGGGAATAAGGGGGATGAGTGGGGGCAGACCTAGGGTTAAGAGGGATGAATGGGGATAAGGGGGTGGATGGGGGCAGAGCTGGGATTAAGAGGGATGAATGGGGGCAGAGCTGGAAATAAGGGGGGGGGTGGATGGGGAAGAGCTGGGAATAAGGGGGTGAATGGGGGCAGAGCTGGGATTAAGAGGAATGAATGATGGCACAGCTTGGAATAGGAGGGATTGATGGAGCTGGGAGGATGGGGCAGAGCTGAGAGAATGAGGGTATGGATGGGGGCAGAGCTGGAAAGATGAGGGTATAGATGGGGGAATGGGGGTGGATAGGGGCAGAGCTGGGAGAATGGGGGTGGATGGGGGCAGAGCTTGGAGAATGGAGGGGGGTGGATGGGGCAGAGCTGGGAGAATGTGGGGTGGATGGGGGCAGAGCTGAGAAAATGGGGGGGTGGATGGGGGCAGAGCTGAGAAAATGGGGGGTGGATGGGGGCAAAGCTGGGAGAATGGGGGTGGATAGGGGGAGAGCTGGGAGAATGTGGGATAGATGGGGGCAAATCTGGGAGAATGGCGGTGGATGGGGCAGAGCTGGGAGAATGGGGGGTGTATAGGGGCAGAGCAGAGAGAATGGGGGATGGATGGGGCAGAGCTGGGAAAATGGGGGGTGGATAGGGGCAGAGCTGGGAGAATGGGGGGTGGGTATTGGCAGAGCTGAGAGAATGGGGGGTGGATGGGGCAGAGCTGGGAGAATGGGGGGTGGATGGGGCATCTGACCTTTTGACCGTTGGTCTTTAAAGGCTTAAGCCTAGTTGGCTGTGCCCTACTCACCAGTCTTCAGGAGCTGTGCAGCCCCTTGCTCCTGAAAGACGATGTCAAAGTTATCCAAAGTAAGTAAAGGCAAAATAGTGCAAAACCACCAGCAAATTCAGCACGTTTTTTTTTTTCCAGGAGCATAGACTCTGAGGACTTTTATCTGCTAAAAACAAGGGCAGTTTCTAGCTAGCTACTATGGATAACTGTAGGTATATAATGGCATAACATGATCTAGCAAAGGGATAGACTTACAGTACGGGGGCCAGAAAGTCCTTGTACACGTTCCCTTGTTTGAGAAAATGGTACTTCTCTATGGGGAAAAATGATCCTTTCTTCTAGTTAATAATCCATCCTAAAACAAACAAAAAAAACACATCTGCTGCTGGAGAAAAACCTGTAGTGTGGTACAGCTTGTACTCATTAGAACTGCCACTTCTGCTAGGAGTTGGTTAAGATTCTAGGAGCTGTGGCAATTCCAAAGTGAGTGCATACAACTGAATTCCAGTCAAAAAAACAACCCCCTGACCCTGCCACCCTCTCCTCACAATGTGGCATTATGGGGGGTTACAAAGAAAAATGACCCTTACCTTGGTTGGGGTCCAACGACGCACTCCCATTGCTGTGGGGTGCACCATTAGGGGTTTGGCGCTTTGTGTCTCTCTGTGCAGCTGCCACCCATACCCCGGGGAAGGCTGTTGGACCGTGGCTGAAGTAAGGGTTTTTTTTTTTCTGGGTTTCTGCTTGTAGGTATTTCATTGGTACAGCTACCCATAAATGTTTATGATGGAACAGGCAGAGTGGGAGTAGGTGGTGTTCTTGTGGTTCACTTGAGCTTCTGAAGCAAAAGTGTTGTGAAGGAAATGGTTTCCATCTTAAACCTCCTGTACTCAAGGACATATTTTGTGTTTGTGCTACCACCTCCCCTCCAAGATCCCAGGGGAGCCTGGAACGTTCACACTGGGATGCCTGCTGCCTGAAAGCCCCACCAGGAAAGCAGTACTTATCAATCCAATCACAAGCTGCTGTGAGAGGACACGGAAACCCACTGAACACGGCAGAGATGCACACCTCTGTTTGGTTGAGGTGGCGCTGCCTTGCAAATCAGTTTTTAGTGTTCCCTGTCAGCAGCTGGTTTGCATGGATTAGGAAGTAAGGACAGGAGCTGCCAACCTAACCTGATTGGCTTTTACAAACAGGTGAGTAGAAGCCTCGACAGGCTGTAGCTATAGTTTTCCTGGATTTTGGAAAAGCAGTTGGCACTCATAGACGCTTACTGGGGATATTAAGGTCTTCAGGGGTTAGAACAGTTTATAACTGTATTGAAAACTGAGCAGATCGTGAGCAGAGAGTTGTGGTTAATGATACCTACTCTGAATGGTTCCCGGTTGTAAGCGGTGTACCCCAGTTCAGTGCTGGGCCCACTATTATTCAACTTGTTCATAAATGATATAGAAGATGGAATTAAATACACTGCCTATTTTTGCAGATGACACAAATATATGTAGCACAGTGCAGACTATTGAAGATGTTCACAAACTTCAGGCTGACTTGGACACTATAAGGGTCTGAGCATCCACTTGGCAAATTAAGTTCTATGTTGAGAAATGTAAAGTCATGCGCTTGAGGTCCTAAATAATCTGCAGGCCACATAGGTCCTGGGGTGTAAAACTGGGAGAATCTCTTGTTGAGAAGGATCTGGGGGTACTGGTAGACCACAGACTAAATGCAATGCTAAGTAGGTGCTTCCAAGGCCACCAAGATATTATCATGCATTAAAAGAGGCATGGAATCACGGGATAAGGATGTAAATTTGCCTCTTTACAAGGCACTGGTGTGCCCTCATCTAGAATATGCTGTCCAGTTCTGGGCACCCATTCATAGAAAGGACGCTCTGACTATGGAAAGGGTGCAGAGGAGAGCCACCAAACATGTAAGAGGAATGAAAGATTTTAGTTATTTAGTGCGTTGCACTGCGTTTTGCAAGGCATTAAAAAGCGCTGCAGACACCGTTTTCAGCTCAACAGTGTAACAGCGCAGGTCAATACAAGTCTATGGCAACGCATGTATAACACAGTTTATCTGCATTGCATTTTCATTGCCATTTACTTACTGTGCAATAAAAGGAATGCAATCGCAAAGCAAACACTTTGTTCACACATCAAAAGTGCAGAGTTTGTTTTGATACAATGCCCCAACAAAATGCTTGCTCTTAAGGGTCTATTCACACCTCTCTGCTTGCGCTGTGTAGGGCAACGCAGTCACAACAAAAGTGAAAATGCTTCCCATTATTTTTTTATGGACCTTTTTACACAGCATACATATATGAACTGGTCCATTAAAAATAATGAGCACAATTTTCCCTTGTGTAGTGACTGTGTTGCCCAACACAGCGCAAGTGGAGAGGTGTGAATAGAGCCTAATGCCGTTGAGAGGTGTGAGCCTAACAGTTACTGTTTGCTGTTAAAAAATAAATAAATAACTTTCCCCAACCCTGTCCATTGGTTGAACTTGATGGACATACAGTGGCACACCCAGGATTTGGCCCTGGGGGGGGGATCTGGTTTGAGCAGGGGTGCATGGTCCCGGACGAGATGTGGCACCTCACTAGAAGTATACCTTCAACTTTTTAAAATGGGAAGTAGTTGCACCCTATGCCTCTTCATAGTTCATAGTGAAAATGAAAAGGTAAGTATCTTTTCAATGTCAGGGTCGCAAAAGGCAGCAGTGGGACAAGTTAGGTGCATTTTTGGTTCCTACAGGCCAAGGCCTCTGTGTGAGGAAAGGGTCCCGATTCCCTTTTCCAAATTGTGATGTCCCTTTATGTGAAATGCTCAAGATTGCCTATTATACTCACCTCACCAAGGTTCCCATGGCACATGTGCGGGCTGTGCTGCCATGTCTGGCTTTCCTCTGGCTGATGCACACACCCGCACCAGGCATTTCTGAATGGCTGGCACGGTTACGTACAGCCAAAGGGGAGCAGCCAGCTGCTCGTGCTCTATTCAGCTTTACTAAGCCACTCTGATGTCAGAGGCTTAGTAAAGCTGATTGGAGCACTAGGCACTGATTGGAGGAGAGCATGCGTCATGGCATTGCAAGGGGCTTCACACCAAATTGGGAACGATCACTAGGATAGTAAGAATCCTGGTGATTGTTCCTCTTTAATCCTCACTCTTACGCACACTGAGCTAGGTTCATTTACAGTTACCTGCCTTGCGCTGCATTATGGGTCAGCCTCTACGTATTCACCACCACTCTCCTGTCTCTGCTGCTGAGTTCCCTCTGGTACTTGCTGCCCCTGTCTGGTGCTCCAGTTATTCTTAGTATACAGTATGTCCTGCTCCAGATAAGAATCATTACACTTGGGTATTACTCCGCCAGATGGCGCTGGACTGCAGAAACGCGAAATTGGCTCCTCCCGGCCCCTCAAATACCCGGGACCTCCCACAAATCCCCACAGAATTTCTCTGCAGTCTGGACTGCGAAGGACAAGAAGATGGCTCTCCTCGCAGGTGAGCGGGGCTATTAGCCTGCGGCCCTGTAGGACTATTCCCACCCGTTCCATTTTTAATGTGCCTCCCAGCCTTGGCTGCGCTGGTCCGGGTGATGGTAGGCAGCACCGCTGTCAGGTGCTTAGGAGCGCTGCTCCACCGCAGTCCCCCACTGAAGGGTAGGCGGTATAGGCATATGGTGAGCCTCTGTGGGATGCCCCTCTGCCCTATTGCTCCTTGCCCCTGTCTATCGGTGGGCCCTATGTTAAGTGGCCGCTGCCCTCCCTCGCTCTCCCTTGTAGCTCTCGGGGGGGGGGGGGTGTATATGCCTTGGTGCTTCACTGTATTATGTGCTTCTGGTTGGTGTCAGTCTCCGCGCTGACTTGGTTGCGTTTTTTGAATATGCCGCCGCGCGCGCTTCCACTGTGTTCCGCAGTTGGCAGCGGCGGCATTACCTCAGGCGCTGGTGCACTGTTATTGGCTGCTTGTCACGTGTGCTGCTTCACGCTCTTCGGGGGGGGGGCCCGCGGATGGTGCGTTCCGTGTCACTGTCTCCGCGGCACGCCCTTCGAGGTATACCCGGCGCCATTTTTTCTCTGGATTCGGCTGCTGCGTGGCTGGCATCTACCTACCGCGGTCCGTGAGTGCCCTCACTGGCAGCTTTATTTACCCTATGTCATTATACATGTCACTTATGGGGTTCTCTTCGTTTATGTCTTTCAGACGGGTCGAACTCTATTGGTTTCTCCCGGCCCTACTCCCTCTATTTAGTTTTTAAACTTGTGAGGCCTAGTGTGTAAATTACTCCCACTTCCCTAGCGGGCTATTGGGGCATCCTGGGTTGCTTTTATAGCGTGAATCCCTATCAGCCTATTGTGCCGCTATAATCACCATATGGAGGCGTCTCAGGATAATGTGCTCGGGGTTCCTTCTGGACAAGCCCGGCTGTGTGTAGCTTGTGGGGTGTCCCCTACTAGTGCTGACAATGTGCGGGTCTGTATACCTTGTGCCCAGCAGGTGCTTGCGCTGCAGCCTGGTTTACCAGTAGCTGGGCCTGCGCCACGTATGGCGTCACCTACTCCCCCAAGCTTAAATTTGACTCCAATTGAGTTGCATACCAGTGGGGATTCTCAGCCTGATGTGTCTTCCAGACTGGCTAGTGTTGAGAAGTTGCTTGCTAATACCTTGGCGCGTAAGGCCTCTGCTAAGAAGTGGCACTTGACGCCTGATGTCACTCTTTTCCCTATGGAGGCTGATGAGTTCTTGGAACTGTCTGGTTATACCCCCTTGGAAGAAGGGGAGTTATTCTCTGACTCGAGTCATCTGATGAGAGGCCCAGGGGTCATGATGATTCTGGCTCTGACCCCTGGGCCCCAGATGATATTGATAGGCTGTTGGCTCAGATTTTTGAGGTACTGTCTATCTCTCCCTCGGTTGCGGCCCTCAGGCAGCAGGGGGAATTGTTTCATACTGCTAAGCCACGTTTAGAGTTTCCTGAGCAAGCCCATTTTAATAATCTCGTGCTCAAGGAATGGGAGCGTCCCAGCAGGCTTCCCGGAGCCCCTAGGAGTTGGGATAAGAGGTATCCCTTTCCTGCTGATGTGGTGAAGCGTTGGTCATCCCTTCCAGAGGTGGATGCCCCGGGCCTAGGGATATCTAACACCTCTGTCATGCATTCCCCTGACTCTACTACGCTGTGGGATAGTGAGGACCGGTGTATTGATCAGCTGGCATCCCATGCCTTTGCCTGTGTGGGGACGGCTCTGCGCCCGGTCTG
Source organism: Gastrophryne carolinensis (assembly GCA_027917425.1). Taxonomy (NCBI): domain Eukaryota; kingdom Metazoa; phylum Chordata; class Amphibia; order Anura; family Microhylidae; genus Gastrophryne; species Gastrophryne carolinensis. The sequence goes on from CM051240.1 coordinate 187,178,108, forward strand.
TGCCTCTGCCATTACGGCTGTGGCTATTAGGACCCTGCTGTCCTAGATGGTGCTCCTGATGATGTGTCTAGTGAGGAGTTTAATGCACTCTCTCGTTGTGAGGTTTTTGTGACTTATGTCCTCTCTGCCTTGGATGATACCATTAGGATGTGTGGCAGAGCCTCTGCCCTAGTGGTGGCTATACACCGCTCAGTTTGGCTGCGCCAGTGGGCTGCTGACAACGCTGCCAAGAAAGCTCTCACTGGGTTTCCCTTCAAAGGACTATGCATGTTTGGGGACTGCCTGGACCTGTTTGCTAAGGGAGGCGGGTTACACCAGTGCAGGCGGCAGTCTCGGCCCTTTCGGGGACAGGGCTCCTTTTTTTCCCCCTACCGTGGAGCCAGACAGGGGAGGGGGGTCTCCCTTACCGGGGCCCGAGAAGATTTCTGGGGTAGGGGCAGAGGACGTGGATGCCCTGGCTCATCCTGGGCTCCAAGCCTAAGCCTTCTCCCAAGCCCCCTCAGGCATGAAGGGGCGCCCTCACCCATCTGGGTGGGGGGACGGTTTCAGCATTTTGCTCACGTCTGGAGGCTTCAGGTCTCAGACCGGTGGATTCGGGAGGTAGTGTCCTCCGGTTACAAGATAGAGTTTGCTGCCTTGTCACCCCCAAGATTCATCAGATCCCGGATGTCTCAGGACCCCATGTCAGCTCAGGCTCTAATTCTGGCGGTGCAAAGCCTTCTGGAGCTGGGGGTCATCTGTCAGGTCCCCTTACAAGAAAGGGGCAAGGGGTTCTATTCCAACCTTTTCACCATGCCCAAAACAGATGGGTCAGTCAGGCCCATCCTGGACTTGAAGATCCTCAACAAATTTGTCAGGTGCAGGCGCTTTCGCATGGAAACTTTGCGCTCTGCTATCAGTTCCCTGCGTCCAGGGGATTACATGACCTCTGTGAACATCAAGGATGCTTACCTTCATATTCCTGTTTTTCCAGGTCATCAAAGATCCCTCAGGTTCGCTCTGGAGGATCAGCACTACCAATGTGTGGCATTGCCCTTCGGTCTCACCTCGGCTCCCAGAGTGTTCACCAAGTTGCTGGCAGGAGTGATGGCTCTGCTCAGGGCTCAGGGCATTCGCGTGCTTCCATATTTGGACGACATTCTCATCACTTCTCAGTCCCTCCATCAAGCAGAGCTGGATACTCAGCGGGTAGTGTCCACCCTGGAGTCATTTGGCTGGGTGATCAACCATCCCAAGTCTTCCCTGTTTCCCTCCTTGGTGACTCCCTTCCTGGGAATGGATCTGGATACAGTTCAGGCAAGGATTTTTCTTCCTCAGCAGAAGGTGGACAGTCTACTGGTGCAGGTTCAGTCTCTGCTCTCTTGCCCTCATCCCTCCATCAGGCAGGGAATGCAGCTGGTGGGCCTGATGGTGTCGTGCTTCGAGGCGGTTCCTTATGCTCAGTTTCACATGAGGCCTCTGCAACTCCACCTCTTGTCAATATGGGACAAGGATCCCACGTCCCTGGACCAGGTCCTTGTGTTATCCCCCCTAGCCAGATGGTCCCTCTCGTGGTGGCTGGACTCCAGGAACCTCTTGGCGGGCAGATCCTTTCTGGCCCCCTGCTGGGAGACAGTCACCATGGATGCCAGTCTGACGGGTTGGGGGGGCTTCTGGAAGTCCCTGCAGTTCCAAGGGAGGTGGGGCCCTCAGGAGGCCCACACACCCATCAATATTCTGGAACTAAGGGCGATCAGGTTGGTACTGGTTCACTTGACCCAGCAACTTCGGGGCCGGCCTGTTCAGGTACGCTTGGACAACCAGACAGCGATTGCCTACATCAATCATCGGGGGACCCGGAGCAAGAGGGCCCTCAAGGAAGTGTCTCTGATCCTGACCTGGGCGGAGGACAATGTTCCCTGCATATCAGCTGTGTACATTCCAGGGGTGGATAATCTGCAGGCAGACTCTCTGAGCAGGGGGACCTCTCGCCTGGGAGAATGATCCCTCTGCGAGAGGGTGTTTCACTCTATGTCACCGTTGGAGACAACCAGATGTGGATCTGTTTGCTTCCCGTCACAATCACAAGCTCCCGGCCTTTGTCTCCCTGTCCCAGGACCCTCTGGCCTTGGCCACAGATGCTCTAGCAATGTCATGGCAGGACTTTCAGCTCCTGTATGTCTTTCCCCCATTGCCCCTGTTGGGCAGGGTTCTGCACAAGATTTCTCAGGAGGGGGTGCCAGCTATCCTGTTGGCTCCCAGGTGGCAAAGAAGAGTGTGGTTCGCAGACGTGGTGCAACTGGCGGTAGATCAGTACGCTCTGCCCAGGGTGCCAGACCTGCTCACTCAGGGTCACTTACGCCATCCCAATTTACATACTCTGGCTTTGACGGCCTGGCTGCTGAAACCTCCATCTTGATGGAGAAGGGGCTGTCTGCCTCTGTTGTCGATACCATGATAAAGGCTAGAAAGAAGTCTTCTTCCATTTACTATAGGGTTTGGCGTGCCTACATTGACTGGTGTGAGTCTAGCTCTCTTCCCTGTCGTGTGTTCTCTATTCCCAGGATCCTGGAGTTCCTGCAGCATGGGTTGGAGATGGGGCTCCAGCTCAGTACTCTGAAGGGTCATGTCTCTGCCCTGGCTGTTTTCTTCCAGAGGTCCTTTGCCCAGCATTCTCTGATCAGGACTTTTTTCCAGAGGGTTACTCATGTGCATCCCCCACGTAAGCCTATGTTGCCTGTTTGGGATTTGAACTTGGTCTTGTCTGCCTTGCAGGGTGCTCCCTTTGAACCTGTGCAGGAGGCTGCCCTGGCCATTCTTACTCTCAAGGTTGTCTTTTTGGTGGCTATCACCTCTGTTAGGCGTGTGTCTGAATTGGCTGCGCTTTCCATCCAGCCCCCCTACTTTGAGAGACACCAGGACAAGGTGGTGTTTCGCTTCAAGCCAGATTTTCTGCCTAAGGTCGTGTCCTGAATCAGGACATTGTTCTTCCTTCCTTGTGCCCTAATCCTAGTAACGCTAAGGAGAGGGTTTTGCATTCCTTGGATGTGGTTAGGTGTCTGAAGTACTATCTGGTGGCTACTGCACCATTCAGAAAAACTGATGCTCTTTTTGTGGTCCCTTCTGCTCCCAGGAGGGGTTTGGCTCCTGCTAAATCTACTATCAGCAAATGGATCCGTCAGGCTGTGATTCAGGCCTACTCTGCTAAGGGGAGGAATCCTTCCTTCCGCCTTACTGCTCATTCCACTCATGCTATTGGTGCCTCTTGGGCTTTTCAGCACCAGGCTTCTGCTGAACAAGTTTGCAAGGCTGCTACTTGGTCTTCTGTTCATACTTTTTCAAAGTTTTACAAGGTTGATGTTAGGGCCTCAGCTGATGCTGCTTTTGGCCGCAAGGTTCTGCAGGCGGCAGTGGTCTGACCTGTCTGTTGCTACCTTTGGGGACCCCACCCTACTTTATGGACATTGCTATTGGATGTCCCAAGTGTAATGATTCTTATCTGGAGCAGGACGTACTGTATACTAAGAATAATACAATTCTGTGATTACTCATCCTGTAGAATTGGTATTATGAGTATACAGTACGTCCTGCTCCACCCCACCCTTGGTTTTGCAATATCCTAGTATCCCCTGTATGGTTATTGTTATCATTGTTATAGTTACTGGTTGGTTCTGTATTCTAAGTGTGCTATACACTCCACTTCGTTCTTCATGACATCTGGGTAATCTCCAGTAGAGGGTGAACTTCTGCAGAGATGAATATGCAAAAAAGAAAGCCCCTCCCGGTCCATATATACCTGGGACCTCCCACCAATTCCCCAGTTTCTTCTCTGCAGAGAAGGTGACAAGACAGAAGATGAGGACTTCTTTGCTTACAGGTAAGCCGGGCTCGCGCCTGGCCTTCTATTATCCCTGTTACTGCCAGGACCCTTCTAAATTACCCTGTATTGAGCCTCCCAGCTTAGGCTGCGGGTCCTGGTGAAGGTAGGAGCACCCTATGGCCGATATTTCGTTTTGGACGATATTTAGTTTTACCTAGCCCTTGTCACTGTGTGAGTGTTTCACTTGTGTGTGTGTGTGTGTGAGTGCTTGATGTTTACTGGCCAATACGGTCTGACTACAGCCTGGGGGAGCTCCTCCCCCTCAGGCTGCGTTCGGGAAGGGGTTGGAGCCGGGCTCTCGGCGCGGCCGCGGTAGCCCCGCCCCCTTATTTGGCGCGATTACAGTGCTCGTTGTCTAGGGGTCCGCGTTGCTGGGAGGGGGGCGTGGCCTCGGAAAACGCGCGTTCTGCGCTGGCCCGCCCTCCCCCTGCTCTCCCTTCCCAGGCACGTGGATGCGTGGGGGCCATCTTCCCTGCCGTTGATACGGCCACTGTTTTGTCACATTTATTGGAGGTGTAGGATATTGATCCACCTGAGGCGCCCCCTCTTAAGAAGGGGAAATTTTTGGGGGCCCACAAGCCCCGTCTGGAATTCCCTACCCAGGGTAATTTTGATGCACTGATACTTAGAGAATGGGAGAGGCCCAGCCAGCTTCCTGGTGTGCCTCAGGGATGGGATAAGAAGTATCCTTTTCCGGTGGAGGCGGTCAAGCGCTGGTCTTCTCCTCCCGAGGTCGACGCGCCTGTTTTAGGTTTGACCAACTCTTCTGTGCTGAACACCCCTGACGCCACCTCCCTTAAGGATGGCGAGGATAAGCGCCTTGGTCCGATGGAGTGCCACCCATTTGCCAACGTGGGCTCGGCCCTGCGGCCTGTTAGTGCATCTGCCCTGGTGTCGCTTGCTAACAGGTCTCTTATCAGGGACTGGCTGAATAACGCTCAGCTTGATCCAGATGGCGCTGAGTTCGCTGTCCTTAAAGTGGACCAACACCCTCCAAAACAACTTAGCTTTATTATATATAAAATAAAAGGACACTTACCTTTTGACGACTGTTGGAGCCATCTGTCCCTCGCAGCGCCTGAAATATTAATATTTCTAAACAGGAAGTCCCACCCTCCAGGTCTTGTCCGCTGTCAATCACGCTTTTCCGCTCATTAGCATATTTTGTCCGTGGAGATCAGGTCTTCTGTTGTCTCGCGTTGTTAGCAGGTGGCTTGTCCTCTCTCTGGCCTCGGGCGCGTGCACGTCTGCCTCCCAGCTATACTAGCAGTCAGTCTGGTTATCTGATTGGTTGAGCTGTGCTCAGCCATGATTGGCTGGAGGCACCTGAGCCTCCGCCTCCCCTCCTCTCACTCCCCCTCCCTCCTCCTTCCATTCAGCGTCTGCTCTCCTCTCGTCTCATCTCGTGCTGGATGCGGTAAGTTTATTTTTGTTTCATAAATGTCTTGGTCAAATGTGTTTGTTTACTGTTTAATTCACTGTAATGTACTGCGCCACTGTGAATCTTATGGGGGGACTCGGCCACTGTGAATCTTATGGGGGGACTCTGCCACTGAAAATGTTATGGGGTGATTCTGCCTGCTGGACATGTTATAGGGGGATTCTACCTGCTGAAAATGTTATGGGGTGATTCTACCTGTTGAAAATGTTATGGGGTGATTCTACCTGTTGAAAATGTTATGGGGTGATTCTACCTGTTGAAAATGTTATGGGGGGATTCTACCTGCTGAAAATGTTATGGGGGGATTCTACCTGCTGGACATGTTATGGGGTGATTCTACCTGCTGAAAATGTTATGGGGGGATTCTACCTGCTGGACATGTTATGGGGTGATTCTGCCTGCTGAAAATGTTATGGGGTGATTCTGCCTGCTGAAAATGTTATGGGGTGATTCTGCCTGCTGAAAATGTTATGGGGTGATTCTACCTGTTGAAAATGTTATGGGGTGATTCTACCTGTTGAAAATGTTATGGGGGGATTCTGCCTGCTGAAAATGTTATGGGGGGATTCTACCTGCTGAGCATGTTATAGGGGGATTCTACCTGCTGAGCATGTTATGGGGGGATTCTGCCTGCTGAAAATGTTATGGGGGGATTCTGCCTGCTAAAAATGTTATAGGGGGATTCTGCCTGCTAAAAATGTTATGGGGGGATTCTGCCTGCTGAACATGTTATGGGGGGATTCTGCCTGCTGAACATGTTATGGGGGGATTCTGCCTGCTGAAAATGTTATGGGGGGATTCTGCCTGTTGAAAATGTTATGGGGTGATTCTACCTGTTGAAAATGTTATGGGGGGATTCTACCTGCTGAAAATGTTATGGGGGGATTCTGCCTGCTGAAAATGTTATAGGGGGATTCTGCCTGCTAAAAATGTTATGGGGGGATTCTGCCTGCTAAAAATGTTATGGGGGGATTCTACCTGCTGAAAATGTTATGGGGTGATTCTGCCTGCTGAAAATGTTATGGGGTGATTCTACCTGTTGAAAATGTTATGGGGTGATTCTACCTGTTGAAAATGTTATGGGGGGATTCTGCCTGCTAAAAATGTTATAGGGGGATTCTGCCTGCTAAAAATGTTATGGGGGGATTCTGCCTGCTAAAAATGTTATGGTGGGATTCTGCCTGCTAAAAATGTTATGGGGGGATTCTGCCTGCTGAAAATGTTATGGGGGGATTCTACCTGCTGAGCATGTTATAGGGGGATTCTACCTGCTGAGCATGTTATGGGGGGATTCTGCCTGCTGAAAATGTTATGGGGGGATTCTGCCTGCTAAAAATGTTATAGGGGGATTCTGCCTGCTAAAAATGTTATGGGGGGATTCTGCCTGCTGAAAATGTTATGGGGGGATTCTGCCTGCTGAACATGTTATAGGGGGATTCTACCTGCTGAAAATGTTATGGGGGGATTCTACCTGCTGGACATGTTATGGGGGGATTCTGCCTGCTGAGAATGTTCGGATCATAAAGAGAAATTTATCATTCATTCACTGGTTGGCACAAGCAAAAGCTGAGATATCGCCAGCAATGAAGTAGACCTACAACAAGTTGGTAAGCCAGTCCGGAGGTGGTGGGTGGCTACTGTCTGGAAGTGACATGTTGCCTACTTTTTGGAGGTGACGAGTGCCCGTTTTCTAGAGGTAACGATTGCCCACTGTCTAGAGGTGACATATGCCCGCTGTCTGGAGGTGAGAGGTGCCTGCTGTCTGGAGGTGACATATGCCGGCTGTCTGGAGGTGACATATGCACGCTGTCTGGAGGTGACAGGTGCCTGCTGTCTGGAGGTCATGTGACCAATTAAACATGCATCCATGTGATGAATAATTGATTTGTCCCTAACAACAGCAGACACAACACTGCCTGTGTGATGACACCGATGACACCGATGACACTGGGGGTGGGGGCGGATGGCGCTTCTACTAATAATCATTTCAGGCTGCACCCATGAGGCTCACCCATCGTTTTGGGTGACTACACCAGCACGACAAGCACATAACTAGCCTTTTTAATATGCTGATCACCTAATTAATAAGCAAATATAAACAGGGCTTCTGTGCAGATGAGGGAGTGCTATATAACCCCTCCTTTCTCTATCTGTGGGGCCAATGCACTAAAAGCAAATTCTTTATCGCATATGGGAGAGTGGGAGAGCTTTCTGCTTTATGAGACGAGCTTGACATCTTATGTGGTAAGCGCTCCACACTTAAAGTAAACCAAGCACCCTAGGGCCAGTCACTTCCTTTCCCGCGGGGCATCCCGATTAGGGATTCCTGCTCTGTGACCCCCCCCCCAACTCGCTGCCGACCCCAAACCATGTGCATAGGCGAGTGGGGGGCCTCCCCTGCTTCCCTTTAGCAGCTGCATGAACTGTTGCATAGGCTGGCGGGGGGATGCACAGGTGGCTGGCAGCCAGCCATTTGATCAGCTTTCTTAGCCACTGAGAGCTCGTATATGCAATGTAAGATCACCGGCGAGGTAAACATAGAAGCAAACTTAGTGGTTTTACAGGATGGCCATCCCAAATCGACTGGCCGGGTGCCTCCCGCTGCTCACTGCCTCTGTATGCAAGCACCTGCCTACAGCCATTAGCATATGCAGGCTGGGTGCGTGCATTTGATAGGGGGGTGCCGGGGATGCCATCAAGAAGGTCAAGGAATGGCCTATGAGATTGAATCCTGACTTAAGTATATTGAAAAACCACACAGAGGGGCATCCCAAGGCAGGATGCCCTTGGGGAGGGCCTTCACCCCCCAGACATGGAGTCCAGGGCCTGGGTTTCAGTCCGCTTTAAAGAGGAGCAGAGTTTTATAGACCTTGGGCCGGTGGTCTCCTGATACTGGATGCCCCCAGGATTGCCGTAAACTTCACCTTTCAAGAGATCCCACAGTGGCATCCCCGGCATCCCTTTGTGTCAGGCCTATTTGAATGGCCAGTGTGGGTACACAGCTCTGGGCATATCTGCCGCTCCCCCTCCATTCAGCTTTCTTTCATATAAATGGACAACATAGAATGTTGATAGGAGGCGAGCCCGCACATGTGCCCTGGGATCACCGGTTAAGTTGGGATACTTGGATGTGTCTTTTAGTAAATCGGGCTCAGGGAGTGCTGGCAGGTGGGTATCAGCGCGGCAAGCGGCCACTGTTTTTATATGTCTGTGCTGAACGAAAGTGTGAGCGTGCCGTAAAATGCTGGCGCTCCCTAAACGCAACAGGGGTGCAAGATCCGGAGAATACAAATGGGGCGCAAGATCTGGAGCACGCGGCTGTGGTGCAAGATCCAGCCGGTAGCCGCTTCACCGCCGCGCACTACGGAAACGCAATAGAAGCCCGTCCCTGGCAGGGGGAGACTCGCGCATGCGCAGTAGTGTCAGGTGAAGCGCCGCTCGCTCCCGATGCAAGCGGCGCTTCACCTATCTACCGCGCATGCGCGCGATTTGAACAGGAAGAGGTCAAAGGATCTCTTCCTGTTTGAAGAAAAATGAAGATGGAGGACGAACTTTTTAATGTTAGCGACGCGGACCCGGATCATAAAAGGTAAGTTTTTTTTTCATAACTTTTGAAATCGGGTCTTCCTGCTTAGTTAGTATATTTTTAAAATACACATAAAAAAAAAAAAGGGACAGGGTGTTGGTCCACTTTAAGAAGTGCGAATTGTTCATGGATTTTGTCATGGCTGCGATGGAAGACTCCATTGTCGTGTGTAGTAGGACGTCAGCCTTACTGGTGGCCATGCGCAGACTGGTCTGGCTCCGTCAGTGGACAGCGGACGTTGGAGCCAAGAAGTTGCTCACAGCTCTCCCCTTCTTGGGTGCACGGCTGTTTGGAGATAAATTGGATGCTGTTGCTAAAGGAGGTAAGTTACCTCAGCAGAGGAAACAGCGCTGTCCCTTTTGGGGGGCGGGCTCGTTCACTCCTTCCTTTCGAGGGGCCAGAGCGTCTAGGGGTCTGGCCTTCTAAGGTGTCAAGGGCTCGTCCTGGAACAGAGGCAGAGGTCGGGCACGTGCCGCAGCTGCCTGGGGTTCCAAGCCCGAGCCTGCCGTTAAACCGGCTCAGCAATGAAGGGGCGCCCTCACCCGCAAGGGTGGGGGGACGGCTGCGGCTCTTCTTCCAGGTCTGGGCCCGGGAGGTCACAGACAATTGGATCTTGGAAGTGGGCTCCGGGTATAAACTGGAGTTCGAGTACTGGCCGCCCCCAAGATTCTTAAGGTCTCGGGTGCCCTCGGACCCTCAGGCTGCACAGGGGCTCCTGTTTGCAGTAAAAAACCTTCTGGACATGGGGGTTATATGCCCGGTGCCTCCATTGGAAAGAGGCAGGGGTTACTACTCCAACCTTTTCACGGTTCCCAAAAAAGGAGGGTTCGGTGAGACCCATTCTAGATCTCAAGGTTCTCAACAGGTTTATCAGAGCCAAGAAGTTCCGCATGGAGACTCTGCGCTCGGCTATCAATTCCCTTCGCCAAGGGGATTTTATGACATCCATAGACATCAAGGATGCGTATCTGCATGTTCCGATTTTTCAGGCACATCAGAGATTCCTCCGGTTTGCGGTGGAGGATCAACATTATCAATTTGTAGCTCTTCCCTTCGGTCTGACCTCGGCACCGAGGGTCTTCACCAAGGTTTTGTCGGGCGTAATGGCTCTGCTCAGATCTCAGGGCATTCGCATTGTGCCTTATCTGGACAATCTGTTGATTTCAGCTTCTTCCCTTCAGCAGGCGGAACTGGACACCCTCCAGGAGGTGTCGACCCTGGAGAGGTTCGGGTGGGTGATCAACCGCACCAAGTCTTCTCTCTCCCCGTCTCGTGTGATTTCATTTCTGGGCATGAAACTGGATACCAGTCGGGCCAGAGTGTTTCTGCTCCAGACCAAAGTGCAGGGGATTCAGGGCCAGATCTGTCTTCTTCTGGCCAGTCCTTGTCCCTCTATCCGACAGGGGATGAAACTGGTGGGTCTGATGGTGTCCTCCTTCGAGGCGGTGCCGTTTGCACAATTTCACATGAGATCTCTTCAACTTCTCCTATTGACGTATTGGGACAGGAGCCCACAGTCATTGGATCAACCTTTCAAGATGTCTCCCAGGGTTCGGCAGTCCTTTCGGTGGTGGCTGGACTCGAGCAATCTGGTGAAGGGCAGATCCTTTCTGGTCCCTTGTTGGGAGACGGTTACCACGGATGCCAGCCTGTCGGGCTGGGGAGGTTATTGAAAGAGTCATCAGTTCAGCGGGGTGTGGGGTCCCCAGGAGGCTCACACCCTCATCAATGTATTGGAGCTCAGAGCCATTCGACTGGTTCTGGCTCGGCTGACCACACAGTTACGGGGTCTTCCGGTTCAGGTGCGTTAGGACAACCGAATGGCAGTGGCTTACATAAATCACCAAGGACTGACTCGCAGCAGGAGTGCCCTCAGGGAAGTCTCTCTGATCCTGCACTGGGCAGAGAGCAATGTTCCTTGCCTTTCGGCAGTCTACATTCCGGGAGTGGAGAATACGGAGGCGGGTTCCCTGAGCAGGGGATCCTCTCGCCACAGAGAGTGGTCTCTCAACCCCGAGGTTTTTCTGGATCCGCAAGTGGGGGACTCCGGAGGTGGATCTCTTTGCCTCGAGGCACAATAACAAACTTCCGGCCTTTGTGTCTCTTTCTCAGGATCCCCTGGCTTTGGCAGTGGATGCCTTGTCACTGGCTCGGAAGGACCTGGGTTTTCTGTACCTGTTTCCACCTGTCTCCATGCTGGGCGAGGTAGTTCGCAAACTGGTTCTAGAAGGGGCACCAGCGATTCTGGTGGCTCCAAGGTGGCCAAGAAGGGTTTGGTACGCAGACGTTGTAAGGATGGCCGTAGACCAGTACCGGCTTCCCTTGCTATCTCAGGGTCATCTACTTTACCCCAATTTACAAACGCTGGCCTTGACGGCTTGGCTGCTGAAACCTTCATCTGGAAAGAGGAAGGTTTGTCTGAGGCTGTTGTTCAGACCCTGATTAGGGCTAGGAAGCGGTCCTCTTCGGGCATTTACTATAGGACTTGGAGGTCCTATATTGATTGGTGTGAGGCTAGGGCCTTGCCTTGTAGGGTTTCTTCTATACCCAGGATTTTGGAGTTTCTTCAGCATAATCTGGATCTTGGGTTCCAGCTTAGTACTTTGAAAGGACAGGTTTCTGCTCTGTCGGTTTTCTTCCAGAGGTCTTTTGCTTTACACCCACTGGTTAAGACCTTATTCTAAGCATACAGCACATCCTGCTCCATCTATAATACTTACACATGGGTAATCCTCCGCCAGATGGCGCTGTTCACTGCAGACATGCAAAAACAGGCTCCTCCCGGCCCTTCATATACCGAGGGACCTCCCACAAATCCCCAGATTTCTCTGCAGTGCTGACTGCGAAGACATGAAGTATCACTCTCTCGCAGGTGAGCAGGGCTATTGCAGCCTGCGGCCCTGTGAGACTATTCCCACCCGTCCTCTTCGACAAGATGTGCCTCCCAGCCTGGGCTGCGCTGGTCGGGTGAAGGTAGGTAGCACCATGTGTGCTTACGGAGCAACGCTCCACCGCAATCCCCCACCATAGGATAGGCGGTCAAGGCTGAGGGTGAGCCTTCAGGGGATGCCCCTCCCGCACATTGCCTCACGCCCCATGTAGCGGTGGACCCTATGTTAACGGGTCGCCTTCCTCCCTCGTTCCCTCCTTAGTCAGGGGGAACAGAAAGGGGGGGGGTTGTGTGTATAGCGGCCTTAGTGTATACCTACAGGCTTATGGCTTAACTGTGTTTTACTAGGACTGGGAATCAGAGCCGCGCTCTTACCTTACCGCTTAAGCACACTAGTATTCAGCCTTCTGCCGCAAGTATGGCGGCGGCTCGCGGACCCCCTGGCGTCTCATTCTTCCTCCTTCCCTTCTTAGCCTTATCGGCTCTTCATAGGCTGCGCCGGCTTGAGCGCCTGTCTTAATAACAGTTTCTCTGTCACAGACCGGGATTCTTCCCCGACGGGGAACCGCAGGAGAGCCCGAGTACAGATCTCGGCTGTAACTGCCACGGCTCCGAGCGCCATTTTTTAATAGACGTCTGTCTTTTACATCTCCTGTCTGTACACCATTGGCTGGTTGCCTTACGAGCTTCGCGTGGTTTTCGGCTTGGCGCGCTCCGCGTCACGATCGGTTCAGGCCCGCCCCCTGAGGTTCTTCGGCGCCATTTTCTTCTCCCGCGCACGTGGTGAAGATCGTTCCTTCCTCTCTGTATGTAAGTGCCCTCGTGGGCCACTTTTTCTTTACTCTCATCCACCATTGCGCATGGCTCTGACATCCCATTTCCCCTTATGTCTTTCAGACCGCGGATTCAAGTGGCTTCTCCCGGCCCAGCATAGCTCCTGGCCGCGACCATGTAAACTTACTCCCACTTCCCAGCGGGTTATTGGGGCATCCAGGGTAGCTTACAGCGTCAATCCCTACTGGCAAATTGTGCCGATTAAATCACCATATGGAGGCATCTCAGGATATTGTGAACGGGGTTCCTTCGGGACAAGCCCGGCTGTGTGTAGCTTGTGGGGTCTTACCTAGCAGTGGTGACAATGCACGGGTCTGCGTTCCTTGTGCACAGCAGGCGCTATCGGTGCTTCCCGTCTCATCTGAGGCAGGGCCTCAAGCCTGAGTCTAACCCTCAATACCAGTGGGGATTCTCATCCTGATCTGGCCACGAGGCTGGCTAGTGTTGAAAACTTACTTGCTAATTCCCTAGCGCGTAAAGCCACCGCCAAGAGGCGGCACTTGAACCCTGAATCGACCCTCTTCCCTGTAGAACCTGATGATTTGTTGCATTCCTATGCCCATATCCCCTCGGACGAAGGGGAACTGTTCTCTGACTCAGGGTCATATGAAGATGAGTCCAGGGGTCAGGAAGAGTCTGGCTCCGAGCATTGGTCCTCGGATGATGTCGATAGACTGCTGGTTCAGATCTTTGAGGTTCTGTCCCTCTCTCCCCCTGCTGCGGCTCCCCGCCAAAGGGGTGATCTTTTCCATACTGCTAAAGCTCGCTTGGAGTTCCCCGAGCAGACCCATTTCAATAGCCTCGTGCTTAAAGAATGGGAACATCCCAGCAGACTTCACGGGGTCCCTAAGAGCATGGATAGGAAATATCCCTTCCCTGCTGACTTGGTTAAGTGCTGGTCATCGCCACCCGAGGTCGATGCTCCTATTCTAGGGTTGTCCAACACCTCTATTATGCACTCCCCTGACACTGAGGACCGGCGTGTTGACCAACTGGCATGCCATGCCTTTGCATTTGGGGGAGCGACTCTGCGCCTGGTTTGCGCCTTAGCCATTACGGCGGTAGCGTTCAGGGCCGTGGTTAGGAGTGCTCTCGATGGCACAGATGAGTTGCCTCCTGATACTGTCAATGCTCTGTCCAGCTGTGATGCGTTTGTGAACTTTATCCTGTCTGCATCGGACGATGCCATTAAGATGAGTGCCAAGTCATCTGCCCTGGTGGTTGCTATACGCCGCGCGGTCTGGTTGCGCCAGTGGGCCGCAGACAATGCCGCCAAGAAAGCCCTCACGGGGCTGCCATTTAAAGAGCTGCGCTTGTTCGGGGATCGATTAGACCTCTTTGCCAAGGGAGGCAAGTTACCCCTGCGCAGGCGACAGATTCGGCCTTTTCGTGGCCAAGCCTCCCTGTCAACCCCCTATCGGGGGCCGAGCAGGGTAGAGGGGCGCCCTTCGCAGGGGCCCGCGCTGATTCCTGGAACAGGAACAGAGGACGCCGTTCAGGTTCCTCCTGGGGAACCAAACCCAAAGCCCCTCCCAAGGCCCCCCAGGCATGAGGGGGCGCCCTCACCCGTCAGGGTGGGGGGACGTCTACAGCACTTCGAGCACGTCTGGCGGCGCCACGTCTCAGACCCGTGGATTCAGGAGGTAGTGTTCTCCGGCTACAAGATAGAATTTGCTGTACGGCCCCCCACCAGGTTCATTGGGTATCGAATCCCTCAAGACCCTGCCTCAGCTCAGGTCTTGTTGCTGGCCGTACAGGGTCTCATGGACCTAGGGGTCATTTGCAAGGTTCCCCCTGGAGACAGGGGCACGGGGTTCTACTCAAACCTTTTCACAGTACCCAAGAAGGATGGGTCAGTCAGGCCCATTCTGGATTTAAAAATCCTCAACAAATTTGTCAAGAACAAGCACTTTCGCATGGAAACTCTGCGCTCGGCCATTGGCTCACTGCGCCCAGGGGACTTCATGACGTCCGTAGACATCAAGGATGCTTACCTGCACGTCCCGATGTTTCCGGGACACCAAAGGTTTCTCAGATTTGCACTAAAAGATCAGCATTATCAATTTGTGGCCCTGCCATTCGGCCTAACGTCGGCTCCCAGGGTGTTGCCCTACCTGGACGATATTCTCATCACTTCTTGGTCTCTGCGGCAGGCAGAGTTGGACACTCGGCTGGTAGTGTCCACCCTGGAGTCCTTCGGCTGGGTAATCAATTACCCCAAGTCATCCCTGTCCCCCTCCTCGGTGACTCCGTTCCTGGGAATGATTCTGGATACGGTTCAGTCAAGGATGTTCCTTCCTCAACAGAAGGTGGAGGCTCTGACAGTGCAGGCGAGGTTCCTGCTCTCGAACCCACAGTTCTCCATCCGGCAGGGAATGCAGTTGGTGGGCCTGATGGTGGCGAGCTTCGAGGCGGTGCCCTTTGCCCAGTTCCACTTGAGACCTCTGCAGCTTCACCTTCTGTCAGTTTGGGACAAGAACCCTGCGTCCTTGGACGGGTTCTGTGTGCTTCCCCCCTCGGTCAGACAGTCCCTTGCGTGGTGGTTGGACCACGGGAACTTGCCAAGGGGCAGGTCCTTTCTGACCCCATCCTGGGAGACGGTCACAACAGATGCCAGTCTGTCAGGTTGGGGAGGATTTCTGGAAGTCTCTGCGCTTCCAGGGGACGTGGGGCCCTCAGGAGGCTCATTTGCCCATCAACATTCTGGATTTATGGGCAGTCAGGTTGGTACTGGAGCGATTGACCCAACACCTGAGGGGTCTGTCGGTTCAAGTTCACTCAGACAACAGAACGGCGGTTGCCTACATCAATCATCAGGGAGGGACCCGGAGCAAGGGTGCTCTCCAAGAAGTGTCTCAGATTCTGACATGGGCGGAGGCCAATGTTCAATGCATTACGGCCGTTTACATTCCGGGGGCGGAGAACCTGCTGGCGGACGCCCTGAGCAGGGGAATGTCCCGTCAGGGGGAGTGGTCCCTCTGCAACACAGTATTCCAGTCCCTGTGCCACCGTTGGGGTCTACCGGATGTGGATCTGTTTGCTTCCCGTCACAATCACAAGCTCCCGGCCTTTGTCTCCCTGTCTCAGGATCTCAGGATCCACGGATGCCCTGTCCATGTCTTTGAGGGAGTTTCAACTCCTGTATGCGTTTCCACCGTTTCCCCTTCTGGTGAGGGTTCTACGCAAGATTGCTCTGGAAGGGGTACCTGTGATCCTGGTGGCCCCCAGGTGGCCAAGAACAGTGTGGTTCGTAGACGTGGTTCAAATGGCAGTAGATCAGTACGATCTGCCAAGTGTACCGTATCTGCTAACCCAAGGATCGTTACGCCATCCCAATTTACAAACGCTGGCTTTGACGGCCTGGCTGCTGAAACCTCCATCTTGATGGAGAAAGGGTTGTCTGCTTCTGTGGTGGCTACTATGGTGCAGGCCAGGAAAAAGACTTCTTCGGCTATTTATTATAGAGTATGGCGTTCCTACATTGACTGGTGTGAGTCCAGATCTCTTCCCTGCCGAGAATTCTCCGTCCCTAGGGTCCTGGAGTTTTTGCAGTATGGTTTGGACTTAGGTCTCAAACTTAGTACTCTGAAGGGTCAGTTTTCTGCCCTAACTATCTTCTTTCAGAAGACCTTTGCTCAGCATCACCTGATTAAGACCTTTTTCCAGGGGGTCACTCACGTGCGTTCCCCTCGAAAGCCTACAGTCCCTGTTTGGGATTTGAATTTGGTTTTGTCTGCCTTGCAGGGGGCTCCCTTTGAGCCTATTCAAGAGGCTGCTCTGGTCGTTCTCACTCTCAAGGTTGTCTTCTTGGTGGCTATTACTTCGGTTAGGCGTGTGTCAGAGCTGGCCGCTCTATCTATTCAGCCTCCATACTATGAGCGACACCAGGACAAGGTGGTGTTCCGCTTAACACCGGACTTTCTGCCAAAAGTGGTTTCGGCATTTCATTTGAACCAGGATATTGTTCTTCCTTCTTTGTGTCCCAATCCTCGCAACGACAAGGAGCGGGTTCTGCATTCCTTGGACGTAGTCAGGTGCTTGAAGTATTACCTGGTTGTCACTAAGGCCTTCAGGAAGACTGTTGCTCTCTTTGTTGTGCCTTCGGGGCCTAGGAAAGGTTTGGCTCCTGCCAAATCTACCATCAGTAAATGGATTCGTCAGGCTGTGATTCAGGCCTATTCTACTAAGGGGAGGCCTTCCCCGTTCTGCCTTACGGCTCACTCCACTCGTGCTATTGGTGTCTCTTGGGCTTTTCAGCAACAGGCCTCTGTTGAACAAGTTTGCAAGGCCGCTACTTGGTCTTCTGTTCACACCTTTTCAAAGTTTTACAAAGTTGATGTTCGGGCCTCAGCTGATGCTGCCTTTGGCCGTAAGGTTTTACAGGCGGTTGTAGTTTGAACTACGTGCCATTGCCTTTGTTGTTGGGGATCCCACCCTACTTTATGGACACTGCTATTGGATGTCCCATGTGTAAGTATTATAGATGGAGCAGGACGTGCTGTATGCTTAGAATAATACAATTCTGTGAGATACTCACCTGTAGAATTGGTATTATACGTATACAGCACGTCCTGCTCCACCCCACCCTGGTTTCACCTTGTTCTGGATCCCCTGTATGGTGATTGTTACCATTGTTATCATTGTTATTATTCCCAGTTTTGTGGTTGGTTTCTCCCGGCTTCTTTTTCTCACTGCTTTTCAATGCTGGGGATTTGTGGGAGGTCCCTGGGTATATGAAGGGCCGGGAGGAGCCTGTTTTTGCATGTCTGCAGTGAACAGCGCCATCTGGCGGAGGATTACCCATGTGCAAGTATTATAGATGGAGCAGGACGTGCTGTATGCGTATAATACCAATTCTACAGGTGAGTATCTCACAGAATTGTATTTTTCCAAGGGGTGGCGCATGTGCGCCCCCCTCGGAAGGCTGTAGTTCCTGTTTGGGATTTGAATTTGGTTCTTTCGGCTCTGCAGGGTCCTCCTTTTGAGCCGCTACAGGATATTGCTCTTTCGGTTCTCACTCAGAAGGTTGTCTTCTTGGTGGCTATTACCTCTGTTCGGCGGGTCTCTGAGTTGGCGGCCCTGTCGATTCAGGCCCTTTACTTTGAGAGACACCAGGATAAGGTGTTTTTTTGTTTTAAGCTGGATTTTCTTCCTAAGGTGGTTTCTGCTTTCCACCTCAATCAGGACATTATTCTCCCTTCCTTGTGTCCTAAGCCTAACAATGAAAAGGAGAGGGTTCTGCACGATTTGGATGTTGTTCGCTGTGTGAAGTACTATTTGGTGACTACTTCTTCCTTCCGCAAGACGGACGCCTTTTTCGTGGTGCCCTGCGGGCCCAGGAAAGGATTGGCGCCTGCTAAATCTATGATTAGCAAATGGATTCGTCAGGCCATTGTTGGGGCCTATTCTGCTAAGGGGAGGACTCCCCCTTTTAGGGTCACTGCGCACTCTACTCGTGCTGTTGGTGCATCCTGTGCTTTTCAGCACCAGGCTTCTGTTGAACAAGTTTGTAAGGCTACTACTTGGTCTTCCGTTCATACCTTTTCCAAGTTTTACAAGGTTGATGGGCGGGCTTCAGCGGATGCTGTTTTTGCCCGCAAGGTTCTGCAAGCTGCAGTGGTTTGAGTTGGTACATTCTTTACTGTTTCTGGTTCCCACCCATGAGGGACACTGCTATTGGATGTCCCAGATGTCATGAATAACGAAGTGAAGTGTATGGCACACTTAGAATAATACCGTTTTGTGAGTACTCACCTTTAAAACTGGTATTATGAGTGTGCCATACACTCCACTTCGCCCCACCCTTGTTTTTTTCAGGTATTCTGGGGCTTTTATATGGTGAACCATTGGTTTTGATTGTTACGGTTATATTTGGTTCTTCCTGGTCCCTTTACTGCTTTTATACACTGGGGAATTGGTGGGAGGTCCCAGGTATATATGGACCGGGAGGGGCTTTCTTTTTAGCATATTCATCTCTGCAGTAGTTCGCCCTCTACTGGAGATTACCCAGATGTCATGAAGAACGAAGTGGAGTGTATGGCACACTCATAATACCCGTTTTAAAGGTGAGTACTCACAAAACTGTATTTTTTTTTCTCCCGGCTTCTCATTAACTGCTTTTCAATGCTGGGGATTTGTGGGGGTCCCAGGTATTTGAGGGGCAGGGAGGAGCCAATTTCGCGGTCTCTGCAGTCCAGCACCATCTGGCGGAGTAATACCCAAGTGTAATGATTCTTATCTGGAGCAGGACGTACTGTATACTCATAATAACAATTCTACAGGTGAGTAATCACAGAATTGTATTTTTGCCCTCTCCGACTCTCCTTCTGCTGCTGCTGAGCCTTCTACTAGGTTATGTCAGAGGTGTGGGCGAGTGGCCGCAAAGAGGGGTTAGGTGAGTGACAAATGACAGCAGCAGGGAGTGGAGGGGCTAGGCGAGTGGTAGAGGACAGTGGCATTGGGTGGAGAAGTTAAGTGAGTGGTAAAGGACAGTGGCAGGGGGTGGAGGGGCTAGGTGAGGTGGAGGACAGCGGCAGGGGTTGGAGGGGTTAGGTGAGTGGTAGAGGACAGCGGCATGGTGTGCAGGGGTTAGGTAGGTGGTAGAGGACAGCAGCAGTGGATGGAGCGGTTAGGTGGCCAGTACAGGACATCGGCAGGGGGTGGAGGGGTTAAGTGAGTGGTAAAGGACATCGGTAGGGGTGGAGTGGTTAGGTAAGCAGTAGAGGACAGTGGCAGGGGGTGGATAGGTTATGTGATTGGTAGAGGGAAACAGCAAGGGGTGGTATGGTTAGGTGAGCAGTAGAGAACAGTGGCAGGGGGTGAAGGGGCTAGGTGAGTGGTAGAGGGTAATGGCAAGGGGTGCAATGATTATGTGAGCAGTAGAGGACAGTGGCAGGGGAGAGGGGCTAGGTGAGTGGTAGAGGGCAACTCAAGGGGTGCAGTGGTTAGGTGAGCAGTAAGGGCAGTGGCAGGGGGTGGATGGGTTAGGTGAGTGGTAGAGGGCAACGGTAGGGGTTGGAGGGGTTAGGTGAGTGGTAGAGGACAGCGGCATGGGGTGCAGGGGTTACGTAGGTGGTAGAGCACAGCAGCAGTGGATGGAGCGGTTAGGTGGCCCGGACAGCGGCAGGGGGTGGAGGGGTTAAGTGAGTGGTAGAGGACAGTGGCAGGGGGTGGATAGGTTATGAGAGTGGTAGAGGGAAACGGCAAGAGGTGGTATGGTTAGGTGAGTGGTTACATGGCATAGCATACAGCATTGATTGGTCATGAGCCTAAGGCTAGGTGAGAGGCCAATGGCAAAGGGTGCAGTGGTTAGGTGAGCAGTAGAGGACAGTGGCAGGGGGGGGGGGGCTAGGTGAGTGGTAGAGGGCAACGGCAAGGGGTGCAGTGGTTAGGTGAGCAGTAGCAGGGGGTGGATGGGTTAGGTGAGCAGTAGAGGACAAAGGAAGGGGGGAAATGGTTAGACAAATGGCAGAGGACGACAGTAGGGAGTGGAGAGGTTAGGTGAATGGTAGAGGACAGCAGCATGGGGTGGAGGGATTAGGTAAGCGGTATAGAACAGCAGCAGGAGGTGGAGCGGTTAGGTGAGTGGTTACATGGCATAGCATACAGCTTTGACTGGACATGAGTGTGTGTGCCGTGGGACTGCCAGAAAGGTGAGTTCCTATGGCGATTGGGCCTTAATGAATAGGCAGATCTCAGCTCATGTATCTAATTCTCATCCCGTAATCGGGCATAGTAAGTGATGGGGATAATGTATGTGAATAGGCAGCATATCCCTACATATGTAAATAAATGTACAGAGTCGTTTCTTTTCTCCTCCATCCATTCCAGGCCGTCCAGAAGTACTTACAGATGGAAGTTCGCCCCTAGGGGGCGCTGACTGCAAGATCAAAAGATGTAGCTCCTCCCAGCCCCCTAAAAGGCAGCTGCCCGTCTATCCAGTCCCCAGTTCTTCATCTTGCAGTTGGCTGCATAAGATCGCTTTCACTCGCTCAGAATTTGGCAGCAGAGTGGGGCCACCTAAACTGTCGGCCACTGCAGGACCCTATTTCCATGGATCTCCTCTGACCCATCCTTGCCTCCCAGCCTTGGCTGCTACAGGGATCCGTGTATGGTAGGGTGTGTGACAGAGGCTCTGTCTTTTGGATGTCATCACTATTCAGTTGCCCACCGGGTCATTCACTGGCCTTTTCTTAATTAGGTTACAGGCAATGTCATTGTATTTTGACTGCCATTGTGTATTGTTGATTACGTCACAGTCAATGGCATTGTCCTGATTGAGTGTATTACAGCCTGCTATTGTTCTACTGATTGCGTCACCGGCAGAGTTGAGGGATTGTTTGCCCTGCTGCTATTGGTCAGTGTGGTTGTCATTGCATGGAGACTTGTGTATATAAGGCCTAGAGTGGCACTAATAAAAACACTTCACCTTCACCCTCAATACTGAGTTCTGTCTCTTATTGGGGGAAACGCTATATTACAATTCACTTGCCCTTGTAAGGGCTGTTCCTGTTTCCTCACGGATGACTCTGGGATACCTGCAGCACCTCTCACCATTGGGAAAAGGACGTCTCGGGCGGTGAAGCCCTCCGGCGATAATGGTTATCGCTACAATTGGTGGCAAGCGGTCGGATGGTCCTTTCTACCCAGAGAGAGTGCTACCCTGCTGGAGAGTCAGTATGACAAGTTGAAAAGGCTGACCTGGAGGATCTACTCGTGAGCCGGGGAAGGTCAGCTAGCAACCGCCCACATCAGGAACTGATAGCCGAGCTGATCGAAATGGATCGTGCAGCAGTGAGGACCGAAACCAATATAGAGATCGATGAAGACGCTGCTCTCGTTCAAGCGGTTCAGAACAGATTGTCGGTCTATGGCCGAATCCATTACAAGAACTGATCGACCAAGTCTTCGCCGCAGCGGAGGCAGAGGCCAGTAAGCGAAGGGAAGATCGGCGACTTTCAACCCAGCAGCCTCTCAGCCTCAGTTACACTGGGGGGAGAAAGATTCCATTTGCAGCATTTAAGTCCTTCCAGGAAAGTGACGATGAGTGATGGATTTTTGGCCGATTTTGAACGGCAGTGCGCTTTACACCGGGTACCCACGGAGGAATGGGTCACCATGTTATCAGGGAAATTATCTGGGAAAGCTTCCGATGCTTTCCGGGCCATCCCTGATGCGGACTTACCACACTACCATCTGGTAAAGGAGGCTTTGTTAGCCCGGCACGCTGTCACCCCGGAAGCCTACAGTTGTTTTTACTAGAACATTGTCTCAATGCCTTGCAACCAGAGCTAAGAGTGTGTGTGTGTACAAGACCAGCACCCTGTGAGTACATGTGTGTGTACAAGACCAGCACCCTGTGAGTACATGTGTGTGTACAAGACCAGCACCCTGTGAGTACAACTGTATGTGTGTGTGTGTGTGTACAAGACCAGCACCCTGTGAGTACATGTGTGTGTACAAGACCAGCACCCTGTGAGTACATGTGTGTGTACAAGACCAGCACCCTGTGAGTACAACTGTATGTGTGTACAAGACCAGCACCCTGTGAGTACAACTGTATGTGTGTGTGTGGGGGTATCATCTTCACCCTCAATACTGAGTTCTGTCTCTTATTGGGGGGAAATGACAAGACCAGCACCCTGTGAGTACAATTGTGTGTGTACCAGACCAGCACCCTGTGAGTACAACTGTATGTGTGTGTGTGTATACAGGCCCTGTAGACAAACCAGTAATGCAGATGGATTATCCTGGCAAACAGAACTCTGCCCATAACAAGAGTCCGGACAGCCCCACGTTAACCCGAACAGGGTCAATCCGGGTCTGCCGGGTGTTCCACAAAAAGGGGGCATTGTGACAGAGGCTCTGTCTTTTGGATGTCATCACTATTCAGTTGCCCACCGGGTCATTCACTGGCCTTTTCTTAATTAGGTTACAGGCAATGTCATTGTATTTTGACTGCCATTGTGTATTGTTGATTACGTCACAGTCAATGGCATTGTCCTGATTGAGTGTATTACAGCCTGCTATTGTTCTACTGATTGCGTCACCGGCAGAGTTGAGGGATTGTTTGCCCTGCTGCTATTGGTCAGTGTGGTTGTCATTGCATGGAGACTTGTGTATATAAGGCCTAGAGTGGCACTAATAAAAACACTTCACCTTCACCCTCAATACTGAGTTCTGTCTCTTATTGGGGGAAACGCTATATTACAGTTCACTAGCCCTTGTAAGGGCTGTTCCTGTTTCCTCACGGACGACCCTGGAATTCCAGCAGCACCTCTTACGATTGGGAAAAGGACGTCTAGGGCGGTGAAGCCCTCCGGCGATAAGGGTTATCGCTACAGGGTGAACACCAGGGTCTGGGGCGTTCTGACAGAGCACATGGCTCTGGGCCACAGACTTTAATATTAAAAAGTAGTCGGCCACAGGCTTTATGGTGAGCCTGATGGGGAACCACATATATATATTTTATATATTCTCTCCCTCTCCCACTTGTTTTATTGATGTGTGTGTGATGCTGTGCTTGGTGCTACTTGGGAGCATTGGAGAGCTGCATCGCTGTTGCACCTGCAGCGAGGAGCGGTCCGGCCGCTCCTTCCAATTCTTACCTCCCTTGTTCCCTCGCCGGTTCTCGGCCCAGGGCGCACGCTGGCAGACGCGCCCCGCGGGCTCACGCGTCTGCAGACTTCTCTCGGGCGGCGGGGGGGGGGGGGAGTGCTCGTGGCGTGGCACTATGTATGATGATGCGCCGCGGAGGCAGAGTCAGGCGGCACGTAGGCTGACGTCGTGCCGGTGACGCCCCCCGGCGGATCTTTCTAAACGTGCTCGGTGGCTGTAGATCCTGCGTGCGCTGCTAGGGCCCTCGGCTGTGACGGGGAGACAGCGTTGTTGTGTCTCCTGGCGGTCTGAGCAATGGTCGTGAGTCCCTCTTTTGGCTATACTTTTTTAAGGGGATATGGGAAGACATTGTACTTTCTCATTGATTGCATGTATATTCTATGATTCTCATATGTTAATGCATGGAATTGTGGGGTCATTTTGTAATTGCTGTCTTTCTCTTTTTGTTTTAGACTGTGGGCTTAAGGTTGAGGGTTGTGGTTCCTCCCGGTCCCCATTATTAAAAAGAGGGATTGGCTATTAGGCTTAGGCCGTTAGTTTATAGTAGCCTTATTGAATATTGTTATTCAGAATCACCATAATGGAGGCATCAGGGGATAGTGAGCCGGGAACCCCACTTGGGCAAGACAGGCTCTGCCCCTTGTGCAGACAGAATCCTCTGGTCGGATTCAGACCAATTTGTTCCACTTGGGCTAGAGGCATAG
Source organism: Gastrophryne carolinensis (assembly GCA_027917425.1). Taxonomy (NCBI): domain Eukaryota; kingdom Metazoa; phylum Chordata; class Amphibia; order Anura; family Microhylidae; genus Gastrophryne; species Gastrophryne carolinensis. The sequence goes on from CM051240.1 coordinate 187,202,039, forward strand.
CTTTGGACCATGAGCGAGCCATCGGCCTCTCCGGATCCTCCGCTGCTGCAGTCAGCCCCTAGTGAAGGGGGAGTCAGCAAGGGGACACATGCTGATTTTGCGCACAGGCTGGCTAGTCTTGAGAAACAGATCTCATTGGCAGCCCCTAAAAATGCCTCGAGTAAGAAGCGGCATCTGGAGCCGGTTAACTCGAGTGATGATTTCTATGATTTCTTGGGATCTGCGGAGGAAGGTGAGTTGCCAGATGACTCGCTCTCAGTGGTGGAGCTGCTTTCTGCAGGAGACGACAGCATCTCTGGTTCCTCCTTGGATGATTTCTGCCTTCCGGATGATACGGATAGTTTGCTTTCTTCCGTTTTTGATACATTGCACATTGTTCCTCCCAGAATGGCGGGTCTTTACTGAGCAGCCGCATTTTTCTAACATGATTCTTAAGGAATGGGAAAGGCCCAACAAATTACCGTCGGTCCCTAAGGGCCTGGATAGGCGGTATCCTTTCCCTGCTGAATTGGTTCGGTTATGGTCTCACCCTCCCAAGGTGGACCCTCCGGTGTCAGGATTGTCCAACACCACGGTTATGCCATCGCCTGACAATGCTTCCTTACATGATCCTGCAGACAAACGCATGGATCAGTTGGTTTACCATGCTTTCACCTTTGCTGGTGCTCTTTTTCGGCCTGCTTGTGCCTCGGCAATTGTCTCGCTAGCCAACAGGAGAAAGGTTAGACACCTTGTGGCTAAGACTAAATCTCGCAAACGGGCAGAGGAGTATAAGGAACTCAAGGCCTGCTTGGATTTCATCGGCTTTGTTGTTACTGCCATGGATGATGTGGTCAGGCTTGGTGCCAGAATTTCAGCCTTGCTTGTAGCTTTACGCCGCTCGCTGTGGTTGAAGCAGTGCTCGGCCGATGCAGCTGCCAAGAAGTCCCTCACAAGTCTACCTGCTGTTTGGGGAGTGACTGGACCTTTTGGTCAAGGATGGTAAGCGCCCTCAGAGAAGAAAGCCTGCTCGGTCCTTTCGGAACCGCTCTTCTTATCGGTCCTTTCGGGGAGGAAGATGCTCTTCATTTCCCGGTGCCCGCAGAGATACCTGGGGCAGAGGTAGGTCCCGCAGCCGGCCCAACCCCGCCTGGGGAGCTAAGCCCAAACCCCCAGCCAAGCCTACTCAGGCATGAGGGGGCGCCCTCACCCATATGGGTGGGGGGACATCACGTCTCGGGTCGGTGGATTCAGGAGGTGGTATCCTCCGGTTACAAGATAGAGCTGGCAGCCAGGCCACCCACAAAATTCCTATGTTCAAGGATATCCCGAAACCCGCTAAAAGCTCAGGCTTTGAGAACAGCTGTTCAGCACCTCCTGCGGATAGGTGTTATTTGCCCTGTGCCCCGGCAGGAACAGGGTCAGGGGTTCTACTCCAACATGTTCACGGTTCCCAAGAAGGACGGAGCGCTGCGGCCGTTCTCGGACCTGAAGGGTCTCAACAAGTTTGTAAAGGTCATACATTTCCGCATGGAAACGATGCAGTCGGCGGTGAGATCGTTTCGGCCCGGCAACTTCATGACCACGGTGGACATCAGGGACGCTTATCTGCACATCCCGATTTTCCAAGGACATCAGAAGTTCTTGAGGTTTGCACTGGAGGATCAACATTACCAGTTTGTAGCACTCCCTTCGGCATATCCTCAGTTCCCCGAGTGTTCACCAAAGTGCTGGCGGGCATCATGGCATTTTGAGGAGTTGGGGTATTCGTGTGTTACCCTATCTAGACAACCTTCTGATGTCGACCCGGTCCCTTCAGGAGGCCGAGAACGACACCCGGACTGTACTGTCAACCCTGGAAGCCTTCGGTTGGGTGATCAATTACCTCAAGTCGTTTATCACGCCTTCAACAGTGAGACCCTTCCTGGGAATGACGCTAGACACCAGTCAGGTCAAAGTCTTTCTGCCACAGCAGAAGGTTTTGGGACTCCAGACGCAAGTGCAGGCCTTGCTGGCTTGTCAACTGCCGTCGGTGCGTCTGGGGATGAGATTGGTGGGCCTAATGGTGTTGTGCTTCGAGGCAGTGCCCTTAGCCCAATTTCACCTCTACAGACCTCTACAGTTGAACCTGCTGACCGGCTGGAATCGGTTGCAGGAATCTCTGGAACAAGGATTTTTGCTGTCCCCCCTGGACAGGCAGTCCCTCTTGTGGTGGTTGGACTCTCAGAACCTGCTGGTAGGCAAGTCCTTCCAGACTCCCCTTTGGGAGATAGTTACCATGGATGCCAGTCTTACAGGATAGGGAGGCGTTTGGCAGACACAGAAGATCCAGGGTCAGTGGGGTCCGAAGGAGAACCGGTTACCCATAAATCTCTTGGAGCTGCGAGCAATTCGGTTAGTTCTTCTACGCCTGACTCCCCATTTAAAAGGCCATGCGATCCAGGTCCGCTCAGACAATCAGACAGCTGTGGCCTACATCAACCACCAGGGCGGGACTCGGAGCAAGAGATCACTCAAGGAGGTAAGCCGGATTCTGACTTGGGCAAAGGAGAATGTTCCCTGCATCTCGGTGGTTTACATCCCCAGGGTGGAAAACCAGGAGGCAGACTCCCTGAGCAGGAGTTCCTTGTGCCTGGGGGAATAGTCCCTCAGCAGCGAGACCTTTCAGGCTCTGTGCCTCCGCTGGGGTCAACCATACGTGGATCTTTTTGCGTCCAGACACAATCACAAGCTTCCAAGGTTCGTCTCCCTCTCAAGAGATCCTCTGGCCATAGCAACAGACGCTCAGGCGATCCCTTGGACGGAGTTCAAATTTCTGTATGCATTCCCTCCGTTTCCGCTCCTGGGCAGAGTGCTGCGCAAGATAGCCCAGGAGGGGGTGCCAGCCATCCTGGTGGCTCCTCGCTGGCCCAGGAGGAGTTGGTTTGCAGACATAGTACAGATGTCAATAGATCACTACATCATGCCCGATGACCCAGGCCTTCTCACACAGGGGTCGTTACGGCACCCGAATTTATGGACGTTGGCTTTGACGGCTTGGCTATTGAAACCTCAATCCTGACGGAGAAGGGGTTATTGGCCACAGTTATTCACACAATGATTCAGGCATGGAAGCAGTCTTTTTCCATGATCTACTACAGAGTTTGGGGGCCTATATCGCTTGGTGCGAGGCCAAAAGCCTTCCTTGCCAGAAATTGTCTGTATCTAGAATTCTGGAGTTTCTACAACACTTGGGTCTCCAGCTGAGCACCCTCAAGGGTCAGGTCTCGGCCTTAGCCATTTTTTTTCCAGAGGTCCATTGCCAATCATAGATTGATCAAGATTTTTTTCCAGGGAGTCACCCATGTCCGCCCATTGCGTAAATCAGTCTTACCGGTGTGGGACTTGAATCTAGTGCTGTCTGCTCTCCAGGGTCCTCCCTTTGAGCCATTGAATGATGCTACATTGTCTATGCTGACTCTCAAAGTGTTTTTTCTGGTGGCGATCACCTCTGTGCGTCACGTATCAGAGCTGGCGCGCTTTGTATGAAACCACCCTGCTTTGAGTTGCAGAGAGATAAGGTGGTTTTTCGTTTCAAACCTTATTTTTTGCCTAAGGTCGTTTCTCCTTTTCACCTTAATGAAGAAGCTGTCTTACTTTCTTTGTGTCCAGCACCGGCTAATTCCAAAGAACAGGCCCTCCATGATTTGGATGTGGTCAGAGCCATAAGGTATTACCTGGATGCGACTGAATCATTCAGGAAATCGGATTTGCTTTTTGTCTTAACAGAGGGTTCTAGGAAGGGATTGTCACCAGCCAAGTCCACTCTCAGTAAGTGGATTAGACAGGCGGTGGTACAAGCTTATTCTGTCAGGGGGAAAGAACCCCCTTTTTAGATCACAGCTCATTCTACTAGGGCTATTGGTGCCTCCTGGGCTTTTCAGCATCAGGCATCAGTGGAACAAGTTTGTAAGGCCGCCACTTGGTCTTCAGTTCATACTTTTACAAAGTTTGTTACTTTTACAAAGTTTTACATGGTGGATGTCAGGGTCTCAGCTGACGCTGTTTTTGGCCGAAAGGTGCTTCAGGCGGTAGTGAAATTAACTACATGCTGTTCCGCACTGGGGATCCCGCCCAAATGGACACTGCTTTTGGATGTCCCATCTGTAAGTACTTCTGGACGGCCTGGAATGGATGGAGGAGAAAAATACAATTCTGTGAAACTCACCTGTAGAATTGTTTTTGTATCCATCCATTCCAGGCCGTCCACCTCGCCCTTGTGTTCATTAAGTCCTGCATGCCTGTTATGGTGATTGAACCATTTTTGCTCATAGGACACTAGTTCTACAAGTTTTTAGTTTTGATTCGAGAGAGTACAAGCGGAGGTTTATGAGGGAACATGGTCTCCTATTTTTTGTTTGGACCTCCCGGCCTGCCTTGTTTGTGGAGTACTGCTTTTAAACCACTGGGGACTGGATAGACGGGCAGCTGCCTTTATAGGGGGAGCTACATCTTTTGATCTTGCAGTCAGCACCCCCTAGGGGCGAACACCCATCTGTAAGTAATTCTGGACGGCCTGGAATGGATGGATACAAAAACTATTCTACAGGTGAGTTTCACAGAATTGTATTTTTCCAAGTCATCCTTTAGCTTGACCACATGGGAGAGATTATGCTCCACCCCCTGGCAGAAAACACAAACATGAACAGAGATTAAAAGCCCCACCCCTTCCTCTCCACCTCATTTCTTTCCTCTCTGGGAAACCGTTGGACACAAGTGTGCCTGGTGTGTTAGACTTCGGCCAGTTTGTTATTTTATGACCTCCGGAGTACTGGAGTAGCCCACTGTCCTAGACAAAATACCAGAGGAGTACCTTCTGAGTATATTCCATCATAGTCTTATATACGCACGAGTTGTGCAGTATATCCTTAAATCCCAGCAACTTAGTTGTGGGTATGCTTTGCTTTTAGATGGATTGATTTCAGGTACCAAGTTTATTGATTCCTTCAGCCTTTTCTGTAATACATTTATTCAAGTTTAAACTTTCCCTCCAAAAATGTTGATTATGGGGGGAGGGTCAATGACGCGGTACCTGGCATTGCTTGCGGTTTCAGCAGCGATGACGAAAACCAGAAACGAAAGGCTTCATGTTTCTTTTCCCAGCGTTCGGAATGCAGCAGGGCAGGAAAGCTTTACCTCAGGCCAGCGGTAGCGGAGCTGTGTAGCCGGCAAAAAGCCTCAAAGAGGAGACTTTTGCTGAGGCCCTGAGGCAATGTGTCTAAAGCCAAACTTAGTGGTATCCCATTCCATGGCGGTCTTCTCTTTGGGGAAGACTTTGATGTTTTCTAACCAAATCAAATGAAGCAGGGAAAAGATTCCCTACTAGGAAACACAGTTTTAATCCACGTCCTATAGGGGGAGAGCAGTTCCAAGCCTGACTCAGCCCAGACAAAGTAATACCAAGAGACATTGAGCTCAGCCTAGGCCCCAAAGAAGGTATTCCTTAGTTAACAAGCCTTCGGACGGACCTAAGCCACAGTCCTGACAAAGACTATCTTGTGGGGGGGGGGGGACTCTCCTGGTTCATACCCGCCTGGAGAGAAATTACCCAAAATCAGAAAAGGGGTATCAATTAGAATTTGCATCCCTCCCCCAGTCATCCTTCTTGGAAACCAGACTACCAAAAGACCCCTAGCTCCTGCTAGTTCTTCAGGAGCTTCTACAGAAAAATGTGATAGAAATGGTCCCTTCGACCTCCATGGAAGAGGGGTTCTACTCTTACGCAGGGCTGCATTATGAGGGGGGTGCATGCCCCATACCTCCACCACTTGCTCTGCAAAGATGGCCTCCACCAACCTTTGAGTTATGGTCTGGTCCAGGAGGCTTTTCCCTCTTTGGTCTGACGGGCCACGGGGCCAGCAACAAAGCTATCTGTGGCAGTGGGGGCCCCCCATGCCTGGGCAAGACTTTTTTGTTTTTGCAAACCTGCAGCCAAAGCCACCACAGGGTGGGACGGAGAGTTTAGTGCAACAATGCCGCTGTCAGCAATGCTACAGTGATGGGTGCGTGCAGAGCTGTCAATCGGCGGCCGCTCACTGCACATAAGCCACCAAGCACAGCTGCTGGCAGCACAGTGCAGGGAACGGTTTTCTTCTTGACCAGCTGGGCGACTACACTACCCCCCGCCCAGAATGGCCCATCCTGAGCAGCACGCACCCACACAAGGGTGGCACAAGGTACTTGATCTGATGTTCCTGTAAGTAGACGGGTGCCAGTCAACCACCAATCAGTTACTTGGCTGGACTGTTATTTTAAAGGAACAAAAATACTGTATCTGGGGCCTCCACCAGATTTTATACCCAGGGGCCTCCACCACACTTAATCCGGCCCTACTCTCACGTGTTTCTGGTTCAGATGCCATCAGGAAAGTACTGGATGATTTTGAATCTAAAGAGATTAAACAAATTCATACCATACTAGAGGTTCAGGATGGAATCAATTTATTCGGTAAGAAATGTGCTGACAGAAAATGCCCTGATGGTAAATCTAAATTTACAAGATGCCTATCTACATATCCCTATTCTGATAGCACACTGCAAATATCTGAGGTTTGCGGTCCAGCTGGATCGGGAAGAGGAAAAGAGTGGAGACAGACCAACCCAGTAATAGTCACAACAGATGCAAGCAACTGGGGTTGGGGAGCCCATTTAGGAAGCCACCAGGTTCAGGGGAGGTGGTCAAAAAAGGTCTCAGCCAGGTCCTCAAATTTTAGGGAGCTTCTGGCAGTCAAGCTTGCACTAGATCACTTTCGACCATCAATACTGGGCAAGGAAGTTCAGATAAGATCAGACAATGCCTCGACAGTGACGTATCTAAATTGTCAAGGGGGAACCAGGTCCTTAAAATTAATGACATTAGCAAAAGACATTCTAGTACCACTACAGCATCAAATCCAGTCATTGTCAGCAGTTCATCTAAAGGGGACCCTAAATAGTCTTGCAGACTTGCTAAGTCGAGTAAAGATCCAGCAGACCGAATGGTGTCTAAGGAGGTCTATCAGCAGATTGTAGATGTTTGGGGTCACCCTTGTTTGTCACTGCCAGGAATACAAAATGCAGAACATTTCCCCCCCCCCCCCCCCCCCCCCCGACAAGAGGAGGGTGCGTTAGCAATAGATTCTCTGGCTCAGCCATGGAATTTTCATCATGCTTATGCTCCCCCCTTTCAGAATCCTGCCCAAAGTGGTTCGGAAGATTGCGCAAGAAGAAGTGATGGTGATCCTCATCACTCCGTTCTGGTCGAAGAGAGCTTGGTTCGCAGAATTAATGAAGATGGCAAGGAAAGGTCCCAGGAGGCTTCCAGACATTCCAAACATCATTCATCAGGACGTCATTCTGCATCAGAATCCGTCAAGACTACTTCTAACAGCATGGATCCTGAAAAGAGCCATATTAAGTAATAAGGGTTGTTCAATGAAAGTGACTGAAACTCTTCTGGCCAGTCGTAAGTTAACTACTAGAAAGATCTATGGAAAGGTATGGACACGTTTTTCTTCTTTTTGTGAAATGAACAAGTTGAAGTAAAAAGAGACAGCCACAGTACTAGAATTCCTGCAGGAAGGTTTTGATTAAGAGCTGGCTGTAAATACCTTAAAGACTCAGACTTCTGATTTATCAGTTTTTCTCAAACAGAAATTGAGACAAATGAACTAATCAATCATTTTTTCAGAGCAATTGCGCACAAAGGATTCCCCTTGATCGGGGTGCCCCCGGGGAAAGGACCAAAACCCAGGATTGTCAAAATCCTGGGTTTTGGTCCACTTTAAGAAAAGACGACATGAAAATAAATAGAGGGTTCACTGCACAGTGCAAGCTACTCATAAGCCTTAAGCATAAATCATCTAGATTGGGCTAAAGAAACATTCTGGACAGTTCTGGACAGATGAAACCAAGATTAACTTCTACCAGAATGATAGAAAGAAATAAGTATGGTGAAGGTGTGGTCCAGCTCATGATCCAAATGGCAGAGGGGGGCAGTGTGATGGCTTGGGCATGCATGGCTGCCAGTGGCACTGGGTCACTAATGTTTATTGATGATGTGACACAGGACAGAAGCATCTGGATAAATTCTGAGCTATTCAGAGATATACCGTGTGCCCAAATCCAGCCAAACTGATTGGTCGGCGTTTCATAATACAGATGTACAATGACCCAAAAAAGTGGACTATTCTTGAATGGCCAAGTCAGTCACCTGATCTCACTCCAATTGAGCATGAATTTCACTTATTAGAGACTAAACTTCAGACAGAAAGGGCCCAGAGCAGCAACAGCCTGGAAGAGCGTTAAAAGGAGAAAACACAGCATCTGTTGATGTCCATGAGTTCAAGACTTCAGGCAGTCATTGGCAACAAAGAGGTTTCAACCAAGTATTAGGAATTACCGGTAACATTTTATTTACAATTACTTAATTTGTCCAATTACTTCTGAGCCCATGAAATGAGGCTCAGCGAATTGTGTTTTAAAAAATGCTTCAGTTCCTCACATTTTTATGCAAACTATTTGCACAACCCACTGAATGAAAGCTGAAAGTCTGAACTTCAACTGTATCTGAATTGTTTTGTTCAAAATTTATTGTGGTAATTAATAGAACCAAAATGAGAAAATGTGTCTGTCCAAATATTTATGGACCGCACTATATATGGTGTGCATCTGTGATCCCTTATTTCCTGTATTTATGTACTGAGGGGGGTTTCCTTTATGCAGAAATGTTATACAAATTTAGAATCAGCTGTTCATGGTGCAAATTATATATTTTTTAAAAAATGTAAAAGATTTTTCTTTTTTTACAAAAGTTCAAACACGTAATTTCCTTTATTCTTAGTATACAGTACGTCCTGCTCCAGATAGATTACTTACACTTAGGTTATCCTCCGCCAGATGGCACTGCACTGCAGAGACATGTAAAACAGGCTCCTCCCGGCCCCTCAAATACCCGGGGACCTCCCACAAATCCCCAGATTTCTCTGCAGTGCTTACTGCGAAGACATGAAATTATCACTCTCTCGCAGGTGAGCGGGGCTATTAGCCTGTGGCCCTGTTGGACTATTCCCACCCGTCCTTCGTGTGATGTGCCTCCCAGCCTGGGCTGCGCTGGTCGGGTGAAGGTAGGCGGCACCATGTGTGCTTAAGGAGCCCTGCTCCACCGCAATCCCCCACCAAAGGGTAGGCGGTATAGGCTGATGGTGAGCCTTTATGGGATGCCCCTCCCGCATTATTGTCCCATGCCCCGTGTAGCGGTGGGTCCTGTACAGAGGGCTGCCATCCTCCCTCATTCTCCCTGTAGCCTTCGGGAGGGAAAGAAGGGGGGGTGTGGGTTAGCGTGTATTGTGATTCGCGCATATGGCGTTTTCTCTTGTCTTTTGACTAGTATATGTGGCGTCAGCCGCCGCGCTGACTTGTCTTATTCTTAGTATACAGTATGTCCTGCTCCAGATAGATTACTTACACTTGGGTTATCCTCCGCCAGATGGCGCTGCACTGCAGAGACATGCAAAACAGGCTCCTCCCGGCCCCTCAAATACCCGGGGACCTCCCACAAATCCCCAGATTTCTCTGCAGTGCTTACTGCGAAGACATGAAATTATCACTCTGTCGCAGGTGAGCGGGGCAATTAAAGCCTGCGGCCCTGTTGGACTATTCCCACCCGTCCTTCGTGTGATGTGCCTCCCAGCCTGGGCTGCGCTGGTCGGGTGAAGGTAGGCGGCACCATGTGCGCTTAAGGAGCCCTGCTCCACCGCAGTCCCCCACCAAAGGGTAGGCGGTATAGGCTGATGGTGAGCCTTTATGGGATGCCCCTCCCGCATTATTGTCCCATGCCCCGGTAGCGGTGGGCCCTGTAAAAAGGGCCGCCATCCTCCCTCATTCTCCCTGTAGCCTTCGGGGGGAAAAGAAGGGGGGGGTGTGGATGTCAGTGTATTGTGATTACGTGCATATGGCCTTTTGTAATGTCTGCTTGGACTAGTATATGTGGTGTCAACCGCCGCGCTGACTTGTCTTTTTACACTGCAAATGCCGCTTCTGCGTCCTCATTGGCTGCTTGTCGGTTGGACTTCGCGCTCTTCAGGTGGGCGGGGCCTGGCATGGCGCGCCCCGCGTCACGACTCGCTCTGGCCCGCCCTTCGAGTTACTTGGCGCCATGTTGTCTGGTCGCGCGCGTGTGACGTTCTTACTTACCGTGGTTCGTAAGTGCCCTCGCGGGCGGCTTTATACTCACTGTAGTGTGTTTCGGTTCTGACACCCTTCTTCTCATTGTGTCTTTCAGAGGGTGAATCCATTGGCTTCTCCCGGCCCGGTGTAATTGATAGTCGGGCCTTGTAAAATTACTCCCACTTCCCTAGCGGGTCATTGGGGCATCCAGGGTTGCTTTATAGCGTCAATCCCTACTGGCATATTGTGCCTAATAATCACCATATGGAGGCATCTAAGGATAATGTTACCGGGGTCCCTTTGGGACAAGACCGGCGGTGTATGGCGTGTGGACAACCTCATGCTGATGCTGACAAGGCATTGGTCTGCGTACCCTGTGCTGAGCAAGCGCTGGCTTTGCAATCTGGCCTGCCAGTGGCTGCACCTCGTTTCACTTCACCTTCTCCCCCAAGCTTAAATCTCACTCCTGCTGAGTTGCATACAAGTGGGGATTCTCAGCCTGATGTGTCTTCTAGACTACCTACTGCTGAACAGATTATTGCGAGGTCCTTAGCGCGTAAGGGCCCTGGTAAGAAGCAGCACCTGACGCCTTATGATACTGTTTTCCCTATGGGATCTCAGGAGTTTATGAATCTGTGTGGCTATACCCCTTCTGATGAAGGAGAGCTCTTTTCTGACTCAGGCTCATCTGATGAGAGACCAAGGGGTAATGACGATTCTGGCTCTGACCCCTGGGCCCCGGATGACACTGACAGATTATTGACCCAGATCTTTGAGGTTCTGTCTATCTCTCTCCCTGGTGAGGCTCTCAGGCAAAGAGGGGAGCGCTTCCATACAGCTACATCACGTTTGGAATTCCTAGAGCAGGCACATTTCCATTCCCTTGTGTTCAAGGAATGGGAGTGCCCCAGTAAACTTCCCGGGGTTCCAAGGGATTGGGATAGGAAGTATCCTTTTCCACCTGAGGTGGTTAAATGTTGGTCATTCCCCCCCGAGGTGGATGTCCCGATAATAGGGCTATCTAACACCCCTGTCATACATCCCCCTGATTCTACTACCCTGCGGGATGCTGAGGACCGGCGCATTGACCTGCTGGCCTCCCACGCCTTTGCATGTGCGGGGACGGCGCTGCACCCGGTCTGTGCCTCTGCCATTACTGCTGTGGCCACTAGAACCCTCATCAGAAATATGCTTGATAGTGCCTCTGATGATCTCCCTTGTGAGGTGTTTAATACACTCTCCAGTTGTGATGTGTTTCTAAATTTTGTTTTAGTAGCATTGGATGACACCATCAGAATGTGTGCAAGAACTTCTGCCCTCGTCGTGGCTATATGTCGCTTGGTCTGGCTGTGACAGTGGGGTGCTGACAATGCTGCGAAGAAGGCCCTTACTGGGCTCCCCTTTAAGGGGCTACGTCTGTTTGGGGCCCGTCTAGACCTGGTAAGAGAGGTAAGTTACCCCAGCGCAGACGGCTGTCCAGGGCCCCCCTTCTATCCCCCTACCATGGTGTTAAACAGGAACCAGGGGTGTCCTTCGCGGGGGCTCGCGCAGCTCCCTGTCCCAGGAGCAGAAGACAACACCCTGGCTCCTCTGGGGGGTCTAAGCCCAAATCCTCTCCCAAGTCCCCTCAAGCATGATGGGGCGCCCTCACCCGTCTGGGTGAGGGGACGGCTGCGGCACCTTGCTTAAGTCTGGAGGCATCACGCCTCAGACCGGTGGATTTAGGAGGTAGTGTCCTCCGGCTACAAGATGGTGTTTGCTGTGCGCCCTCCCCTAAGATTATCTGGTCCCGGGTACTCCTGGTCCCTGCTTCTGCTCAGGTGCTGGCGCAGGCTGTGTAAGGTCTGCTGGGTCTGGGGGTCATTTGCAGATTTCCCTTAACAGACAGAGGCAAGGGACCCTACACCAACCTTTCACAGTTCCCAAAAAAGATGGGTCAGTCTCGCTCATTCTGGATTTACAGATCTTCAGCAAATTGTCAAGTACAGGCGCTTTTCCTCATGGAAACTCTGCGCTCAGCCATCTGCTCCTTGCACCCCGGGGGCTTCATGCCATCTGTGGATATCAAAGATGCTTACTTTCGCATCCTTGTGTTTTCAGGACACCAATATTCCTCAGATTCACGTTGGAAGATCAACACTGCCAATTTGTGGCCTTGCCATCTGGCCTCTCTTCAGCTCCCAGAGTGCTCACCAAGGTGCTGGGGGGGGTGATGTCTCTGATGAGGCCAATGGGCGTCCGCGTACTGCCACTACCTGGACTTCCTCATCACTTCCCAGTCTCTACATCTGGCAAAGTTGGATACTCAGCTGGTGGTGTCCATTCTGGAGTCATCTGGATGGGTGATCAGCCACCCCAAGTCCTCACTGTCCCCTTCCTTGGTAACTTCATTCCTAGGAATGAATCTGGACACAGTTCAGGCAAGGATATTCCTTCCTCAGCAGAAGGTGGACAATCTGCTTGCACAAGTTCAGTTTCTCCTATCTGTCCCCGTCCCTTCACCAGGCAGGGGATGCAGCTGGTGGGCCTGATGGTGGCGTGCTTCGAAGCGGCCCCTTGTGCTCAGTCCCTCTTGGGGCTTCTGCAACTTCTCCTATTGTCTGTATGGGACAAGGACCCAGTATCCCTGGACAGGGTCTGTGTGTCTTCCCCCCTGGTGAGGAGGTCCCTCTTGTAGTGGATGGACTCAAGGAACCTATTGGGGGGCGGAACCTTCTTGCTCCTTCCTGGGAGATGGTCACCACGGATGCCAGTCTATCAGGTTGGGGGGGTTCTTCTGGAGGTCCCTGCGGTTCCAGGGGAGGTGGGGCCCTTAGGAGGCCCATTCACCTATCAATGTCTTGAAGCTGTGAGCGATCAGGTTAGTTCTGCTGAAACCTCCATCTTGATGGAGAAAGGTTTGTCTACCTTGATGGTTGAGTCCATGGTGAAGGCTAGGAAGATGTCTTCTTCTTACATCTGTTATAAGGTATGGCGTACCTACATTGACTGGTTGAGTCTTGGTCTCTTCCCTGTCGGGTGTCCTCAGTTCCCAGGGTTCTGGAGTTTTACTGCATGGGTTGGAGTCGGTCTCTAACTCAGTACTTTGAAGGGTCAGGTTTCTACCCTGTCTGTCTTCTTTCAGAAGTCTTTTGTTTAGCATTCCTTGATTAAGACTGCTTTTAGGGGGTTGCTCATGTGCGTTCCCCACGACAACCTATGGTCCCTGTTTTGGGATTTGGACTTGGTCTTGCCTGCCTTGCAGTGTGCTCCCTTTGAACCTGTGCAGGATGCTGCCTTGGCCATTCTTGCGCTCAGGGTTGTGTTTTCTGGTAGCTATCACTTCTGTCAGGCGTGTGTTTGAGTTGGCGGCGCTGTCCATTCAGCCCCCCTACTATGAGAGGCACCAGGACAAGGTGATGTTTCGTTTTCAAACCTGATTTTCTGCCTAAGGTAGTGTCTGCCTTTCATTTGAATCAGGATATTGTTCTTCCTTCTTTGTGCCCTAAACCTAGCAATGCTAAGGAGAGAGTTTTGCACTATTCCAAGTATACAGTACGTCCTGCTCTAGATATAATACTTACACTTGGGTTATCCTCCGCCAGCTGGCACTGTGCACTGCAGACATGCAAAAAACAGGCTCCTCCCGGCCCTTCATATACCCGGGGACCTCCCAGAAATCCCCAGATTTCTCTGCAGTGCTGACTGCGAAGACATGAAGTATCACTCTCTCGCAGGTGAGCGGGGCTATTACAGCCTGCGGCCCTGTTGGACTATTTCCACCCGTCCTCCCTGTGATGTGCCTTCCAGCCTGGGCTGCGCTGGTCGGGTGAAGGTAGGCTGCACCATGCGTGCTTAACGGAGCCATGCTCCACCGCAGTCCCCCACCAAAGGGTAGGCGGTTCAGGCTGATGGTGAGCCTCTAGTGGATGTCCCTCTCGCATTATTGCCCCATGCCCTGTGTAGCGGTGGGCCCTGTGTAAAGGGTCGCCATCCTCCCTCGTTTTCCCCCGTATTCGGGGGAAAAGAATGAGGGGGGGGGGGGTGGCGGTCTCAGTGTACTGTATTGTCACGCTTATGGCCGTAGTTTTGCCCTTGACTGGCAACTGGGTGTCAGAGCCGCGCTGCTTGCTCTTGTTATTTTGGCCGCCGCCGTCTTTGCCTTCTCATCTTTTTATTAAAATTTACTGTGCTGGGTGGCGGCATCGTCAGACTACGAGTATCCATTAGCAGATGCTTTTACTAGCATATCCTATGCTTGCTTGTCAAGCCTGGATGGCTGCCTCAGAGCTTCGCGCTCTTTGGGGGAGGCGGGGACCTGGCGTGGCGCGCTCCGCGTCATGCCCAGATTGGGCCCGCCCTTCGAGGTTCGGTTGGCGCCATTTTGTTGATCTTCGCGCACGTGCGTGTTTGCTGTCCTTCTCCTCCCCAGGTCAATAAGTGCCCTCGCGGGCTATTTCATCATTAGTATTTCTTCTGCTGCGAATGGCCCTGACACCTCTTATTCCCCTTCCCCTTGGCACAGGACTGTACAGACATTGGACCATCGCCTCATATTGACGGACAATGCCCGGTGATCCCTGAATTGGTCGCTGGCAGTGGGTCGGTCTTTCCTGCAGGTTCGGTGGGTCATCCTTACCACAGGCACCAGTCTAATGGGTTGGGGTAGTGTTCTGGACAACCAGACAGTTCAGGGTCTCTGGGACCAGCGGGAGGACAGTCTTCCAATCAATGTGTTGGAACTGGGGGCATTGGTCTGCCCTGCTCTGTACAGTTTAACAATTCCATCAGGGGGGTACCAGGAGCTGGCATGCATTCCAGGAAGTGAGTTGCATCATGAGGTGGGTGGAAATTCACATTCCGGGCAGTTCCCAATCTAGGGGTGGAGTATCTGCAGGCCGATAATTTCAGCAGGGAGGCGGTGTACCAGGAGGAATGGTCCCTCCACTAGGACGTGTTTCAAGCCCTCTGCAACCGGTGGGGAGTGCTGGAGGTGGACCTCTTCGCATGTCGGCATAATGAAAGGGATCCAGGGACTCCCTGGCTATGTCAGTGCACTGGCCATTCCCTGGTCAGGGTGCAGTCTGCTCTGCGCATTCCCGCCCCTGGCACTTCTGGGTCACGTGCTAAAGAAGGTCAACTGCGAGCAGATTCCTATCATCCTGATCGCCCCACACTGGCTCAGAAGGTTGTGGTTCACGGATCTGGTCAGCCTGATGGTAGAGCCCCTGTGGCGACTCCCCAACCACCCAGATCTTCTGCAACAGGGTCCTCTGTGGCACCCCAATTTTCCAGCGCTGGCTTTAGCAGCTTGGCTGTTGAGACCAGTATATTGGAGATGAGGGTTTGTCCACCTCGGTAATTCAGACCTTGATTTGAGCATGAAAACAGTCATCCTCTAGAATTTACTACAGGACTTAGAGGGACTTCTTGGCGCGAATCTAAAGGTCACTCTTGTAGTAGGTTCTCAGGACCCAAACTTTTGGCATTCCTCCAGCAAGGCCTGCATGATGGCCTACGGCCCAGCACCCTTAAGGGCCAGAGCATCAGTTAATCCTCACTTTCATGCAGGGCGCTGCGCATGTTCGGCCTCCACCGCGCTCGATAGTCCCACCCCTATCAGTGCTCTAGTGATCCATTTTGAATCCATGGTGGAGGCTTCCCTGAGGACGCTTGCGCTGAAGATGGCTTTTCTTGTGGCGATCATCTCCATCCGGCGGGTTTCGGAGCTGGCAGCGCTCTCGACCAGATCACCCTTTTTGGTGCTGCATGAAGACAAAGCGGTGTTTCATGTGAAGCAGGATTTTTTGCCCAAGATGGTCTCTCCCTTCCATCTTAATCAGGAGATAGTGCTGTCCTCCTTGTGCCCACTCCCCTCTCGACATAAGGAGCAACTTCAGCATTCCCTCGATGTGGTCAGGGAATTAAAGTATTACTTGGCCGCTACTCGAGAGGTACGTCTTCTCGAGAAGATGGATGTCTTGTTTGTGATTCCAGAAGGATCCAGGAGGGGCCTTGTGGCTGCCAGGTCCACTCTTAGTGGATGGATCAGACAGGCGGTCATGCAAGCTTATGCCTGCAAAGGGAAGGAGGCTCCCTTCCGGGTCACCACTCACTCCACCATGGCGATTGCCAGTTAGGCATTCCAATACCAGGCTTCGGCGGAACAGGTCTGCAAGGCAGCAACCTGGTCAGACTTGATTTCAGGGCATCTGCCAATGATGCTCTGGGGCATAAGGTGTTGCAGACAGTGGTGAACCCCTCTCCAGGGGTCGACTTGAGGTGTAGGTGCCGTTCTTGGTTAGGTTGAAGCAGTCAGCTATTCTTGCATGTTTCCACCCTTATTGGGGGTAGTGCTTTGGGATGTCCCACGCGTTGCTCCTGGTGGTGCCCCGGGAATGGAAGAGGTGAGGAAATATGTGTACTCAACTGTAAATCTCGTTCTCCCATTCACCACACCCGCCCTTCTGTTGTGTTATGACAACCGCTTCGGTGGCGGTTGATGCATTCTGCATGGTTTTAGTTTTGTTGCACGGTTTCCTAGTTGTGCACAGGTTAGCATTCTCTACTTCCGGGGCTGTGGCTGAACTGCTTTTTAATTAACTGAGGAGATCCTGCCACAGCCTGCTATCTTGCAGTCCGCGTCTACGGCTGAGATTAACCCACGCGTTGCTACTGGTGGCGTTCAGAAATTTACTGGTAAGTACACAAATTTCCCCTTTTTTTTTTTAGAAGATAAATGGTTAGGGACGTGTTAGCCAGTCAGGGAAGATTGCTTGAACTGGTCTCTACCTGAGAACATCAGCATTGCTAAATACCTTACCTGTATTCCTCTATGCACTACTTGTCACTTACTATCGATTGCCCTGCACACGTGCACCTCCCAGGTTAGTTATAAATTGGTTTAAGCGACTATCACCCCCCCCCCCCCGGTATCTACTGTTTTGAATGAGTTGTAAGTTGATGGTGGTCGAGGAGATATGAATATTTAATGGTAACAGTTGACCATAGTTCTAAAGTAATATATATAGCAGTGAGGCAACACAACCTGGCCTGCCCTGCGCATTGCCGTGGATTAAACAAAAAATCTTGTTTTATTGGTGGCAATGAGCAGCATGAGTTGTGCTGCCCCACTGCTATATATAGTACAGCAGATATATGGTCATTTATTACCATAGTTCCGCTTTAAAATATTAATCTCCAATAGAAATATTGGAGATTAATGTACAGCAATTATTAATCATTCATATTCTAAGTATGTCACACACCCCGCTTCACATAGTCATTACACTTGGGTTATACCGACCTGTAGAGGGCGATCTTGCAGAAATGTCATGAAAAAAAGGGAGCCCCTCCCGGTCCATAAATACCTGGGACCTCCCACTCATTCCCCAGTCTTTCATCTCTGCAGACGGCGAGCAAGTCAGAAGATGGATGTCTCCTCCTTGCAGGTAGCCGGGGTAACTCCCGGCCCCCCTCTTTCGGTCTATTTCTGCCTGGACCTACTGTTATCCCTCTTTTTAGTAAAGAGCCTCCCAGCCTAGGCTGCGGGTCCTGGCAAAGGTAGAGGGCACCTTAAGGTGCTTTAGGAGCTATGCTCCACCGTGAGACCCCATACTAAGGGGTAGGCGGTATTCCGGGTTTGTGATCCTGGTTGGGATGCCCTGTCCTTGCCCTTACACCATTGGGGGGTTAATTCCCCCTTCCCCGGTCACCCATCGTTCCCTACTGCTAGGGTGGGAGGGGCTGCTTATCCCCCTTTTAGTTTAGTCCTTCTTTTGAGTGCATGCTTGTGTGCTACTTTTTGTGTGTGTGGTGCGCGTGATTGATGCTTCCATGGCCGGGCCGGCGGTTTGCGGTGCCGCCGGCCGTTACTGTCAGTCTTCGGGGGAGCTTCTTCCCCTCCGGTGCGGTTTCAGGGGGGGCGGGGCGCGATCCTGCGGTCCACCCCCTCCCTCCCCCCGTGCTGCTGGTGCCGCTGCGGAGCCCGGTCACTGGCCGGGAGCCGCCTGTTGTCAGCAGAGAGGGGCGGGGTCGGGCACAGCGCACAATCCGCGCCGGCCCGCCCTGCTTCAACCTTGCTGCCAAGTCCCTCCGCCTTGTGCAGGACGCCATTCAGTAAGCACCCAGTGGGCTCCAGTCTTTCATTGCCTGTGAAGCTGCTTGTCAGCCCGAGATTGATTTATATATTCCTCTATTTATATGTATGTGTGCCTTGGCCCTTCTGTTATGTGCCCAGCATTGTGTGATATCTGTGTGAGAGTCCCCTTTTCTATTCCAGGCGTACCCCTGTTGGATCTTAAAGGGTCCTCCCGGTCCTAGGGTCCCTGGCTTAATTTAAGAACTCCCTATAAATACTCCCACTCGGGACACAGGAGGGGCATCCCGGGTTGCTTATATTGCGACTACTGATAAAATCACCATATGGAGGCTTCCCAGGATACCGGGCTCGGGCTCCCCTCGGGGCAACCCCGGCAGTGTTTGGGGTGTGGGGCATCCCTTACAGGGGATGATGTTTTCCTTTGCATACCTTGTGCACAGCAGACTATTACGCGGCAGTCCGGATCCCACGCGTCTGGTTCTGCGCCGCCGGTCCCTTCTCCTACCCCTCCCCGCCTGATCCGTACCCCGTGTAATGTTGTCATGAGTGGGGAGTCGCCATCTGAGGTGTGTGCCAGATTGTCCAATCTTGAAAAACTATTTTCTACCGCTGTTGCCAGAAAGGCCCTGGCTAAGAGAAAGCACTTGTCCCCAGCCACGCAGGCTTATGATTTAGAGGAGTTTGATTCACTGGACTGGTCTGATTACCCCCCGCTAGAGGAAGGGGAGCTATTTGAGGAGTCGGATGGTTCTGACGATCAGCAGTTTGTTGGCACCGATGCCGAGTGGGGTCAGGGAAATTCTTTGGATACCCCTAAGGTCCTGGCTCATATGTTTGAGGTTCTGGCAATTTCTCCTCCTGAAGTGACTCTTCCGCAGAAGGGGGAGTTCTTTGAGGAGGCTAAGCCGCGCTTGGAATTCTCTAATCAAAGGCATTTCGATGGCATTATTCTTAAGGAACGGGAGAGGCCTACTCAGCTTCCGGGTGTCCCTCCAGGTTGGAATAAGAAAATACAATTCTGTGAAATACGCACCTGTAGAATTGGTATTATACGTATACAGTACGTCCTGCTCCAGATATAATACTTACACTTGGGTTATCCTCCGCCAGATGGCGCTGTGCACTGCAGACATGCAAAAACAGGCTCCTCCCGGCCCTTCATATACCCGGGGACCTCCCACAAATCCCCAGCATTGAAAAGCAGTGAACCAGAAGCCGGGAGAATTTAACCACCAAAAACAACTGGTAAAGATAACAATGATAACAATCATCATACAGGGGATCCAGAATAATGCAAAAAACCAGGGTGAGGAGCAGGACGTACTGTATACGTATAATACCAATTCTACAGGTGAGTATTTCACAGAATTGTATTATTCTAAGTATACAGTACATCCTGCTCCAGATATAATACTTACACTTGGGACATCCAATAGCAGTGTCCATAAAGTAGGGTGGGATCCCCAACAAAAAAGGCAACAGCAGACAGTTTAAAGCACTGTCACCTGCAATACCTTGCGGTCAAGAGCAGCATGAGCTGAGGCTCTAACGTCAACCTTATAAAACTTTTGAAAAGGTATGAATAGAAGAGCAAGTAGCGGTCTAGCAAACTTGTTCAACAAAAGCCTGGTGCTGAAAAGCCCAAAAGGCACCAAAAGCACGAGTAGAATAAGAAGAGAAGCGAGTAAGAAGATTCTTCCCCTCAGTGGAATAGGCCTGAGTAACAACCTGACAAGTCCAAACGCCAACAGTAGCCTTGGAAGAAGCCGAAAACCTTTCCTAGGACCAGAAGGAACCATCCCATCCAAGTAATGACCAGGCCCAATATCTTGAATCAATGAATATAAGACACCACCTTAGGCAGAAAGTCCGGCTTAAAGCGGAACACCACCTTATTCTGGTGTATCTCAAAGAACTGGGGCTAGATAGACAGAGCCGCCCGCTCAGACACACGTCTGACTGAAATAACAGCCACCAGAAGGACAACTTTGAGGGTAAGAACAGCCAGACAGCATCCTGACAAGGTCCAAAGGGAACACCCCGCAAGGCAGACAGAATTAAATTCAAAACCCATCAGGGACAGTACGGATCTACTGTCCTCACCACGTCTGCGAACCACACTCCACTAGGCCACCCGGGGGCCACCACTGGTCCCCCCATCCAGAGCAATTTTGCGCAGAACCCTGCCTAACAGGGGGAATGGAGAAAAGACATACAGAACAGAATGTCCTGCCATAACATTAATAAATCATCATGACCACGGCCAGAGAATCCTGGGACAGGGAAACAAGGACCGAGAGCTTGTGATAGTGATGGGGCACACACAGATCCACACTGGTTGGACCTCAAAGTGACACAAGGATTAGCACATCCTGTCGCAGAGGGACCTCAACCGGAGCGAACACCACTGATATGCAGGGAACATTGTCCACCACCCAGATCAGGATCAGAGACACTTCCCAGAGGACCCTCCTGCTCCGGGTCCCTCCCTGAATATGTAACGTAGGCCAAGGCCGTCAGATAGGCCTAGCTCCCCCGAATAGGCAGGCCCTGAAGAGGAGTAGGGAAGCGAGTTAGAACTAACTTGAACGCTCATAGATTTAAACATTGATAGGTGTATAGGCCTCCTAAGGGCCCCACCTCCCCTGGAACCGTAGGGACTTCCAGAAGAAGACCCCCCTCAACCTGATAGATTGGCATCCATGGTGACCGTCTCCCAGGAAAGGGCAAGAAGGGACTTCCCCCAGACAGGTTCCTTGAGTTCATCCACTACAAGAGGGACCTCCTCTCCAGGGAGGAAGGCACACATACCCTGCTCCAGGGACGCTGGGTCCTTGTCCCGTAGGACAAATAGGAGAATTTGCAGAAGGCCCCAGGGGGGACTGAGCATAAGGGGCCTCTTCGGAGTACGCCACCAACGGGCCCACCAGCTGCATCCCCTGCCTGGTGGAGGGACGGGGACAGCTATGAGGGACTGAGCCCATAGAACCAGATTGTCCACTTTATTGCTGAGGAAGGAAGACCCTTGCTTGAACTGTATAAAATTCATTCATAGGAATGGAGTTACCAATGAAGGGGACAATAAGGACATGGGGTGTTTGATCACCCCTCCAAATGACTCCCAAATGGACACCCTCCAGCCGAGTATCGAACGTAGCCAGACGTAGAGACTGGGAAGTGATGAGGACGTCCAGGTAGGTCATCCATCAGAACGCCCCTTGGTCTCATCAGAGACCACACCCCCATCAGCACCTTGGTGAGCACTCTGGGAGCTGAAGAGAGGCCAGATGACAAGGCCACAATTATCAGTGTTGGTCAACCAACACGAATCTGAAGAACCTCGGTGTCCAGAGGACACAGGGAAGTAAAAATAAGCAGCATTGAGCTCCACAGATGGCAAGAAGCCCCCGACGCGCAAGGAGCCGATGGCCGAGCGCAGTGTTTCCATTGCAGAAACCGCCTGTAATTGACGAATTGCTGAAAATCTGTGAGTCCAGATTGGGCCAGACTGACCCATCCTTTTTTGGGGAACTGTGGAAAGGTTGGTGTAGCGGCCCCTGCCTCTGCCTATTAAGGGCAATCTGCAAGAGACCCCCAGCCCCCGCAGGCCTTGCATGGCCTACACCAGCACCTGAACAGAGGCAGGGACCAGGAGCACCCGGGACCCGATAATCTTGGGGGAGGCCGCACAGCAAACTCTATCTAGTAGCCCAGCCGGGCGAGGGCGCCCCATCACGCTTGAAGGGATTTTGGTGGAAGATTTAGGCTTAGCCCAGCCAGAGGGGCCAGGGCGTTGTCTGCCGCTCCTGGGGCAGGAGTCTGCACGAGCCCCCAGGAAGGACACCCCTGGTTCTTGTTTTACACTATGGTAGGGAGGGGGAGGGGGTTACCCTGCCCAGAGGGGCCACGACGGCCGCCTACGTTGGGGTGATTTGCCCTTTTTTTACCAAACAGGTCCAGACGGGCCCCAAACAGGCGTTGCCCTCTAAAGGGAAGCCCAGTAAGAGTCTTCTTAGCAGCATCGTCAGCACCCCACTGTCGCAGCCAAACCAAGCGACGTATAGCCACCACAAGGGCAGAAGTCCTTGCACACATTCTAATGGTGTCATCCAGTGCTAATAGGATAAGTTTTACGAATACATCACAACTGGAGAGCGCATTAAACACATCCCAGGGGAGATCCTCAGGGTGATGATCAAGCATCTTTCTGATGAGGGTTCTAGCGGCCACTGCAGTAATGACCGCGGCAAAGACCGGGCGCAGCGCCGTCTGCACAAGAAAAGGCGTGGGAGGCCAGAGATCAATGCGCTGGTCCTCAGCATCCCGAAGGGTACTATAAGCAGGGGCTGTAATAAGGGGGGTTTAGGAACCCCTACGATCGGCGCATCCACCATGGGGGGTGATGACTAACAACTAACAATTGACCACCTCAGGGGGAAAAGGGTATTTCCTATCCCAGTCCCCTGGGACCCCTGGAATTTACTGGGGAAATCCCATTCCTTGAGTACAAGAGCATGGAAACGAGCCTGCTCTAGAAATTCCAAGCGCGCTGTCGCTGTATGGAAACGCTCCCCTATCGGCTTGGAGGCCTCACCAGGGAGAGAGATAGACAGGACCTTAAAGACCTTAATCAACAAATCTCACACTGGCCCCAGTATTCAGGGCCAGAATCGTCATGACTCCTCGGCCTCTCATCAGATGAGCCTGAGTCAGAGACCAGCTCTCCTTCATCAGAAGGGGTATAGGCCCGCGGAGTAGTGAACTCCTCAGTTCCCATAGGACAAACAGAAAACAGAAGGCGTCAAGGGCCACTTCTTACCAGGACCCCTGCGCCCTGACAACCTCGCAATAATCTGATCAGCCATAGGCAGTCTAGAAGACACAGCAGGCTGCAAATCCCCACTTGTATGCGACTCAGCAGGAGTGAGATTTAAGCATGGGGAAATAGGTGCATTGAAACAAGGTGCAGCCACTGGCAAGCCTGATTGCAGGGCCAGTGCTTGGTCGGCACATGGTGCGCAGACCCGTGCCCTGTCAGGATCAGCATGGGGTTGACCACACGCTATACACAGCCGGTCTTGTCCCAGAGGGACCCCGGTCATATAATTCTGAAATGCCTTCATATGGTGATTATCTAGGCACAATATGCCAGCAGGGATTTACGCAATAGGCAACCCTGGATGCCCCAAAGACCCGCTAGGAAGGTGGGAGAATTTTACAAGGCCGCTATAATTTAACCCGGGCCGGGGAAGCCACTAGATTCAGCCGTCCGAAAGACATAATGGGAATAAAGGGTGACAGAGCCATGCGTAGTAATAAAGAATCATGAAAATCGCCCGCGAGGGCACTTACAGACCAAGGGAGGAGAATAGAATAGATGATTTTGCCAATGGAGACACCGCAGCGTCTGGGGCGCCGCCGCCGCCCGGCGCAGCACATCCAATAAAGGAAAGACGAGCGGCAGATACACAATAAAAAGGCAAACAGCGCGGCTCTGACACCAAGTTACAAGTCAAGGACAATACTAAGGCCATAATCGTGTAATCACAGTACACTTGAGACCGCCTCATACACCCACCCTTTCTTTCCCCCCGAGCTACGGGGGGGGGGGAACGAGGGAGGATGGCGACCCTTTGGATAGGGCCCACCGCTACACGGGGCACGGGGCAATAATGCAGGAGGGGCATCCACTAGAGGCTCACCATCAGCCTACACCGCCTACCCTTTGGTGGGGGACTGCGGTGGAGTATGGCTCCGTTAAGCACGCATGGTGCTGCCTACCTTCACCCGACCAGTGCAGCCCAGGCTGGGAGGCACATCACATCAAGGACGGGTGGGAATAGTCCAACAGGGCCGCAGACTATAATAGCCCCGCTCACCTGCGAGAGAGTGATACTTCATGTCTTCGCAGTCAGCACTGCAGAGAAATCTGGGGATTTGTGGGAGGTCCCCGGGTATATGAAGGGCCGGGAGGAGCCTGTTTTTGCATGTCTGCAGTGCACAGCGCCATCTGGTGGAGGATAACCCAAGTGTAAGTATTATATCTGGAGCAGGACGTACTGTATACTTAGAATATATCCCTTTCCAGTGGATGCGGTGAAGCGCTGGTCGTCCCCTCCCGAGGTGGACGCCCCTGTTTTGGGGTTGTCTAGCACCTCTGTTTTGCATTCTCCTGACTGTTCTACTCTCAAGGATGGAGAGGACAAACGCATTGACCAGATGGCTTGTCACGGTTTTGCCAGTGTCGGGTCGGCTTTGCGGCCTGTTTGTGCTTCGGCGCTTTTAATAGTGGCTTCTAGGTCGGTTGTTAGGGACCTGTTGTCTACCTCCAGGTTTGACCCGGCTAGTGATGAGTTCATCGCCCTTAAGCGGTGCGAATTGTTTTTGTCATTTGTGCTAGCCGCCCTGGATGACACCATGGTGATGTGTAGTAGAACTTCGGCCTTGCTGGTGGCTATTCGGCGGTCGGTTTGGTTGCGCCAGTGGGCGGCTGATTTTGTGTCCAAAAAGTAGCTTAGGGCTCTTCCCTTTCTGGGCTTGCGGCTCTTTGGAGAAAAATTGGATTCGGTCGCAAAAGGAGGTAGGTTACCTCAGCGAAAGAAGCAACGTCGTCCCTTTCGGGGGGGGGGCGGCTTCCTTTAACCCTTCCTTTCGTGGGGCCAGAGCTGGACGGGGATTGGCTGTCTTCTCCTCCAGAGGTGATTCCTGGAACAGGGGAAGAGGACGTGCCCGTCCAGGTCACAGTGGGGCTCCAAGCCCAAAGCCGCTGCCAAGCCGGCTCATCAATGAGGGAGCGCCCTCACCCTCGCGGGTGGGGGGACGGCTGCGACACTTCTCCCAGGTCTGCGACCAGGGGGTTTCGGACAGATGGATTCGGGAAGTGGTGTCTTCCGGTTACAAGCTGGAGTTCGAGATCTGGCCTCCTCCCAGATTCTTCAGGTCTCGGGTGCCCTTGGATCCTCTGGCCGCGCAGGGGCTCCGGGCGGCAGTAAAAGATCTCCTGGACATGGCTGTCATCTGCCCGGTGCCTCCCTCGGACCGGGGCCTGGGATACTATTCCAATCTGTTCACGGTGCCCAAGAAGGATGGCTCCGTTCGTCCCATCCTGGATCTGAAGTTTCTCAACAGGTTTATCCGTCCCAGGAAGTTCCGCATGGAAACTCTGCGCTCAGCCATAAATTTGCTTCGTCAGGAGGACTTCATGACGTCCATAGACATCAAGGATGCTTATCTGCATGTTCCAATCTTCCCGGCATATCAGAGATTTCTCAGGTTTGTGGTGGAAGATCGGCATTTTCAGTTTGTGGCTCTTCCGTTTGGCCTTACCTCGGCTCCAAGGGTTTTCACCAAGGTACTGGGGGGGGTGATGGCCCTCCTCAGAGCCCAGGGTATCCGCATCGTGCCTTATCTGGACGATCTTCTCATTATGACATCCTCTCTCAGCCAGGCGGAGCTTACCAGGACTGTGGTAGCCACTCTGGAGAGATTCGGCTGGGTGATCAACTATCCCAAGTCCTTCCTCTCTCCGTCCAGGGTAGTGTCGTTCCTGGGAATGTCTCTGGATACTTCTCAGTCCAGGGTGTTCCTTCCCCGGCCCAAGGTTCTTTTGATTCAGGAATTGACTCAGCTTGTTCTATCCATCCCTCGTCCGTCCATCCGGCTGGGGATGAGACTGGTGGGATTGATGGTGGCTTCATTCGAGGCGGTTCCCTTTGCCCAGTTTCACAAAAGGACGCTCCAGCTCCATCTCTTGGCGGCCTGGGACAGGTCTCCGCTGTCATTGGATCAGTCTTTTCTGATGTCCCCCCGGGTTCGGCATTCCCTTCGGTGGTGGCTGGAACCAAGCAATCTGATGAGGGGCAGATCCTTTCTGACCCTTTGTTGGGAGACGGTCACCACGGATGCCAGCCTGTCGGGTTGGGGGGGGGGGGTTGGAAGGATCTTCAGTTTCAGGGACTGTGGGGGCCTCAGGAGGCTCACGATCCCATCAATGTTCTGGAGCTGAGAGCCATCAGGTTGGATCTGGGTCACTTGACACATCAGTTACAGGGTTTGCAGGTTCAAGTTCGGTCGGACAATCTGACGGCGGTCGCCTACATCAATCACCAGGGAGGGTCTCGCACCCGGCGTGCCCTCAGGGAAGTGTCCTTGATCCTGGCTTGGGCAGAGAGCAATGTCCCATGCATCTCGACGGTGTACATTCCGGGAGAGGAGAACACGGAGGCGGACTCCCTGAGCAGGTGCTCATCTCGCCGGGGGGAATGGTCTCTCAGCCCCAAGGTGTTTCGGTCGCTTTGCCACCGGTGGGGGACTCCGGAGGTGGACCTCTTTGCCTCTCGTCACAATCACAAGCTTCCGGCATTTGTGTCTCTCTCGCGGGATCCGCTGGCTCTGGCAGTGGATGCGATGTCTCTGAACTGGAGGGATCTGGGGTTTCTGTACCTGTTCCCTCCGTTTCCCATGGTGGGCAAGGTGGTGCGCAAGCTGGCCCTAGAGGGTGCGTCAGCAATCTTGGTGGCTCCAAGATGGCCAAGACAGGTTTGGTTCGCAGACGTGGTAAGGTTGGCAGCGGATCAGTTAGATCTGCCCCTTCTGCCGGATCTGCTCACTCAGGGTCAACTGCTCTACCCCAATTTACCAACGCTGGCTTTGACGGCGTGGCTGCTGAAACCTCCATCTTGAAGGGGGAAGGTATTTCTGATGCTGTTATTCAGACTCTGGTTAGGGCTAGAAAGAAGTCTTCCTCTGCCATCTACTATAGGATTTGGAGGTCTTATATTGATTGGTGTGAGGTCCGGGCCTTGCCTTGCAGGGTGTTTTCTATCCCTAGGGTTTTGGAATTTCTGCAACATGGTCTGGACCTGGGTTTGCAGCTTAGTACGTTGAAAGGGCACGTTTCTGCCCTGGTGGTTTTCTTTCAAAGGTCTTTTGCTCTTCATCCTCTGGATAAGACCTTTTTCCAG
The DNA here is from genome assembly GCA_027917425.1 of Gastrophryne carolinensis. Taxonomy (NCBI): domain Eukaryota; kingdom Metazoa; phylum Chordata; class Amphibia; order Anura; family Microhylidae; genus Gastrophryne; species Gastrophryne carolinensis. Next base: position 187,229,245 of record CM051240.1, read on the forward strand.
GGGGTTACACATGTGCGGCCTCCTAGGCAGCCTTTGCTCCCAGTTTGGGATTTGAATTTGGTTCTTTCTGCTTTTCAGGGTCCTCCTTTTGAACCTTTGCAGGATATTGCTCTTTCTACGCTTACTCAGACGGTTGCGTTTTTGGTTGCCATCACTTCGGCGTGTATCGGAGTTGGCGGCTTTGTCCATTAAGGCCCCGTACTTTGAGAGGCATCAGGACAAGGTTGTTTTCCGCTTCAAGCCAGATATTCTAAGTATACAGTATGTCCTGCTCCAGATATAATACTTACACTTGGGTATTCTCCGCCAGATGGCGCTGTGCACTGCAGACATGCAAAAACAGGCTCCTCCCGGCCCTTCAAATACCCAGGGACCTCCCACAAATCCCCAGATTTCTTTGCAGTGCCGACTGCGAAGATATGAAGTATCACTCTCTTGCAGGTGAGCGGGGCTTTTACAGCCTGTGGCCCTGTTGGACTATTCCCACCCGTCCTCCTTGTGATGTGCCTCCCAGCCTGGGCTGCGCTGGTCGGGTGAAGGTAGGCAGCACCAGTGCTTAACGGAGCCATGCTCCACCGCAGTCCCCCACCATAGGGTAGGCGGTTAGGCTGATGGTGAGCCTCATAGTGGATGCCCCTCCCGCATTATTGCCCCGTGCAGCGGTGGGCCCTATCCAAAGGGTCGCCATCCTCCCTCGTTTCCCCCCGTAGCTTGGGGGAAAAGAAAGGGGGGGGGGTGTGGCGGTCTCAAGTGTACTGCGATTACACGATTATGGCCTTAGTATTGTCCTTGACTTGTAACTTGGTGTCAGAGCCGCGCTGTTTGCTTTTTATTGATATCTGCCGCCGCCGCGCTCGTCTCTTTCCTTATTGGATGTGCTGTGCCGCCCCAGACGCTGCGGCGTCTCCATTGGCAAAAATCATCTATGCTATGTGTGTCATACACACTGCTTCTTTTTACAATATTTTCTACCGCCTTAGAGCTTCGCACTCTTCGGGGGGGCAGGGGCCTGGTTTGGCGCGCTCCGCATCACGGCCCGCTCTGGCCCGCCCTTCGAGGTTCGCTTGGCGCTATTTTGATGCTAGTCGCGCGCGCGTGGTAATGGCCCTCCTCCTACCTTGGTCTGTAAGTGCCCCCCTTCCCATTATGTCTTTCAGACAGTTGAATCCAGTGGTTTCCCCGGCCTGGGTTAAATTATAGCGGGCCTTGTAAAATTCTCCCACCTTCCTAGCGGGTCTTTGGGGCATCCAGGGTTGCCTATTGCGTAAATCCCTGCTGGCATATTGTGCCTAGATAATCACCATATGCTGATGCTGATGATCAACCCCATGCTGATGCTGACATTGCACGGGTCTGCGCACCATGTGCCGAGCAAGCACTGGCCCTGCAATCAGGCTTGCCAGTGGCTGCACCTCGTTTCAATTCACTTATTTCCCTATGCTTAATTCTCACTCCTGCTGAGTCGCATACAAGTGGGGATTTGCAGCCTGCTGTGTCTTCCAGCCTGCCCACGGCTGATCAGATTATGGCGAGGTTGTCAGGGCGCAGGGGCCCTGGTAAGAAGTGGCCCTTGATGCCTCCCGTTTTCTGTTGTCCTATGGGAACTGAGGAGTTGACTACTCCGTGTTACTATACCCCTTCTGATGAAGGAGAGCTGGTCTCTGACTCAGGCTCATCTGATGAGAGGCCGAGGAGTCATGGCGATTCTGGCCCTGAATACTGGGGCCAGTGTGAGATTTGTTGATTGAGGTCTTTAAGGTCCTGTCTATCTCTCTCCCGGGTGATGCCTCCAAGCTGAGAGGGGAGCGTTTCCATACAGCGACAGCGCTCTTGGAATTTCTAGAGCAGGCTCGTTTCCATGCTCTTGTACTCAAGGAATGGGATTCCCCAGTAAATTCCAGGGGTCCCAGGGGACTGGGATAGGAAATACCCCTTTTCCCCCTGAGGTGGTCAATTGTTAGTCATCACCCCCCCGTGGTGGATGCGCAGATCGTAGGGGTTTCTAACCCCCCCTTTATTACAGCCCCTGCTTATAGTACTCTTCGGGATGCGGAGGACCGGCGCATTGACCTGTGGCCTCCCACGCCTTTTCTTGTACAGGGACGGCGCTGCGCCCTCATCACTGCAGTGGCCGCTAGAACCCTCATCAGAAAGATGCTTGATCATCACCCTGAGTATCTCCCCTGGGATGCGTTTAATGCACTCTCCAGTTGTAATGTATTCGTAAAACTTATCCTATTAGCACTGGATGACACCATTAGAATGTGTGCAAGAACTCCTGCCCTTGTGGTGGCTATACGACGCTTAGTTTAGCTGCGACAGTGGGGTACTGACGATGATGCTAAGAAGACTCTTACTGGGCTTCCCTTTAGAGGGCAACGCCTGTATGGGGCCGTCTGGACCTGTTTGGTAAATAAGGGTAATTCACCCCAACGTAGGCGGCCGTCCCGGCCCCTCGGGGCAGGGTAACCCCTCCCCCTCCATACCATAGTGTAAAACAAGAACCAGGGGTGTCCTTCCTGGGGGCTCGTGCAGACTCCTGCCCCAGGAGCGGCATATAATGCTCTGGCCCCTCTGGCGGGGCTAAGCCTAAGTCTTCCACCAACATCCCCTCAAGCATGTTGGGGCTTGCGGCACCTTGCTCATGCCAGGAGGTATCACGCCTCAGACTGGTGGATTCAGGAGGTAGTGCCCTCCGGATACATCGGCTCCTTGCGCGTCGGGGGCTTCTTGCCGTCTGTGGAGCTCAATGCTGCTTATTTTTACTTCCCTGTGTCTTCTGGACACCGAGGTTCTTCAGATTCGCGTTGGTTGACCAACACTGATAATCGTGACCTTGTCATCTGGCCTCTCTTCAGCTCCCAGAGTGCTCACCAGGGTGCTGACGGGGGTGTGGCTTCTCATGAGACCAAGGGGCATCCGCGCGATGGCCTACGTGGACGTCCTCATCACTTCCCAGTCTCTACATCTGGCTACGTTGGATACTCGGCTGGAGGGTGTCCATTTGGGAGTTATTTGGAGATCAAACACCCCAAGTCCTTATTGTCCCCTTCATTGGTAACTCCATTCCTATGAATGATTTTTATACAGTTCAAGCAAGGATCTTCCTTCCTCAGCAATAAAGTGGACAATCTGGTTGTATGGGCTCAGTCCCTCTTAGCTGTCCCCGTCCCTCCACCAGGCAGGGGATGCAGCTGGTGGGCCCGCTGGTGGCGTGCTCCGAAGAGGCCCCTTATGCTCAGTCCCCCCTGGGGCCTTCTGCAACTTCTCCTATTTGTCCTACGGGACAAGGACCTGGCATCCCTGGAGCAGGGTGTGTGTGCCTTCCTCCCTGGTGAGGAGGTCCCTCTTGTAGTGGATGAACTCAAGGAACCTGCCTGAGGGCAGTCCCTTCTTGCCCTTTCCTTGGTAGACAGTCACCATGGATGCCAATCTATCAGGTTGAGGGGGGGGGGCTTCTTCTGGAAGTCCCTACGGTTCCAGGGGAGGTAGGGCCCTTAGGAGGCCTATACACCTATCAATGTTTGAATCTCTGAGCGTTTAAGTTAGTTCTAACTCGCTTGCCTACTGCTCTTCAGGGGCTGCCTGTTCGGGGGAGCTAGGCCTAGCTGACGGCCTTGGCCTACATTGAATAGTCGGGGAGGGACCCGGTGCAGGAGGGTACTCCGGGAAGTGTCTCCGATCCTGATCTGGGTGGTGGACAATGTTCCCTGCATATCAGTGGTATTCGCTCCGGTGGAAGTCCCTCCGCGACAGGATGTGCTAATCCTTGTGTCACTATGAGGTCCAACCAGTGTGGATCTGTGTGTGCCCCGTCACTATCACAAGCTCTCGGCCCTTGTTTCCCTGTCCCAGGATTCTCTGGCCGTGGTCATGATGATTTAGTAATGTTATGGCAGGACATTCTGTTCTGTAGGTCTTTCTCCATGCCTCCTGCTAGGCAGGGTTCTGCGCAAAATTGCTCTGGAAGGGGGGACCAGTGGTTCTGGTGGCCCCCGGGTGGCCTAGTGGAGTGTGGTTCGCAGACGTGGTACTGAGGACAGTAGATCTGTGCGTTCTGCCTGGAGTGCCAGCTCTGCTCACTCAGGGCCCCTTTACATCACCCCGAACTACAGACTCTGGCCTAGACGGCCTGACTGCTGAAACATCCATCTTGATGGAGACAGGCTTATCTGTCTTGGTGATTGAGACTATGGGAAGACTAGGAGCAAGCTTCTTCTTCTTCTTCCATCTATTATAGGGTATGTGTAGCCATATTGACTGGTGTGAGTCTACGTCTCTTCCCTGTCGGGCGTTCTCTGTTCCCAGGCTTCTAGAGTTATTACAGCATGGGTTGGAGTTGGAATTCTCCAACTCAGTACTCAGAAGGGTCAGGTTCTGCCCTGTCCGACTTCCTGTAGAAGTCTTTTGCTCCAGTTTCCTTGGTTAAGGCTTCTTTCAGGGGGTTACTCATGTGCGTCCCCCACGTAACTCTATGTTCCCTGTTGGGATTCAAATTTATTCTGCTTGCCTTGTGGGGTGTTCCCTTTGGACCTATTCCGGATGCTGTCTGACTGTTCTTACCCTCAAGTTGTCCTTCTAGGGACTGTTACTTCAGTCAGCCGTGTGCCTGAGCGGGCGGCTCTGTTTAGCTAGCCCTCGTTCTTTGATATACGCCAAGGTAAGGTGGTGTTCCGCTTTACGCCGGACCTTCTGCCTAAGGTGGTGTCTTATGCTCATATATTCAAGACTTTGTCTTTCTTCTGGGCCTTATTCCTAGTATCGCTGAGAAAAGGGGGTCTACATTCCCTCTACAGGTGTTGGAAGTGTTTTCCTGGATTGTCTCTCGTCCCTTAGGGGGACTGTTGCCCCTTGGGGTTTTGCGGGCGTCTCCATCCTGTATGTGCCTGATTTCGTCTGATTCCAGGGATTATGCGGCCTTTGGCCTGGTCTTTACTTGGATGGGTTGTCCCTTCTGGTCCTAGAAAAAGGTTTCGGCTTCTGCCAAGGCTGCTGTTAGCTTTTGGACTTGTCAGGCTGTTACTCAGGCCTGTTCTTTTAAGGGGAAGAATATTCTTCTCGCCTTATTTCTGATTCTATTTGTGCTTCGGTATCTTTGGGCCTTTCGGCACCAGGTTTCTGTGGAACAAGTCTGCTAGACCGCTACTTGTTCTCTGTTCATACCTTTTCAAAGGTTTTTATTGAGGTTCACGTTAGAGCCTTGCTCATGTCACTCTTGGTAGCAAGGTTTGCAGGTGACAGTGCTTTTATCTGTCTGCTGTGCCTTTTTGTTGGGGCTCCCACCCTACTTTATGGACACTGCTATTGGATGTCCCAAGTGTAAGTATTATATCTGGAGCAGGACGTACTGTATACTTAGAATAATACAATTCTGTGAAATACTCACCTGTAGAATTGGTATTATACGTATACAGTACGTCCTGCTCCACCCCACCCTGGTTTTTGCATTATTCTGGATCCCCTGTATGGTGATTGCTATCATTGTTGTTATTACCAGTTTTTGGTGGTTAGTTTCTCCCGGCTTCTTTTTCACTGCTTTTCAATGCTGGGGATTTGTGGGAGGTCCCTGGGTATTTGAAGGGCCGGGAGGAGCCTGTTTTTGCATGTCTGCAGTGCACAGCGCCATCTGGCAGAGAATACCCAAGTGTAAGTATTATATCTGGAGCAGGATGTACTGTATACGTATAATACCGATTCTACAGGTGAGTATTTCACAGAATAGTATTTTCCTTCCTAAGGTGGTTTCTGCCTTTCATCTTAATCAGGACATTGTTCTACCCTCCTTGTGTCCTAACCCCAGCAATGCCAAGGAGAGGGTTTTGCATTCTCTGGATGTGGTTCGCTGTGTGAAGTATATTTGGTGGCTACTTCTTCTTTTCGTAGGACTGACGCCCTTTTTGTGGTGCCCTCCGGGCCTAGGAAAGGTTTGGCTCCCGCCAAGTCTTCCATTGGTAAATGGATTCGCCAGGCCATTGTTGGGGCCTATTCTGCCAAGGGGAAGGTTCCCCCTTTTCGTGTTACTGCTCATTCTACTCGTGCCGTTGGGGCGTCCTGGGCCTTCCAGCATCAGGCCTCTGTTGAGCAAGTTTGTAAGGCTGCTACTTGGTCTTCCGTTCACACTTTTTCCAAGTTTTACAAGGTTGATGTGCGGGCCTCAGCGGATACTGTTTATGGCCGCAAAGTTCTGCAAGCTGCAGTGGTTTAAGTTTGTGCATTATTGCCTTGTTTTGGATCCCTGCCCTTTATGGACACTGCTATTGGATGTCCCAAGTGTAATGACTATCTGAAGCAGGGTGTGTGACATACTTAGAATAATACCATTTTGTGATTTTTTTGTGATTACTCACCTGTAAAATGGGTATTATAAGTATGTCACACACCCCGCCCTTTGGTATTCTGGATCCTTTCTATGGTGAACCTTTTTTACTGTTACTGGTTATTTTGGCTCTTCCTTGTCCCTTTTCTGCTGTCTTATTACTGGGGAATGAGTGGGAGGTCCCAGGTATTTATGGACCGGGAGGGGCTCCCTTTTTTTCATGACATTCATCTTGATTGAAAACATACAAGAGAGCCAAGCATAGGTAACATTTGTTTTATTTACATCACAAGAGTAACACGCTGCCATCATATGGTAGAAAATACTGCACTGCTAAGAAAGTTCAAATTCATTATCCTCAACACAGAAGAAAATAAAGACCTACTGAATCAGTGGAAAAAATAGGAGATAAAAATGGCAAACAATACAAAATAAAGCAGGAGAAAAAATCAAACAAAATAAAAGTGTTTATCTCCTGCAGAACAGGAAAGTGGCAGAAAAAAAGCCTGAATCTCTGTAACAATGGGCTGAAACCTGACCAAGTAAATGCAGGCAAATGCAAAATGTCCCAAAGAATTCAGAGTTAAAAAATGGACAGATCGTCTTTACCGACCTGGTAAACAATGCATCAAATTCTCTACGTTTATAGTCTTAGAGATTTATATTTATATATATATTATGTATATATACTTATATACACAAGCGTCTCACCGCCATAATAGGAAAAGTCACACTCCAGACACGTGTCATCCCTTCTTTCAGTCTATACAATAAAGCCGGCCTCACCAGGGCACGGGGTACAAAACAATCACTGGAGGGTGTCTTTTTGCTGTAAAAGTTTTTATGTATTTAGTATCTTCCTTTAAACACAGTGCATTGGCAGGGTGGGGTGAGAATGTAGGCACCCCAATAAAAAAGGCAGCAATTTCTCCTGCCCGATATGTGAGGGTCACCTCTGAAGTAAACATACAAATCACAGACGCAGGTGGTGGCAGCTTTTTGCCACTGAACACAAGGAGATGAAACAGGCAAGGTGGTGTGTTCAATGATTTACACTTATGTCAGTTCACAAGTGCTAGAACTAGAATGGCAAGGCTTTGGATGTGTGGACTCCAAATAAGGGTGCCTGCACCACTATTAATATGTCTTGTGGTGACATAGAAAAAAGATAAAGTAGTGACTTATTTTGACACAGTTGACATTACACCTCCATGATATTTCAGTATAAAGCACAAAATATCTGCTTGATGATACGACAGGAGGAACTGCTAGTGGAAACAAATTGTCTTTAGATCTTAGTCACTAGTGGAGGATGCACAAGCAGTTTAGCTGAAGTCATGCCTGATATACCAGCAATGTGGTACAAAGTACAGCAAAGGACATACTCTTTCAAGGCTTACATAAAAGTACACAGTGTTTGCAAAGGGCTGCAGACTCCTTACATACCCTTTAATAGTGTTTTATTACTAAACAAAAGAATGGATCCACACAAAAATCTTGCAGGAAACACAGTTTAGAGGACGCTGCCTCACAGTTCCCACACACAACTAGATGCATAAAAAAATTGAATCTGGCAAAATCACTGATACGTTAATGGGACTGCCAGAGGTCTACAGATTAGCGAGGCTCAGAAATTATGTTGGGCTTGACCAAATCAAAATTGTGGAAAAAGGACAACGAAAAGGACTATAGACAGGTTGGTGCTGCGTCACAGCTTCATAGTGAACTTTACCATTTGAATACAGGCCTCAAATACAGTCACTGGCATCTCTATGTCTGAGTGTGTGAGATACTCACTGTACTTTAACTAACCTGGTCTGGAATGCCCTACATAATACAACCCTCACCTTATTTCTTCAAACTAGAGGGGCAAAGACCATGCTACAGCAGCACAGCAAAACAATTTGTTGCCTTGCCCACAGGGAAATTCACAACATGATTCTCCAATGACTAATATTTAAGTCCAGCACTACAATTTTACAATGTTGATGTATTATATACATTGTGTGTACTGACTGTAAGATTAGTTTCTCTCTAGACAATCTGAGACGCAGGTAACTGGGGCATTTTTTATTTTGTGTGCAAAAGATGGTCTCTGTTTTTTCCCAGTAGGAGGACCTTATGGTGCCATCTTGGTTACATGTCCAGAAAGTGGCTAGGGATCTAAAACAGGTTCCCAACCAGTGGACTTGACAAGGCTGTAGACTGCCCCCCCATCCTGATATGCTGCCATCTATAGCTTAGCTATACCAATATAAAACTGCTCCAAAAGGTGAGAAAACTATGTCTACGTATTTTTATTTCATGCACTTTAAATGGCTGTTTTGTGTGTTACTGGTATTTAATGAAAACATTTTGGAAACCCCTGCTCTACAATAGTACCTAAAATATTGGTGCAAGATGGATATTCTGTACCAAGGGACCAAGAAAATACACTATTAGGAAATAAATCAGGTGCTGGTGCAGGGATATGCCTGCAAAGGCAGGGAGACACCATTTACGATTACAGCTCCCTCTACCAGGGAGTTCGTTTGACTCGCCTTCAAGCATCAGGCCTCAGTGGATAAGGTTTGTAACAATTGTAGACAAATTTGTCAAGATAAAAGTTGGCCTCACTGTCTAATTAACACACAGAATGCATTTAGGATTAGCATATTCTGAATAAATTTAATAGCACAAATAGATTATTATAATTATACATATAAACTCTATAACATAGGCCACCTAAGGAGATGGTCATATTCAGCAAACAAGCGTTGGGTAAACCGCTTTACCAGTGTCCTCAGTTACTTCACTGAGAGCAAGGTTATACCCAGTACAGTTTGTAGCAAGTGGGATGTTCGTTCGGTGTTGGGTGTCATCTTAAAGGCATTCAGTGGGTTTGACAGGCCAACTTTTTAACTTGACAAATTTGTGTATAATTGTTCTTCCAAGGTGCGCTGTCTAGTTAAAATCTACCAATCCCTTTTTTCTGTTGACCTACATTCCAATCTATCTTCTCCAATGAGGTTTGTAAGGCAGCGTGGAAGGAAGGCATTGGTTAGGCATGTTGGTGTGACAGTTGAGCCCCTGTCAGATGTTAAGACTATCGTTGTTCCCTCTTATTTTAGATATTTCATCTCTGAATGAGGGCTTGCTGTTGTGTTATGGTTGACTCACACTGGGACAGGGACGGCTTTGGGACATCCCACAAGCTGCCTTTGTCTCAGAATGTAAAAAGGCTCATAACCCTGCTTTCCTACAGGACAGGGGAGAGGGATGGTGTTACAAAAAAAAAAAAAAAAGGCCTTACCACTCCATGCAGCCAGACAAAGATAACTGTGGCGATCAACGGTATCACCAGGGGAATGGCACTGGAGAGTGTGGCGAGGTGAAGTGTTTTTTTGTGAACCCCCCCCCCCCCCCCCCCCCCGGACTCAGTAGAGGGACTGTAGAAGAGACTGTACTTCCGCTTTTCGCTTTAACAGTTTCTTGCAAACAATTGCAAAACGAAAAATGCCATCCCTTTAGTCCTAGGCTTGCGGCTAAACCTATCGCGGCTGTGATGGCAGTTCTCTGCCGTGGTTGATCAGCCACATGGTCAAGTGGAGCTGTGGGAGGATGATCGACAACGTGACAGCGGTAATTGAATCTGCTAATTATTGCTGCCACTGCTGGGGAGTGGGTGGTAAGAGAAGTTTTATTTGTTATTTTGAGGCCCAAATCTAGGTCTGCCCCAGGCAGGGGGCATTGGCAATGAAGGCTGGACTGCTCCTTCTCACAGATGTAAACCAGACCCATTCCAGTTTATGTCAGTTTTTGCTACAATGGCCGTAGCAGGAAAGCATAGATATCTGCCAGTGACTCATTGGAAGCCTTAATAAGCACAAGGTTGGTTCTGCACTCACATGTATGGAGCCATGCTAAATAGTGTGCATGCAATTAGTCTCCTCCCTTTTTTAATCTGTGCCTTTCCTTTAAGGATAAGGTTCTTTACCAGGCAAACACAAATCTCTGTAGCATAATAAGCACCACAGCCATCCACCACCCACAGAGGCACATTACGTGGCTTTAATCTGCTACAAGAAAGGAGCTTACATGGAAAAGACAATGGTGTGTACAAGTTCATCTTTAAACTGTGAGCTTAGTCATATTTTGCCATCTAACAAAAAAACATGCACTCTCAGCCTAACATAATACTTTGAGATAGATACACAGAAAATAATAAATCAAGTGCCCTTTCCAACACAGGGCTTTAAGGAGGAGCCGCATATTTCCTCTTCTGCCAACCCTCATCCTGCCTAGGCACAGCAGCTTGACCATTTACACTGCATCGGACCAAGCTGGGCTTGATTCATGCATCCTCAAAGTATACAGTAAAATCTAAAAAAATAGATTCTCATATATATATATATATTTCTGTATATAATTCTCTTTATAGATATATATTTTTTTTTCTTTAGAGGGAGGTCAATGCCCAGAAATCAGAGTGTGGCCCCCTCCCTTGCACACACAAAATTATATATTGTGTAAAACGTGGAATGAGTGGGATGTTAGAACATGCTGATTATTTAGCAATTGAATAACAAAATACAACTCACATATGGCAAGGAATGAAAATTTTAAGTGAAAAAAGAAATGTTGGTGGAAAAAAAGTCCCGACTGCACCACCAATACTACTAGTGAAGCTGCCCCATTTACCCCAATGTCAGCTAAGCTGCTTGCTCATAAAATCCAGTTTTAAGGTACACGCAATGAGAGTATTCTGCGGTAACCAAGAAATCCCACCTTCAAAGTACATTTAAAAAACATCCCGTCCTACTTGTAATAATGATTAAAAGAACATCGTCAGAGCTGAATCATTGAGACAAAAACTGGAACACTGAATATGCTGAAAGAAAGTACACAGCATGCACATTTGTATTGTTTAGCTAACTGCAGGCCAAGCACAGACCCTTAGATGTGAATCCAGAACAAATGAAATGCTGACAGGGATAGGACAAATCCACAAGAAGCATTAAAAGTGGGCGAGTAACAGGATGGGACTGCAAGTACCACACGCACAGTGTGACAGGAAAGAAAGAGACTGTTTGGTTCAGTGCAGTGCTGTTTTGTGCAGTCACAGGCTGTAGTGTAGTTACAGAACGGCTATGGAAATAAAAAAATAAATAAATATACACAGTAAGGGCACACTGTGAGGGTCCCAACATACAGAGATTGGGCAAAGGGGGGGGGGGGCTTCGTCAGCCCCCTGGCTATTAATCCAAAGCGCATCATGTGTTGCCAGTATAGGAAACAACATATGTCAAGGTGCAGCCTTAAGGACAATCCCCAAGAGAAACCACTCATACAGCTAAACCAAAGAAGTAGCTGCAGAGGAACAAGTAAAACCACCTGTAGGCAGCAACATGCTGTCCCTCTTACAGTGAGAAGGTTCCTCCTAGGAATCTGTTAGGCAATGGGTGCGAATTACATGCTGCTGGAAATTCAGCCACAATTCTCAGCATGGATAATAAGTGCTATATTGAGGTTATATCCAAAACTGAGCGCACCCTGCTCCCTCCATGCAATCCCAGGAGCAAGGCTCACATACAGTACATTGTTGGTCTCCTTACAGAAATTTAAGTCGTAGTAACCAGTCTCTCCGTTCTGGTAACAAGTGAGGTGAACAAGAGTTACCTGTTATAGAGATACAATCAGAAGAGTCTTTATGGTCGTTTTTTTCTACAGATACATAAAGGATAGGAAACAGGACAATGCACAGTGTATATATATATATATATATATATATATATATATATATATATATATATAGTCTGTGGATATCAAAAGGAAGAATCAGAGGATATCAATGGGAGTTAAAATAACCCCCTGACAAAAAAAAAATCGTAGTCATCACAAGAAAATATCTTATAAAAAAATATAACACATTTATATAAAGCTTTAAATCAACAATGACAAATAAAAAAATGAAATGGAAATTGGAAATGTACTGTTTGCTTGCAGTGTGCTAAAATGTACACAAAATATTTAAAGTAAAAGAAAAAAACACGAGCTGTGCAGGTCTGAACATGCTGCTGCACAGTAAGAGGCAATAATCCTCTAATTCTCCACTTGGTAGAAATCCACCTACATATTATAAATCGTGGTCATCATGGAGAGCCCAGGTTATGAGTTGAGGAGACAGTCTATCGTACGTATACGACATGCAGTTTGGTTCATAGAAATATAAAAAAAAAAAAAAGGAGAAAAAATAAGACGACTGCTGAAAGTCATCAACACTCCACGTCACAGCATGAGAGGACTAAAGGGTTTGTGTATTGTGACTTTAAACATCTTCTGTTAGTTGTGAGTGTTTCAATTTAAGGCAAGTCCTTCACTCTTCAGAAACCAAGGAATAAACCATTCAAATGGAAAAAAAATGTATTCCAACCATGGACAAGGCACAATCCTTCCTCCTGTTTCCGAGCGAAAAGTCCATCCCTGTAGTAACAGGTTTCAGAAGATCTCTTCCATCCACTGAATATCCCTTGCTATTCAGGAGATAACGTCCAAGAAACAGGCTAAACCGAGTGGTTTAATCAAGTGTCCGTACAGCACGGTCACCCTCCCTTCAGCGCACACAGAATCCAGAAGAATCTGCAGAATGTTAAAGCACCAAAACTGTTCACAAGGCCCTCACAAGAGGTTACCTATGATCCTTGTTTTTCTTTGAATTAGTATCTGATAAAAACCATGAAAAAATTAAAATCTTTTTTGGCAAGAGCTGCCAGTGGCTCCTGATGGAGCAGTGCCTCCTAAAACCAGGAACAGCACGGTGCTGCTGCGCAGCGCACACTATGCCACGCTTTGCGCATCTGTGGATGTGATGTACACAGAGTTCTTTACATCCATGTCGCTGCTCGTCTTCCTGGGGACAGAGCACAGGCGGAGAAATTGGAGGGATCATCCCCCAAAGATATGGAATTACACAATGGACAATCACCAGACACTCTGCTACAGTGGAGGTTCTTCGTCCATAGGCTCATCTTCAGTTCTGGAAGAGATTATTCAAAGGCACAAGATCATTAAACAAAAACTCAACCCAGTATCAACCATTTCCTGAGGCAGTAAAGGGGCAGCTCATAATTTATTCCTAAAGAATTTGCCGGGCTGGCGTACAGTCTTACCTATATTAATGCTGCAATGGTAGGTATGCAGACTAGAGGCCATTAAGCCTTCATAATTTACAGCCAGCATAGAATTAGAAAGTGGAATAAAACCGATTGGGATAGGCCCGGAAATCTTATAGAGCTATTCCCTCTCCCCGGGGCATCCAAAATCAGGATGTGTGAAACCCCCCAGGTTGCCAGCTACACTTGCCTTACTTCCCGTTACAACGACGCACGCGCGGGCCACATCCCCGCTATCCCTCTATAAGGGCACGTGCCCATGCCGGCCATTTGAGAATGCGGACACGCATGCGCTGTAGAACTGGGGTGAGGTGAGTTGATGTAGGAGATCTGGGGGTTTTACATAGCGAGGCACGTGCCCCTGGGGGAAGAAAAACCCAGGATAGTCAAAATGCTTTTGGTCCACTTTAAAAATAGCTTTTGTTTTAAAAAGGAAGTCCCTAATGGTAACCTCCTTATATTACAAAGTGTCATTAACTATGGACACTTAGTCAGAAATGACCATAGTCCCTCTTTAATATGCAGCCCTGCTGTGCAACACGTCGGTAAAACAAATAATGGGCCATCTGGACACTTACCTCTTCCGGGTTGCAAAACCATGTGACAGTGAGCAGCCGTAAAAGGATCCAGGAAGAGGCGAGTATCCGGGTGGACTGGTTCTGCTGCATATTAAGGAGGGACTACGAACATTTCTGACTATAGTTCCTCTTTAAATTAATTTTTCACTGGAAAAGCAATAAGGAAAAGCCGGCATTTTTCACATTTTGTTTTGCCATTTTGATTAGTGCTCCCACTGAAGGCCACAGGAGAATATAAATGAAAATCTCCTATAATGATCAATTATAAAGTCCCCCAAAATATCTAGTTTAAAAATTAAATTCTATGATTCTCACCTGTTGAATTATTATCTTGACTCCAAGGTACCACCAAATTAGATACTAATGGGTTAACACTTGGCTGTATGTTCAACATACTGAACTCAACACATAGGGCGGGTGTGACGCCCTGGAGTGGAAGTAGAGAGAAAACTATACTACAGGCGAGAAAGACGAAATTGAATGCTCTCTAATATTCCACTCCAGGACATCACCAAATGAGATACTAATCACCCCAAAGCGGGATGCCAATGATCAATAAATACTGCGTTACCTTGGCCAAAAGGCAGAAGCCCTGAATGCAGAGTCAGACTTCTGACAAGGAACACACCAATGTCTTACAGTTGTCCTTTAATGTGTTTCAAAAGATAATCAACTAAAGGTATTTTAGGACTATGTGGAAATGATGTAGCTGTATAATGTTTTATTTTAACTTTTTGAATGGTGTTGTCATTATGACTCTTAGAAACTTCAGTACCAAGCATCAGGCAATCTTTATGATAAAACACCAAATCTCCTAAATACATGGTAATATACCATAAAAACTAATGCTTACCTTCTTTCTGGACGGACACCCACAGACAAGGATGCCATTGCCGTCACCGTCTCAGCTTCCTCAGTCTCACATTTTTGAGCCTCAATAAGAGAATAGGACACTGTAGAAGCAGCATGATGCAAACATGGCCAGTACTCACCTAATTAAAAAAAAAAAAATAGTATTGTGGTAAAGTGTGTGGGAAAGTGCTGGATGGTGTCTATTTCTCCCTTGCTTTTTTTTTTTGCTTTTATGAGGCACGATCCATGCCGGGGTTTACACGACCCCAGTCCACATTCCCAGTCCTCTACAGGTTTTTCCCCTACTCCCAGTTCTTAGACAGGTGATGAGGCTAATTGCAAAGGAAGCCCTATAGAAAGGAGCCGCTGAGGCTTCCAGTGTGGAGGTGGTTAGGCTGGGATGAGGAGCCTGTGCCTTGCTGCTCCCAATACTGACAGTACTGAATTGCAGCCGAAGGACTTTATGTGTTATCTGTTCTTGGAACCTGTTGATTAACAGCCTGGACTTGTATGCCCTGAAAGAGGACCTGTGATATCACTGGACATTGCTAAAGTTGGTGAAGTAACCGCTTGCTGTACTGCATTGTATCCTGCATTATACTCTGAAGTTAAGAGATTTTGCCTGTTGGACTTTGTTTTCAATAAATCGCTTATTATTTGACTAAGAACTGTCTTCAAAGTCATTGCCGTTGGCCCCAGATCCTGACAGTACTTATATAAAACTCCTTTACTTCTTCAGGAGGGATTCACAGCTTTCAGTTCATGGGGTAATAACACTCTGTTTTTGGAGGTGAGACAGCAATGAACTCCTATTAACTTCTTCTGGCACAGAGATTCAGTTAGTGACCAGCAGTATCAGAGCTGAAGTCGGAATTCAAACCACACGCCACAGATGTCAATGCTAGTTTTGCAAAAGTGTGGACGGAGTACCATGCATATCTGGTCCACTGTAGTCCTGTGGCTGAATAAGTGGTTGCCCTAAAGGGAGGGTATTAATTCATAAAAGACACTAGTGCATATGCTAATGTTGTGCAGCCCGATTTGGGCCACTTGTTAGGGGCTTCTGGGTGAACAAAGCCTCATTCTCTGAAGCAAGAGATGGACTAAGGCTGAGAAAATGCCTAGGGTCACAGAAAGTACCATTTTGTGAGTACTCACCTTTAAAATGATTATTACGAGTATGTCACACACCCCACTTCCAAATATTCATGACACTTGGGAACCCGGCCTGTAGAGGGCGATCTTGCAGAGATGACATGGAAAAAGGAGCCCCTCCTGGTCCATAAGTACTGGGTTCCTCCCACTATTCCTCAGTCTTTTTAAAAAGCAGTGAAGAACCAGGAAGAGCAAATTATATTCGATAATTGAAAACTAGTTTGAAAATAATAATCACCATATAAAGGATCCCTTAGAACAAAAAAGGGCAGGGGAAGTGGGGTGTGTGACATACTCGTAATAACCATTTTACAGGTGAGTACTCACAAAATGGTACTATTCCTAGTATGTCACACACCCCACTTCCAAATATTCATGACACTTGGGGACATCCAATAGCAGTGTCTATAATGGGTGGGGATCCCCAAGGAATAATGCATAACTTAAATTACTGCAGCTTGCAGAATTTTGCGGCCAAAAGCAGCATCCGCTGAGGCCCGCACATCAACCTTGTAAAACTTAGAAAAAGTATGCACAGAAGACCAAGTCGCAGCCTTGCAAACCTGTTCAACAGAAGCCTGGTGCTGAAAAGCCCAGGAAGCTCCAATAGCACGAGTAGAATGAGCGGTGACACGAAAAGGGGGAACCTTCCCCTTAGCCATATAGGCCCCAATGATGGCCTGACATATCCACTTACTAAGGGAAGATTTGGCAGGAGCAAAACCCTTCTTGGGCCCAGAAGGCACAACAAAAGAGGCATCCGTCCGTGTAAGACCCTTTCCTTGCCGTTACTAGGTTTAGGACACAAGGAAGTAAGAACTATATCCTGATTTAGGTGGAAAGCAGACACCACCTTAGGAAGGAAATCCGGTTTAAAACGGAAAACAACCTTATCTTGATGCCTCTCAAAATAAGGGGCTAGAATAGACAAAGCCGCCAGTTCAGAAACTCAGCGGACAGAAGTAATAGCAACCAAAAAGGCAACCTTCTGAGTAAGAATAGGAAGAGGAATATCCTGCAATGGCTCAAAGGGAGCGGCCTGCATAGCTGAAAGCACTAGGTTAAGGTCCCAAACAGGAAGTATAGGCTTTCTGGGAGGCCGCACATGCGCGACTCCTTGGAAAAAAGTCTTAACCAAAGGATGAAGAGCAAACAACCTTTGAAAGAAAATAGCCAAGGCAGAGACTTGCCCTTTCAAAGTACTAATCTGGAATCCCATATCCAGACCTCGTTGCAGATATTCCAGAATTCTAGGAATAGAAAATACTCTACAGGGCAAAGCCCTGGATTCACACCAATCAATATAGACCTCCAAGTCCTGTAATAAATGACAGAGGAAGACTTCTTCCTAGCTCTAATAAGAGTCTGAATAACCACATCATAAAGCCCTTCTGCTGAAGATGGAGACTTCAGCAGCCATGCCGTCAAAGCCAGCGTTGGTAAATTGGGGTAACAAAGTTGACCCTGAGTGATGAGATCTGGAAGAAGAGGCAGATGGACACGATCCACTGCCAGCCTTACGACG
The DNA here is from genome assembly GCA_027917425.1 of Gastrophryne carolinensis. Taxonomy (NCBI): domain Eukaryota; kingdom Metazoa; phylum Chordata; class Amphibia; order Anura; family Microhylidae; genus Gastrophryne; species Gastrophryne carolinensis. Next base: position 187,246,822 of record CM051240.1, read on the forward strand.
TCTGCGTACCACAGACGTCTTGGCCACCTTGGCGCCAACAGAATTGCTGGCGCCTCCTCCAGTACTAACTTGCGCACCACCTTGCTGATCATGGAGAATGGGGGAAACAGATATAGGAACCCCAGATCCTTCCAGGCCAGAGACATGGCATCCGCTGCCACTGCCAGAGGATCCTGGGATAGAGACACAAAAGCTGGCAGCTTGTGATTGTGGCGAGAAGCAAACAGGTCCAACTGTGGAGTCCCCCACTTGTGACAGAGGAACTGAAACATTGATCTCTGCCCACTGAAAGATCAGAGACACTTCCCGGAGGGCACCCCAACTGCAAATCCCTCCCTGGTGATTGATGTATGCAACAGCTGTTCGGTTGTCTGACCGAATCTGAACTGGCAGACCCTGTAAGAAATGGGTCAGTCAAAGTAGAACAAGACGTATGGCCCGAAGCTCTAATACATTGATTGGAGAATGAGCCTCCTGAGGCCCCCACAATCCTTGGAACTGATGCTTCTTCCAGAAGCCCCCCCAGCCCACCAGGCTGGCATCCGTGGTAACCAGTTCCCAACACGGAGTCAGAAATGACTTGCCCTTCTGGAGGTTGAGCGATATTGACCACCACTGAAGGGACTGCAAAACGTGGGGAGACAATAGACAAGTCTGATTCAATGATAGTGGGCACCTGTCCCACTTTGCTAAGAGGAAGAGCTGAAGCGTCCTTATGTGAAACTGGGCAAACGGGACTGCCTCGAATGCAGCTACCATCAATCCCACTAGTCTCATCCCTAGACAGATAGACTGACGAGGGTTGCACAGGAATAGACATATCAAGTCCTGAATCAGAACCATTTTGGACTGAGGAAGAAAAACCCCGGCCTGAAATGTATCCAGAATCAGGCCCAGGAAGGGAATTTCCCTGGACAGACAGAGAGAGGATTTGGGGTAACTTATTACCCATCCGAACCTCTCTAGCGTAGAGACCACCATCCTGGTGTCCAACTCCGATTGTTCGAGGGAGGAGGCCGTGATAAGAAGATCGTCCAGAAAAGGCACAATGCGGATGCCCTGGACCCTGAATATAGCCATCACTCCTGCCAGCATCTTGGTAAAGACTCTTGGGGCCGAGGTAAGGCCAAATGGCAGGGCCACAAATTGATAATGCTGGTCTTCTATCGAGAACCTGAGAAATCTCTGGTGACCCGGGAAATAGGAATGTGCAAATAAGCATCCTTGATGTCTATGGATGTCATGAAGTCCCCCTGACGGGGAGCATCGATCGTTGATTGCAGAGACTCCATGCGGAATTTTCTGAAACTGATAAATTGATTGAGTCTCCTTAGGTCTAGGATAGGCCGAACAGAGCAATCCTTTTGGGTACCGTGAATAGGTTGGAGTAAAACCCCAAACCCCTTTCCGCTGGAGGCACTAGGCAGATGACAGCCATGTTTAACAGATTCGCTACTGCTGCCCGCAGTCCCTGCGCAATTGCCGGATCTGACGGCATCCGGGACATGAAAAATCTGGGAGGAGGCCAGAACTCGAATTCCAGTTTGTAACCGGAAGAGACTACTTCCAGAACCCAATTGTCTGATACCTCCTGACCCCAGACCTGGAAGAAGAACCGCAGCCGTCCCCCCACCCGTAAGGGTGAGGGCGTCCCCTCATTGTTGAGCAGGCTTAGTGGCAGATTTGGTTTTGGACCCCCAATTCTGACTTGGACGGCCACGTCCCTTTCCTCTATTCCATGCATTCCCTCTAGGGGCTGAAAAGGCCGATCCTCTACCGGATCTAGACCCCCTAAAGGAAGGGTTAAAAGAGGCCACTCCACGAAAGGAACGACGTTGTTTCTTACACTGAGGTAATTTACCTCCTTTAGTGACAGAATCCAATTTGTTTTCCAAAGAGGTGCAATCCCACAAAAGGGAGCGCTGTAAGCGATTTCTTGGCTACAATATCAGCTGCCCACTGCCGCAACCATACTGACCGCTGAATGGCGATTAACAAGGCAGAGGTTCTGCTGCACATGAGCAGAGTATCATCTAAGGCAGAAAGTACAAAAGATGCAAACATCTCACATCGCTTAAGAGCGGCGTACTCATCAGAGGCCGGATCAAGCCCTGAGTAACTCATTAGGTCTCTCACAACAGACCTAATAGCCACTGTCATGAGTGCAGAAGCACCAACAGGCAGCAAGGCCGAACCCACACTGGAAAAAGCGTGGCACGCCATTTGATAAATACGCTTATCCTCTCCATCTTTAAGTGTAGTGGAGTCAGGAGAATGCAACACAGAAAATTTGGATAAATTAAGCACAGGGGCATCCACCACAGGTGGTGATGACCAACGCTTAACAGTATCAGCTGGGAAGGGATATTTCTTGTCCCAGCCCAAGGGAATGCCAGGAAGCCGCGCAGGCTTCTCCCATTCTTTAAGAATAATTTCATCAAAATGCTTTTGATCTGGAAATTCTAAACGAGTTTTAGAGACTCCAAAGAATTCCCCTTTCTGAGGAGGGACTACTTCAGGAGGAGTGATAACCAAAACCTCAAATAACTGAGCAAGAGCCTTAGGGGTATCCACAACACTAGCTTCACCCTGCTCAATCACAGTACCAACAAATTGCTGTTCATCAGAAACATCTGAATCCTCATATAATTCTTCTTCTCAGACCAATAAAGCATTTCACAATTATCCAACTCACTTACCGGAACGGCCCGAGTCAAATGTTTCCTTTTAGCTGAGGCCTTCTTGGCCACAGAGCTAGACATTAATTTTTCAAGATGAGCCAATCTGGCACATAAATCAGAATGCGACTCACCACCCATGACAATATCACTGGGGGTACGGACAAGACATGGCGGAGTAGGAGATAAGGCATAAGCCGCAGACGCCGAAGCCTGGGCCCCAGTTTGCTGCATAATAGTTAATTGAGCACAAGGGACGCAAAGAATTGCGTTATCCCCAACAAGGGATGCCCCACATCCAAAACATTGCCGAGCCTGTGCAGAGGGAATTGCATGTCCGATATCCTGGGATGCCTCCATATGGTGTTTAGTATTATACTATAATTGATTATAGTCGCCAAGTATATATGGGATTTACGCAATTGCTACCCAGGATGCCCCTTTAAATAGTCCCAAGTGGGAGGATTTTAACACAAATGGACCCCCAAATAAGGCTTTAAGGGCTAAAGACCAGGAGAAACCCCTTTAAAATAAAGAGTTTCCACCTACAAAGAAAACAAACAGTCACCAATGCACACAATACAATAAATGACAAAGCATGAAAAAAAAAAAAAAAATTTAGAAACTGCCTTCAGCAAGCTGAGGGGTACTCACAGCACCTTTAAATATGGAAAGCTTCACGAATTTCCGTGTCATCCTTGCGCAGGGGCCATGCTAATCCTCTCTGTATTGTTCCAATCTTAGTATATGTGCTGCCAAAGCAAGCACAATGATGGAAGACCATAGGGAAGCAACAGGAGCCAGGCAGACAAAGAGAGCACACAGGTGCTCTTGAGCAGTGGTCCTCAACCCTGTCCTCAAGGCCCACCAACATGTCATGTTTTTTGGATCTCCAAATAGCCAGCTCTATTGCTCTGCAGCTGCACTAATTACTCCACCTGTGCATCTTTGTGGAGATCTGCAAAACCTGGCCTGTTGGTGGGCCTTGAGGACAGGGTTGGGGACCACTGCTCTTGAGAATGAAATGATTGCTGTGTGCCTAAGCCCCGCCCACCCCCAGAATCACATGACCAAGAATGGAGGGAAATTCAAATCTGAACATAGCCAGAAAACAAAGAGCTTTAAAAGGTAAAGCAAAAGAATGCTGCCTAGACAGAAATAGGAAAATCTAAATAAAACATATCCTATTAAATAGTATAGTAAACATACATAATAATATATATGTAATAAAGATTTATTTTATATATCTTTTTTTTTTTTTTTTTATTTGTGTGCATGGTGACAAATAAGCCCAGATAACGCCCCCCCCCCCCACCTTTTTACCCCAGCAGGGTAAAGGAGAACTAAAGGGGAGAGGATAGAAATGCACCCATAAGGCACAAGGGGATTATAAAGGGACAGGGACATCCCATGCCGAGAACACCAACCCGGAAACCGCCTACCCACATTTGGGTCTCACAGAGGAGTAAAACTCCTGTATACACCAGAAGGTGTATGTATCTACCTTTGCCTGAACCATACAGCCAGGGCTGGGAGGCATACAATATAACCAAACAGGTTTAAAGAGTATCAGACAGAAATAGAGAAAAAAGGGGGGCCAGGAGCAAACCCGGCTACCTGCAGCTTGAAGGAGAGTCATCTTCTGAATGCTTCGCCGACTGCAGAGACGAAAAAAGACTGAGGAATAGTGGGAGGAACCCAGTACTTATGGACCAGGAGGGGCTCCTTTTTCCATGTCATCTCTGCAAGATCGCCCTCTACAGGCCGGGTACCCAAGTGTCATGAATATTTGGAAGTGGGGTGTGTGACATACTAGGAATATAACTGCGAGGGACCACTTAGTATTTTCCTGATGGCAGAAACAGAATTCTTCTGAAAGATCGACAACTTGAATTGATTGCTTTTCAGAGGCTGCAGATGTTGAAAAGCAAGGAGAAAAATACAATTCTGTGAAATACTCACCTGTAGAATTGGTATTATACGTATACAGTATGTCCTGCTCCAGATATAATACTTACACTTGGGTTATCCTCCGCCAGATGGCGCTGTGCACTGCAGACATGCAAAAACAGGCTCCTCCCGGCCCTTCATATACCCGGGGACCTCCCACAAATCCCCAGCATTGAAAAGCAGTGAACCAGAAGCCGGGAGAATTCAACCACCAAAAACAACTGGTAATGATAACAATCACCATACAGGGGATCCAGAATAATGCAAAAACCAGGGTGGGGTGGAGCAGGACGTACTGTATACGTATAATACCAAATCTACAGGTGAGTATTTCACAGAATTGTATTATTCTAAGTATACAGTACGTCCTGCTCCAGATAGAATACTTACACTTGGGACATTCAATAGCAGTGTCCATAAAGTAGGGTGGGATCCCCCCAAAAAAGGCACAGCAGACAGTAAAAGCACTGTCACCTGCAAACCTTGCTACCAAGAGCGACATGAGCAAAGGCTCTAACGTCAACATCATAACAACCTTTGAAAAGGTACGAACAAAAAACAAGTAGTGGTCTAGTAAACTTACTCAACAAAACCAGGTGCTGAAAGGCCCAAACATACCAAGGTACCAGTAGAATCAGAAATAAAGTGAGACAAAACTCTTCCCCTTAAAGGAATAGGCCTGAGTAACAGCCTGACAAGAACAAACGCTAACAGTAGCCCAGGAAGAAGCCAAACCTTCCCTAGGACCAGAAGGGACATCCACCCAAGTAAAGGCTAGGCCCAAGGCCACTTAACCCCTGGAAGCAGACAAGATCAGGCACATACAGATGTAGGTGCTCACAAACCCCAAGGGGCATCAGACCCCCTAAGGGACAAGAGACAATCCACGAAAAAAATTCCAGCACCTGTTGAGGGAAAATATATCCCCTTGCCTCAGCGTTACTTGGAATAAAGCACAGAAGAAAGACAATGTCTTAATACATGAGCCTAAGAAACCACCTTAGGCAGAAGGTCCGGCGTAAAGCGGAACACCACCTCACCTTGGTGTATATATCAAGGGCTAGCTAAACAGAGCCGCCCGCTCAGGCACACGTCTGACTGAATAACAGCCCCCAGAAGGACAACCTTGTGGATAAGAACAGTCAGACAGCATCCGGAATAGGACCAAAGGGAAACACCCCGCAAGGCAAACAGAATAAAATTCAAATCCCAACAGGGACCCTAGAACTACGTGGGGGATGCACCTGAGCAATCCCCGAAAGAATGCTTGACCAAGGCAAAAGCTGAGTAAAGATTTTTACAGGAAGACGGACAGGGCAGAACCTGAACCTCCAGAGTACCGAGTAGGAGAGACAACTCCAACCCATGCTGTAATAACTCTAGAACCCTGGGAACAGAGAGCGCCCAACAGGGGAGAGACCAAGACTCACACCAATCAATAAGTGTAAGCAATACCCCACAATATACGGAAGAAGAAGAAGCCAACTCCTAGGCTTCCAGAAGTCACAGTCACCCAGAAGATAAGCCCATCTCCATCAAGGTGGATGAATCAACCGTCAGGCCATCCAGACCAGAGCCTGTAGATTGGGGTGAAATAGAAAAGGGGGGCCTGAGTGAGCAGATCAGCACTCCTTACAGAACGTACAGGACCTCTGTCCTCAGTACCACAGCTGCAAACCACACTCCACTAGGCTACCAGTATCACTGGTTCCCCCTTCTAGAGCAAACTTGCGCAGAACCGCGCCTAGCAGGGTGAATGAAGATAAGAAATACAGAACAGAATGTTCAGCCATAAAGTTACTAAGCCTCATGACCAAGGTCAGAACAATCTGAGACAGGGAAACAAGGGCCTAGAACCTATGATAGTGACAGGGCCCAACAAGATCCACACTAGATGGATCACTAGAGACACAAGAATTAGCACATCCTGTCGCAGAAGGACATTCACAGGAGCGAATATTGCAGATATGCAGGAAACGCTGTCCTCCACCCAGATCAGGGTCAGATACCTTCCTGGAGGATCAGCCTGCTCCACGTCCACACAGATAATTAATACAGTCCCTGTCGTCAGACAGACCAAGGAGCCCCCAAATAGACAGATCCCGCAAGGGAGAAGTCCAGCGAGATAGAGCCAACCTGAAAGCCCACCGCTTCAAAAATTAGACAGGTGAATGGACCCCTAAAAGGTCCCACCTCCCCCGGAACCACAGGGGATTTTAGAAGAAAAAAAATTTCCCCTCCGTCAACCTGATAGATTTGGTATCCATCTACAGGAAGATGCAGGGAAGGGGGTGCCCCCTGACTGGTTCCTTGAGTACAACAGTCTCCAGGAGAACCACCGTACCAAGGTGGAAGGGTACACAGACCCAGCTCCAGGGAAACTGGAACCCAGTCCAGCATTTACCATATAAGTTGCAGAAGAGCCCAATGGCACTGAGCATAAGGGACAACCTTTGAGCAGCCACCAACAGGCCCACCAGCTGCAATCCAGCCTGGTGAAGAGACGGGAACAGCAAAGAGGGACCAAGCCTTTATAACCAGATTGTCTGAATCCAAGTTCAACCCTAGGAATGGAGATACCAAATAAGGGGAAAATGAGGAATTGAGGTGATTGAGCACCTATCCAAATACTCCCAAAGGACACCACCAGCCGAGTAACAAACTCGGCCTGACGTAGAGATTGGGAAGCAAAGAAGGACGACCAGGCAGCTCCTCGTGCGGACGCCCCCTTGGTCTCATCAGAGACATCACCCCCATCATCGCCTTGGCGATCACTCCGGGAGCAGAAGAGAGGCCAGATAACAAGGCCACAATCAGCAGTGTTGGACCTTCAACACTAACCTGTAAGATCCTCGGTGTACAGAAGACACAGTGGCAATGAAATAAGCATCTTAGATCTCCACAGACGGCAAGAGGTCCCTGGACACAGGGCGCTGGCGGCCAAACTCAGAGAAACCATGCAGAAACCGCCTGTGAATGTGAATTGCCACACCTATGGAAGGCCAGAATGGGCCAGAGTACCTCATCTTTTCGGGGGAATGTGGAAAGGCTGGTGTAGAGGCCCCTGCCTCTGCCTGTTAAGGGCAACCTGCAAGTGACCCCAGACCTCGCAGGCCGCGCGTGGCCTGCACCAACACCTGAAGAGAGACAGGGTCCAGAAGCATCCTGACAATCTCGGGAAGGGGCCGTCCAGCAAACACTATCCTGCATCCAGAGGAAACTTCCTCCTGAATCCATCAGAACGAGGCATGACGCCTCCTGATAGGAGCAAGGTGCTGCGGCCATCCCCTCGCCCAGACGGGTGAGGGCGCCCCATCATGCTTGGGGGGTTTTGGTGAAAGATTTGGACTTAGTCCTGCCGGAGGGGCCAGGGCATTGTCTGCCACTCCTGGGGCAGGAATCTACACCAAAAAGCTGGAAGGACACCCCTGGTTCGGGTTTGACACTAACATGGGATGGGGGGGGGGGGGAGGGGTGCCCCTGCCCCGAGAAGGCCGAGACCGCCTTCTGCGAAGGGGTGTTTTGCCCTTTTTCCCAAACAGGTCCAGACGGGCCCCGAATAGGCGTCGCCCTCTAAAGGGAAGCCCAGTAAGAGTCTTCTTTGTAGCATAGTCAACACCCCACTGTCGCAGCCAGACCAAGCGGCGTATAGCTACCACAAGGGGCGGAAGTTCTTGCGCACATCCTAATGGTGTCATCCAGCGCTAAAAGGATAAACCTTACAAATACATCACAACTGGAGAGCGCATTAAACACATCCCAGGGGAGATCCTCAGGTTGATGATCAATCGTCTTTCTGATGAGGGTCCTAGCGGCCACTGCAGCAATGGCCGCGGCACAGACCGGGCGCAGAGCCGTCCCTGCACAAGAAAAGGCGTGGGAAGCCAGCCTATCAATGCGCCGGTCCTCAGCATCCCGAAGGGTACGATAAGTAGGGGCTGCAATAAAGGGGGGGTTAAGAACCCCAATGATCGGTGCATCCACCACAGGAGGTGATGACCAACAGTTAACCACATCAGGGGGAAAAGGGTATTTCCAATCCCAGTCCCCTGGAAGTTTACTAGGGCATTGCCATTCTTTGAGTACAAGAGCCTGGAAGTGACCCTGCTCCAGAAATTCCAAACGCGGCGTCGCTGTATGGAAACTCTCCCTTCTAGGCCTGGGAGCCTCACCAGGGAGAGAGATAGACAAGACCTCGAAGATCTTTATCAGTAATTCATCGGTGTCACACAGGCCCCAGGAACCAGGGCCCGTATCATCATGACTCCTCAGCCCCTCGTCAGATGAGCCAGAGTCAGAGAACAGCTCACCTTCATCAGAAAGAGCAAAACCCTGCTCAGTAGTGAACTCCTCAGTTTCAGAAGGAATGGGTGAAACCGGAGGCATCAGGGACCGCTTCTTACCAGGGCCCAAGCGCTCTGCCAACCTCAAAATCACCTGATCAGCCGTAGGCAGTCTGCGCGGCACGACTTGCTGGTCATTCCCGCTCCAGTGCGACTCATCAGGAGTGAGATTTAAGCACGGAGAGACAGGTGTATTGAAACGAGGCGCAGCCACTGGCAACCCTGACTGCAGGGCCAGTACTTGTTCAGCACAGGGTCCGCAGACCCGTGCTCTGTCCGCATCAGCATGGGGTTGTCCACACACTGTACACAGCCGGTCTTGTCCCGGAGGGACCCCGGTCACATAGTTCTGAGATGCCTCCATATGGTGATTATCAATGCAATATATGCCAGTAGGGATTTATGCAATAGGCAACCCTGGATGTCCCAAAGACCTGCTAGGAATGTGGGAGAATTTTTTGTAAGCCCGCTACAGATTTATTTTAGGCCGGGAGAAGCCACTGGAGTCTTTGACGTCTGAAAGACAGAAGGGGAATAAGAGGTGTCAGGGCCATGCGCAGCAGAAAAAAATACTAATGATGAAATCGCCCGCGAGGGCACTTACAGACCTGTAGAGGAGAAGGACCACGCCAGGTCCCCGCCTCCCCCAAAGAGCGCGAAGCTCTGAGGCAGCCGTCCAGGCTGACAAGCCAAGCATAGGCTATGCTAGAAAAAGCATCTACTAATGGATACTCGTAGAGTCTGACGACGCCACCACCCAGCACAGTAAATTTTAATAAAAAATGAGAAGGCAAAGACGGCAGCGGCCAAAATAACAAGAGCAAGCAGCGCGGCTCTGACACCCAGTTGCCAGTCAAGGGCAAAACTACGGCCATAAGCGTGAATACAGTACACTGAGACCGCCAAACACACACACACACCCCCCCCCCCATTCTTTTCCCCCGAATACGGCGGGAAACGAGGGAGGATGGCGACCCTTTACACAGGGTCCACCGCTACAAGGGGCATGTGGCAATAATGCGGGAGGGACATCCACTAGAGGCTCACCATCAGCCTAAATCGCCTACCCTTTGGTGGGGGACTGCGGTGGAGCATGGCTCTGTTAAGCACGCATGGTGCTGCCTACCTTCACCCGACCAGCGCAGCCCAGGCTGGGAGGCACATCACATCAAGGACGGGTGGGAATAGTCCAACAGGGCCGCAGGCTGTAATAGCCCCGCTCACCTGCAAGAGAGTGATACTTCATGTCTTCGCAGTCAGCACTGCAGAGAAATCTGGGGATTTGTGGGAGGTCCCCGGGTATATGAAGGGCCGGAAGGAGCCTGTTTTTGCATGTCTGCAGTGCACAGCGCCATCTGGCGGAGGATAACCCAAGTGTAAGTATTATATCTGGAGCAGGACGTACTGTATACTTAGAATATATGGTTTCCTGGTGAGCATACATCTGCTAAGGAGACACAACAGCTGGAAAAGGTTTTAAATCAAGGAATGAGGAGTTTCTCACTTCAGCGTTCCCCGAATTAACACTTGAGTAACTGAATGCTGTGGATTCCCTGGATACATTTGTGGGAGCAGACTGGGGACAAAATTTGAACTGGGACTGACAATGGCCCTTACACACTTGAAAAGGCTGCCATGAAGATTATAGAACTTCTTTAATATTACTAGCATCATCCCCATCTCCCACCCATTCTGTATTTGAAAATCTATTCCTTCCACCTCCACTATCAACCATGCTGGTTGGCAAATGTGCACTCATTCATTGGAGAGAACTTTGGGTACTGCACTGCACATATTTGATCACAAAAAGAAAGAAGCAGAGGGTTACTATCTACATGCAGGGCAGTGTTAGTTACAGCTCTGCACAGAAGTAGTAAACCACTCTGCATGTTTCTCTATGTGGCTCATAGTCTAAACACAGTACTCAGGGCACTGGCCATAGTCCACTGGGAACTGGGTCCACCCCAGGCATTTGGATTGCATTTTGAACCTGTATGGTGTCTCTGTACTTGCACTCAGGTTTCATCTCACAAAAAAATAGGAATTATAGAAGGGGAGTAGTAATCAACCTACACGTCAAGCTTGGTATATAAGAAATAGACAACAGCAGAAGTGTATCAGGTTTTTGACTATTCATAACTTGCAATAGACAGCAAGGGTTGAATTTATGAGCAATGAAAAGGCTGGAGGTTGGAGTCTGACCTCTGCTGGTGACATTTTACCCTATTGAAAGGTCTCCCTGAGTGACTGAGTGAAAATAAATATTTATCAGTAAGCTTCCCCTGTGCAAAATCAGAAACAATAAGGTTAAACAAAAATACAGTTTTGTGATTACTCACCTTTAAAACGGATATTATAAGCGTGACACACTCCGCTTCAATACTTCTTGACAGTTGGGTTATTCTCCAGTAGAGGGCGAACTTCTGCAGAGATGAATGCAAAAAAAGAAGCCCCTCCCGGTCCATAATTACCTGGGACCTCCCACCAATTCCCCAGTGTAAGATGGCAGTAAAGGGACCAGGAAGAACCAAATATAACAATAGTAACAAAAAACAATGGTTCACCATATAAAGGATCCAGAATACCAAACAGGGTGGGTGAAGCGGAGTGTATGTCACACTTATAATATCTGTTTTAAAGGTGAGTAATCACAAAACGATATTATTCCAAGTGTGACATACACTCCGCTTCAATACTTCTTGACAGTTGGGACATCCAATAGCAGTGTCCTTCAAGGGTGGGGACCATAAACAGTAAAGAATGCACCAACTCAAACCACTGCAGCTTGCAGAACCTTGCGGCCAAAAACAGCATCCGCTGAAGCCCGCACACCAACCTTGTAAAACTTGGAAAAAGTATGAACAGAAGACCAAGTAGCAGCCTTACAAACTTGTTCAACAGAAGCCTGGTGCTGAAAAGCCCAGGATGCACCCACAGCACGGGTAGAGTGCGCAGTGACCCTAAAAGGGGGGAGTCCTCCCCTTAGCAGAATAGGCCTCAACAATGGCCTGACGAATCCATTTGCTAATCGTAGACTTAGTAGGTGCCAAACCTTTCCTGGGCCCACAGGGCACCACGAAAAAAGCGTCAGTCTTGCGGAAGGAAAAAGTAGTCACCAAATAGTACTTCACACAGAGAACAATGTCCAAATTGTGCAGAACCCTCTCCTTGTCATTGTTAGGCTTAGGACACAAGGAAGGGAGAACAATATCCTGATTGAGTTGGAAAGCAGACACCACCTTAGGAAGGAAATCCGGTTTAAAACGAAAAACCACCTTATCCTGGTGTCTCTCAAAGTAAGGGGCCTGAATCGATAGAGCCGCCAACTCAGAGACACGCCGAACAGAGGTAATCGCCACCAAGAAGGCAACCTTCTGAGTGAGAACCGAAAGAGCAATATCATGTAGCGGCTCAAAAGGAGGACCCTGCAGAGCCGAAAGAACCAAATTCAAATCCCAAACAGGAACTACAGCCTTTCGAGGGGGGCGCACATGCGCCACCCCTTGGAAAAAAGTCTTAACCAGCGGGTGTAAAGCAAAAGACCTCTGGAAGAAAACCGACAGAGCAGAAACCTGTCCTTTCAAAGTACTAAACTGGAACCCAAGGTCCAGATTATGCTGAAGAAACTCCAAAATCCTGGGTATAGAAAAAACCCTGCAAGGCAAGGCCCTAGCCTCACACCAATCAATATAGGACCTCCAAGTCCTATAGTAAATGCCAGAAGAGGACCGCATCCTGGCCCTAATCAGGGTCTGAACGACCACCTCAGACAAACCTTCCTCTTTTAAGATGAAGGTTTCAGCAGCCAGGCCGTCAAAGCCAGCGTTTGTAAATTGAGGTAAAGTAGATGACCCTGGGATAGCAGGTCCGGCACGGCCATCCTTACGACGTCTGCGCGCCAAACCCTTCTTGGCCACCTTGGAGCCACCAGAATCGCTGGTGCCCCTTCTAGAACCAGTTTGCGAACTACCCTGCCCAGCATGGATACAGGTGGAAACAAGTACAGAAAACCCAGGTCCTTCCACGCCAGAGACAAGGCATCCACTGCCGAGGCCAGGGGATCCTGAGAAAGAGACACAAATGCAGGAAGTTTGTGATTGTGCCTCGAGATCCACCTCCGGAGTCCCCCACTTGCGGCAAAGATCCAGAAAGACCTCGGGGTTGAGAGACCACTCTCCGTGGCGAGAGGACCCCCTGCTCAGGGAATCCGCCCCCGTATTCTCCACCCCCGGAATGTAGACTGCCGAAAGGCAAGGAACATTGCTCTCCGCCCAGCGCAGGATCAGAGAGACTTCCCTGAGGACACTCCTGCTGCGAGTCCCTCCTTGGTGATTTATGTAGGCCACTGCCGTTCGGTTGTACGAACGCACCTGAACCGGAAGACCCCATAACTGTGGGGTCAACCGAGCCAGAACCAGACAAATGGTTCAGAGCTCCAATACATTGATGGGGGTGTGAGCCTCCTGGGGACCCCACACCCCGCTGAACTGATGACTCATCCAATAACCTCCCCAGCCCGACAGGCTGGCATCCGTGGTCTCCTGGTCTCCCAACAAGGGACCAGAAAGGATCTGCCCTTCACCAGATTGCTCGAGTCCAGCCACCACCGAAATTACTCCCGAACCCTGGGAGACATCTTGAAAGGTTGATCCAATGACTGTGGGCTCCTGTCCCAATACGTCAATTGGAGAAGTTGAAGAGATCTCATGTGAAATTGTGCAAACGGTACCACCTCGAAGGAGGACACCATCAGACCCACCAGTTTCATCCCCTGTCAGATAAAGGGACAAGGATTGGCCAGAACAAGACGGATCAGGTCCTGAATCCCCTGCACCTTGGTCTGGGGCAGAAACACTCTGGCCAGACTGGTATCCAGATTCATGCCCAGAAATGAAATCACTCGAGATGGGGAGAGAGAAGACTTGGTGCGGTTGATCACCCACCCGAACCTCTCCAGGGTCGACACCACCTGGAGGGTGTCCAGTTCTGCCTGCTGAAGGGAAGAAGCTGAAATCAACAGATCGTCCAGATAAGGCACAATGCGAATGCCCTGAGATCTGAGCAGAGCCATTACGCCCGCCAAAACCTTGGTGAAGACCCTCGGTGCCGAGGTCAGACCGAAGGGAAGAGCTACAAATTGATAATGTTGATCCCCCACCGCAAACCGGAGGAATCTCTGATGTGCCTGAAAAATCGGAACATGCAGATACGCATCCTTGATGTCTATGGATATCATAAAATCCCCTTGGCGAAGGGAATTGATAGCCGAGCACAGAGTCTCCATGCGGAACTTTTTGGCTCTGATAAACCTGTTGAGAACCTTGAGATCTAGAATGGGTCTCACCGAACCCTCCTTTTTGGGAACCGTGAAAAGGTTGTAGTAGTAACCCCTGCCTCTTTCCAACGGAGGCACCGGGCATATAACCCCCATGTCCAAAAGGCTTTTCACTGCCAACAGGAGCCCCTGTGCAGCCTGAGGGTCCGAGGGCACCCGAGACCTTAAGAATCTTGGGGGCGGCCAGTACTCGAACTCCAGTTTGTACCCGGAGGAGACCACTTCCAAGATCCAATTGTTTGTGACCTCCCACGCCAGACCCGGAAGAAGAGCCGCAGCCGTCCCCCCACCCTTACGGGTGAGGGCGCCCCTTCATTGCTGAGCCGGTTTAACGGCAGGCTTGGGACCCCGGCAGCCGCGGGACGTGCCCTACCTCTGCCTCTGTTCCAGGACGAGCCCCTGACCCCCGAGAAAGCCAGACCCCTAGACGCTCTGTTCCCTCGAAAGGAAGGAGTGAACGAGCCTGCCCCCCGAAAGGGACGGCGCTGCTTCCTCCGCTGAGGTAACTTACCGCCTTTAGCAACAGCATCCAATTTATCTCCAAACAGCTGCGCACCCAATAAGGGGAGAGCTGTGAGTGACTTCTTGGCTCCAACGTCCACTGTCGACTGACGGAGCCAGACCAGTCGACGCATGGCCACCAGCAAGGCTGACGTCCTACTACACACGACAATGGAGTCTTCCATCGCAGCCATGACAAAATCCATGAACAATTCGCACTTCTTAAGGACAGCGAACTCAGCGCTAGCTGGATCCAGCTGAGCGTTATTCAGCCAGTCCCCGATAAGAGACCTGGTAGCAAGCGACACCAGGGCAGATGCACTAACCGGCCGCAGGGCCGAGCCCACGTTGGCAAATGCGTGGCACGCCATCTGATCAAGGTGCTTGTCCTCGCCATCCTTAAGGGAGGAGGCGTCAGGGGTGTTTAGTACAGAAGAGTTGGTCAAACCTGACACAGGCACGTCGACCTCGGGAGGAGAAGACCAGCGCTTGAACGCCTCCACCGGAAAGGGATACTTCTTATCCCATCCCTGAGGCACACCGGGAAGCCGTCTGGGCCTCTCCCATTCCCTAAGTATCAGTGCATCAAAATTACCCTGGGTAGGGAATTCCAGACCGGGCTTGTAGGCTCCCAAAAATTCCCCCTTCTTAAGAGGGGGCGCCTCAAGTGGATCACCTCCAATAAATGTGACAAAAACAGTGGCCGTATCAACGGCATCCCCCAGCGCCTGCCCAACATTGGAATTCCCAGGCTGACCATAGTCAGCCTCTGAATCCTGATACAATTCCCCCTCCTCTAGCGGGGAATAATCAGGCAATTCAGCTGACTCATCGTCAGTGTCCCACAAGGGCTGGGCTGACGACAACTGTCTCTTTTTAGCCTGGGGCTTCTTGCCCACCGTGCTAGTAATCATTTTCTCTATGCTGGCCAACCTAGCCCAAACATGAGAAAGCGACTCCCCACTAGTACCAATGTCACTTGGGGTACGGATCAGGTGGGGAGGGGAAGGCGATGAAGCGGGAGGAGCCGGCGCAGAAGGCTGGGTACCCGACTGCCGCGTTATGGCCTTTTGTGCGCATGGTATACAGATCAGCACATTCTCCCCTGTAAGGGATACCCCGCACCCCACACATGGCCCGGATTGTCCCGAAGGGATCCCGGGCCTGTTATCCTGCAGAGCCTCCATATGGTGAATTTTTGTGGTCAGTCGCAAGACTGTAGGGGATTACGCATAAGCAACCCAGGATACCCCTTAAAAGTTCCGGTGGGAGGATTTTTGGGTGGACAATTTTTATATCTAGGGACTAGGGATGAGCGAATCGATCCGGACGAACCCGGATTCGATCCGAATTTCAGGAAAAATTCGATTCGGATCGAATCCGAATTTCCCCGCGATTCGATCACTCGAAGTTTTCCTTTAACATCCATTCATTTACATTACAGGCATTCTAAGATGGCGGGCGGGACATGTCTGGACATGTATCCCGCGCCAGTGCAAGCTGGGGCAGTCACATGCAGCCTATCAGCAGCCAGCAAGCCCGGTGACGTCACACAGCGGTATTTAACGGCGGCCATCTTGCTTTTCCTCATTTCTCTATTGCATTCGTGACAGACAGAACGCTGTGTAGCTGAGGCAGTTAGACAGGCAGGGACAGACAGGGACAGGCTGGAGACAGGCAGGAGACAGGCAGGAGACAGACAGGAGACAGACAGGAGACAGACAGAAAGCCAGGAAAAACGGAGCTGGCTGACAGGGAGATTTTTTTTTTTTCATCCAGCCTTTGTTAGCGTTTTCAGGCTGCTTATAGTAACTAACTGTGCATATATACTGAACTGATCTTAAGTCTGCTGTGAGGCATCCCATTCTGTGACTAAAGCAGCCTCTATTTAATAGCATAATAACCATTTGCACTTATTCTCATAGAAATCAGGCCTGATAAAGACACTTTTGCTGTGCATGCTCTCTGGTTTTTGTGGCACTGGCATCCCATTCTGTGACTAAAGCAGCCTCTATTTAATAGCATAATAAACATTTGCACTTATTCTCATAGAAATCAGGCCTGATAAAGACACTTTTGCTGTGCATGCTCTCTGGTTTTTGTGGCACTGGCATCCCATTCTGTGACTAAAGCAGCCTCTATTTAATAGCATAATAAACATTTGCACTTATTCTCATAGAAATCAGGCCTGATAAAGACACTTTTGCTGTGCATGCTCTCTGGTTTTTGTGGCACTGGCATCCCATTCTGTGACTAAAGCAGCCTCTATTTAATAGCATAATAAACATTTGCACTTATTCTCATAGAAATCAGGCCTGATAAAGACACTTTTGCTGTGCATGCTCTCTGGTTTTTGTGGCACTGGCATCCCATTCTGTGACTAAAGCAGCCTCTATTTAATAGCATAATAAACATTTGCACTTATTCTCATAGAAATCAGGCCTGATAAAGACACTTTTGCTGTGCATGCTCTCTGGTTTTTGTGGCACTGGCATCCCATTCTGTGACTAAAGCAGCCTCTATTTAATAGCATAATAACCATTTGCACTTATTCTCATAGAAATCAGGCCTGATAAAGACACTTTTGCTGTGCATGCTCTCTGGTTTTTGTGGCACTGGCATCCCATTCTGTGACTAAAGCAGCCTCTATTTAATAGCATAATAACCATTTGCACTTATTCTCATAGAAATCAGGCCTGATAAAGACACTTTTGCTGTGCATGCTCTCTGGTTTTTGTGGCACTGGCATCCCATTCTGTGACTAAAGCAGCCTCTATTTAATAGCATAATAACCATTTGCACTTATTCTCATAGAAATCAGGCCTGATAAAGACACTTTTGCTGTGCATGCTCTCTGGTTTTTGTGGCACTGGCATCCCATTCTGTGACTAAAGCAGCCTCTATTTAATAGCATAATAACCATTTGCACTTATTCTCATAGAAATCAGGCCTGATAAAGACACTTTTGCTGTGCATGCTCTCTGGTTTTTGTGGCACTGGCATCCCATTCTGTGACTAAAGCAGCCTCTATTTAATAGCATAATAACCATTTGCACTTATTCTCATAGAAATCAGGCCTGATAAAGACACTTTTGCTGTGCATGCTCTCTGGTTTTTGTGGCACTGGCATCCCATTCTGTGACTAAAGCAGCCTCTATTTAATAGCATAATAACCATTTGCACTTATTCTCATAGAAATCAGGCCTGATAAAGACACTTTTGCTGTGCATGCTCTCTGGTTTTTGTGGCACTGGCATCCCATTCTGTGACTAAAGCAGCCTCTATTTAATAGCATAATAAACATTTGCACTTATTCTCATAGAAATCAGGCCTGATAAAGACACTTTTGCTGTGCATGCTCTCTGGTTTTTGTGGCACTGGCATCCCATTCTGTGACTAAAGCAGCCTCTATTTAATAGCATAATAAACATTTGCACTTATTCTCATAGAAATCAGGCCTGATAAAGACACTTTTGCTGTGCATGCTCTCTGGTTTTTGTGGCACTGGCATCCCATTCTGTGACTAAAGCAGCCTCTATTTAATAGCATAATAAACATTTGCACTTATTCTCATAGAAATCAGGCCTGATAAAGACACTTTTGCTGTGCATGCTCTCTGGTTTTTGTGGCACTGGCATCCCATTCTGTGACTAAAGCAGCCTCTATTTAATAGCATAATAAACATTTGCACTTATTCTCATAGAAATCAGGCCTGATAAAGACACTTTTGCTGTGCATGCTCTCTGGTTTTTGTGGCACTGGCATCCCATTCTGTGACTAAAGCAGCCTCTATTTAATAGCATAATAACCATTTGCACTTATTCTCATAGAAATCAGGCCTGATAAAGACACTTTTGCTGTGCATGCTCTCTGGTTTTTGTGGCACTGGCATCCCATTCTGTGACTAAAGCAGCCTCTATTTAATAGCATAAATAACCATTTGCACTTATTCTCATAGAAATCAGGCCTGATAAAGACACTTTTGCTGTGCATGCTCTCTGGTTTTTGTGGCACTGGCATCCCATTCTGTGACTAAAGCAGCCTCTATTTAATAGCATAATAAACATTTGCACTTATTCTCATAGAAATCAGGCCTGATAAAGACACTTTTGCTGTGCATGCTCTCTGGTTTTTGTGGCACTGGCATCCCATTCTGTGACTAAAGCAGCCTCTATTTAATAGCATAATAAACATTTGCACTTATTCTCATAGAAATCAGGCCTGATAAAGACACTTTTGCTGTGCATGCTCTCTGGTTTTTGTGGCACTGGCATCCCATTCTGTGACTAAAGCAGCCTCTATTTAATAGCATAATAAACATTTGCACTTATTCTCATAGAAATCAGGCCTGATAAAGACACTTTTGCTGTGCATGCTCTCTGGTTTTTGTGGCACTGGCATCCCATTCTGTGACTAAAGCAGCCTCTATTTAATAGCATAATAAACATTTGCACTTATTCTCATAGAAATCAGGCCTGATAAAGACACTTTTGCTGTGCATGCTCTCTGGTTTTTGTGGCACTGGCATCCCATTCTGTGACTAAAGCAGCCTCTATTTAATAGCATAATAACCATTTGCACTTATTCTCATAGAAATCAGGCCTGATAAAGACACTTTTGCTGTGCATGCTCTCTGGTTTTTGTGCACTGGCATCCCATTCTGTGACTAAAGCAGCCTCTATTTAATAGCATAATAAACATTTGCACTTATTCTCATAGAAATCAGGCCTGATAAAGACACTTTTGCTGTGCATGCTCTCTGGTTTTTGTGGCACTGGCATCCCATTCTGTGACTAAAGCAGCCTCTATTTAATAGCATAATAAACATTTGCACTTATTCTCATAGAAATCAGGCCTGATAAAGACACTTTTGCTGTGCATGCTCTCTGGTTTTTGTGGCACTGGCATCCCATTCTGTGACTAAAGCAGCCTCTATTTAATAGCATAATAACCCATTTGCACTTATTCTCATAGAAATCAGGCCTGATAAAGACACTTTTGCTGTGCATGCTCTCTGGTTTTTGTGGCACTGGCATCCCATTCTGTGACTAAAGCAGCCTCTATTTAATAGCATAATAACCATTTGCACTTATTCTCATAGAAATCAGGCCTGATAAAGACACTTTTGCTGTGCATGCTCTCTGGTTTTTGTGGCACTGGCATCCCATTCTGTGACTAAAGCAGCCTCTATTTAATAGCATAATAAACATTTGCACTTATTCTCATAGAAATCAGGCCTGATAAAGACACTTTTGCTGTGCATGCTCTCTGGTTTTTGTGGCACTGGCATCCCATTCTGTGACTAAAGCAGCCTCTATTTAATAGCATAATAAACATTTGCACTTATTCTCATAGAAATCAGGCCTGATAAAGACACTTTTGCTGTGCATGCTCTCTGGTTTTTGTGGCACTGGCATCCCATTCTGTGACTAAAGCAGCCTCTATTTAATAGCATAATAAACATTTGCACTTATTCTCATAGAAATCAGGCCTGATAAAGACACTTTTGCTGTGCATGCTCTCTGGTTTTTGTGGCACTGGCATCCCATTCTGTGACTAAAGCAGCCTCTATTTAATAGCATAATAAACCATTTGCACTTATTCTCATAGAAATCAGGCCTGATAAAGACACTTTTGCTGTGCATGCTCTCTGGTTTTTGTGGCACTGGCATCCCATTCTGTGACTAAAGCAGCCTCTATTTAATAGCATAATAAACATTTGCACTTATTCTCATAGAAATCAGGCCTGATAAAGACACTTTTGCTGTGCATGCTCTCTGGTTTTTGTGGCACTGGCATCCCATTCTGTGACTAAAGCAGCCTCTATTTAATAGCATAATAACATTTGCACTTATTCTCATAGAAATCAGGCCTGATAAAGACACTTTTGCTGTGCATGCTCTCTGGTTTTTGTGGCACTGGCATCCCATTCTGTGACTAAAGCAGCCTCTATTTAATAGCATAATAACCATTTGCACTTATTCTCATAGAAATCAGGCCTGATAAAGACACTTTTGCTGTGCATGCTCTCTGGTTTTTGTGGCACTGGCATCCCATTCTGTGACTAAAGCAGCCTCTATTTAATAGCATAATAAACATTTGCACTATTCTCATAGAAATCAGGCCTGATAAAGACACTTTTGCTGTGGCATGCTCTCTGGTTTTTGTGGCACTGGCATCCCATTCTGTGACTAAAGCAGCCTCTATTTAATAGCATAATAACCATTTGCACTTATTCTCATAGAAATCAGGCCTGATAAAGACACTTTTGCTGTGCATGCTCTCTGGTTTTTGTGGCACTGGCATCCCATTCTGTGACTAAAGCAGCCTCTATTTAATAGCATAATAACATTTGCACTTATTCTCATAGAAATCAGGCCTGATAAAGACACTTTTGCTGTGCATGCTCTCTGGTTTTTGTGGCACTGGCATCCCATTCTGTGACTAAAGCAGCCTCTATTTAATAGCATAATAACCATTTGCACTTATTCTCATAGAAATCAGGCCTGATAAAGACACTTTTGCTGTGCATGCTCTCTGGTTTTTGTGGCACTGGCATCCCATTCTGTGACTAAAGCAGCCTCTATTTAATAGCATAATAACCATTTGCACTTATTCTCATAGAAATCAGGCCTGATAAAGACACTTTTGCTGTGCATGCTCTCTGGTTTTTGTGGCACTGGCATCCCATTCTTGTGACTTAAAGCAGCCTCTATTTAATAGCATAATAAACATTTGCACTTATTCTCATAGAAATCAGGCCTGATAAAGACACTTTTGCTGTGCATGCTCTCTGGTTTTTGTGGCACTGGCATCCCATTCTGTGACTAAAGCAGCCTCTATTTAATAGCATAATAAACATTTGCACTTATTCTCATAGAAATCAGGCCTGATAAAGACACTTTTGCTGTGCATGCTCTCTGGTTTTTGTGGCACTGGCATCCCATTCTGTGACTAAAGCAGCCTCTATTTAATAGCATAATAAACATTTGCACTTATTCTCATAGAAATCAGGCCTGATAAAGACACTTTTGCTGTGCATGCTCTCTGGTTTTTGTGGCACTGGCATCCCATTCTGTGACTAAAGCAGCCTCTATTTAATAGCATAATAAACATTTGCACTTATTCTCATAGAAATCAGGCCTGATAAAGACACTTTTGCTGTGCATGCTCTCTGGTTTTTGTGGCACTGGCATCCCATTCTGTGACTAAAGCAGCCTCTATTTAATAGCATAATAAACATTTGCACTTATTCTCATAGAAATCAGGCTGATAAAGACACTTTTGCTGTGCATGCTCTCTGGTTTTTGTGGCACTGGCATCCCATTCTGTGACTAAAGCAGCCTCTATTTAATAGCATAATAACCATTTGCACTTATTCTCATAGAAATCAGGCCTGATAAAGACACTTTTGCTGTGCATGCTCTCTGGTTTTTGTGGCACTGGCATCCCATTCTGTGACTAAAGCAGCCTCTATTTAATAGCATAATAAACATTTGCACTTATTCTCATAGAAATCAGGCCTGATAAAGACACTTTTGCTGTGCATGCTCTCTGGTTTTTGTGGCACTGGGCATCCCATTCTGTGACTAAAGCAGCCTCTATTTAATAGCATAATAAACATTTGCACTTATTCTCATAGAAATCAGGCCTGATAAAGACACTTTTGCTGTGCATGCTCTCTGGTTTTTGTGGCACTGGCATCCCATTCTGTGACTAAAGCAGCCTCTATTTAATAGCATAATAACCATTTGCACTTATTCTCATAGAAATCAGGCCTGATAAAGACACTTTTGCTGTGCATGCTCTCTGGTTTTTGTGGCACTGGCATCCCATTCTGTGACTAAAGCAGCCTCTATTTAATAGCATAATAAACATTTGCACTTATTCTCATAGAAATCAGGCCTGATAAAGACACTTTTGCTGTGCATGCTCTCTGGTTTTTGTGGCACTGGCATCCCATTCTGTGACTAAAGCAGCCTCTATTTAATAGCATAATAAACATTTGCACTTATTCTCATAGAAATCAGGCCTGATAAAGACACTTTTGCTGTGCATGCTCTCTGGTTTTTGTGGCACTGGCATCCCATTCTGTGACTAAAGCAGCCTCTATTTAATAGCATAATAAACATTTGCACTTATTCTCATAGAAATCAGGCCTGATATAAGACACTTTTGCTGTGCATGCTCTCTGGTTTTTGTGGCACTGGCATCCCATTCTGTGACTAAAGCAGCCTCTATTTAATAGCATAATAAACATTTGCACTTATTCTCATAGAAATCAGGCCTGATAAAGACACTTTTGCTGTGCATGCTCTCTGGTTTTTGTGGCACTGGCATCCCATTCTGTGACTAAAGCAGCCTCTATTTAATAGCATAATAAACATTTGCACTTATTCTCATAGAAATCAGGCCTGATAAAGACACTTTTGCTGTGCATGCTCTCTGGTTTTTGTGGCACTGGCATCCCATTCTGTGACTAAAGCAGCCTCTATTTAATAGCATAATAAACATTTGCACTTATTCTCATAGAAATCAGGCCTGATAAAGACACTTTTGCTGTGCATGCTCTCTGGTTTTTGTGGCACTGGCATCCCATTCTGTGACTAAAGCAGCCTCTATTTAATAGCATAATAAACATTTGCACTTATTCTCATAGAAATCAGGCCTGATAAAGACACTTTTGCTGTGCATGCTCTCTGTTTTTGTGGCACTGGCATCCCATTCTGTGACTAAAGCAGCCTCTATTTAATAGCATAATAACCATTTGCACTTATTCTCATAGAAATCAGGCCTGATAAAGACACTTTTGCTGTGCATGCTCTCTGGTTTTTGTGGCACTGGCATCCCATTCTGTGACTAAAGCAGCCTCTATTTAATAGCATAATAACATTTGCACTTATTCTCATAGAAATCAGGCCTGATAAAGACACTTTTGCTGTGCATGCTCTCTGGTTTTTGTGGCACTGGCATCCCATTCTGTGACTAAAGCAGCCTCTATTTAATAGCATAATAAACATTTGCACTTATTCTCATAGAAATCAGGCCTGATAAAGACACTTTTGCTGTGCATGCTCTCTGGTTTTTGTGGCACTGGCATCCCATTCTGTGACTAAAGCAGCCTCTATTTAATAGCATAATAAACATTTGCACTTATTCTCATAGAAATCAGGCCTGATAAAGACACTTTTGCTGTGCATGCTCTCTGGTTTTTGTGGCACTGGCATCCCATTCTGTGACTAAAGCAGCCTCTATTTAATAGCATAATAACCATTTGCACTTATTCTCATAGAAATCAGGCCTGATAAAGACACTTTTGCTGTGCATGCTCTCTGGTTTTTGTGGCACTGGCATCCCATTCTGTGACTAAAGCAGCCTCTATTTAATAGCATAATAAACATTTGCACTTATTCTCATAGAAATCAGGCCTGATAAAGACACTTTTGCTGTGCATGCTCTCTGGTTTTTGTGGCACTGGCATCCCATTCTGTGACTAAAGCAAGCCTCTATTTAATAGCATAATAACCATTTGCA